>CM068375.1:108140395-108670395 GCA_034769895.1 Magicicada septendecula
CCTATATTCCGGTCTTTACAAAAATAAAATAGTAGAGAAAAATTTTTTTAAAAATTTTTCTTTTCAATAAAAAAAATAATTTTGTTTATGTTAATCAATGTGTGTAAATAAGAAATAAAGCTGTTTTAAAGGTTTTGTAAAAATTTTGATAATCAGGCAGGTATTTATTAACTATCGAGCACTTCTGGAAGATTTGAACCAAGTCTGGAGTTAATTAGATTAACTCCAGTCAGCAATCGATCGATGATTTTTCTTGCTGGTCCAATATCTCACTCAAATAAAATATTTTCTTCTTCTTGAAGTCCCTTAGCCTTAATAAATAATCTTAAATTAGCCTGTGAAATAATAACAGATAAAAAACAATTGAAATATATGGATTTATTGAACAATTTAATAAATAATCGATTTTTTATCGATTGAGAACAATTATCGACTCCGTCTCAGGGAATTATCGATTGTACATACAGTATAAAAATTATTATAGGTATTATATAAAGGACAGGTTCTTTGAGCGATTAAATTAATAGTCAGAGAAGGATGACGAGAAAGTATAACATTAACAATTAAAATAAATTCAATAATTATAATTTAACAGTATTTAAATAATTCGTATATATAATGTTTAAGAAAATTGTTTTGTCAGACCAGATGTAGCTTCTATGACGTCACTCGAGGTGGAATGCAGATTGGTAAATTCAAAGATGGCCGCTACTCGATCTGGATATGTTACTGCAAAAGTCGTCTTGTAAAAAACTCAACAAAATTATCTTCATGAATGTTTGAAATGTTCCCGCACTGGTGTAATCTGTCTATTAGGTTGTTTGGTGTGTTCTGAAGAAGTGTTCCGTGTATATGGGTGTTAATTAAGTTATTTGGTATGTGTTCACTTCTGTTGGTTAGGTTTTTCTGTAAAAGTGATTATGCGTTGTAGCGTGAATTGTGTCAAATATATTGTTTTACTGTTTTATATCACTCGTATCATTAAGTTTGGTGTTATTTTTCACTATTGTCGTTAATGTTTTGGTAAATTTAGCTAAGAAAGTGTTCAATTCATCTAACTCTCGATGCACTAACATTAATGGCAATTTGTCGTACCATTTTCTACTCGGTTTTAAGGAACGTTTTTTCACACAACTATTCAGCTTGATATTCAACAAAAGACTAATTAACTTGGTCAAAGTCTGGCCCAGTTAATCTTTGAAAAAGTATTGTTAACATATTTCGATTACCCATACACATGATACAATATTACATTATATATGGAATTTATTTATTTTATTCATCACTTTTATGAATTATGAATCTTATCATTGGTTTAATCATCTCATTCCCTTTAAATTGATATATTATAGTCCATATCTGTAGACATTTTGTGGAAATTAACAAATTTCTTTCCTTTTTGGAAATATAGGCTCAAAATTGGATTTCCGTCTTTATACAAATTTTCCTCCATTTTAATTATCATTAATACTATTATAATAAATTTTAATTAGTCATATTCCTCTTCCTTTCCTTAAATACATATAAATTAAACCTTTGAACTGGTTTTTTGTGTTAATCTCTGAATTTGACATTGCTCTTTAAAATTAATTAATTTATATATTTTGAAAATTTACAATATTTTAAGGTATATTTCATTTCCTTATTATCATTTTAACTCATAGGATCATTCCCCGTAGTGGTTAACTGATTTACCTTATCTAAATCTTGCTAGTTTACAGGATTTACAAGTGAATTATACTGGTTTATATTGTTTCTGTGAATTCACCAAAGGCCTAGAGTTTAGAATTTTATATTTCTGTCTTTCTCAAATAAATTTAATCCTACTTCCTCCTCTGACTTTACATAGTTACTATTACATGAAAATAAAATGGTTTATAACTTATTGTGAGGTGTAGTATTTAATTAACACTACTGTTATACAAAATAATTATGAACATTATTTAGCAATCTGCACAATTAAACATATTGCTGACATGGTTTGAACATATACTTTTAACTCTTTTTGAGTTAACATAGCATACCTATTGAAATATTATTAATGGTATGTATGCTGTTATTTAGCAAACATTATTCATTTTAAACACATAATATAAATCTTATTTTCTAATAACTCTTACAAACACATTGATTTTATGGCTGTGAGCAAACAGTTTATTTAAACATTTTAAACCTATGAATACTAAATTAATGCCAGTCCTTTCTGGTCTAAACCATTATTATTTATGATCCCCTTCATCAGTAAACATGACCACCCATACTCTAGTTATTGCATTTTTTACAAATGTCTTGTAAATAAAGAGTTACATTAAAATAATAAAATACTGGAAATCTTCCATTTTATTATTTTATTATGCTGTTTATTATTGGATATTAAAGTTGTTATATTGCATATTGATAAGTCATAGTATCACTAACTTTAAGTTTATTGCATTTCCAAAAAACACTTACACAAATTCACTTTCACTGTTGGTTCTGATATTTTGAGTCTTATTATCTCAGACCAGACCTTTAGTAATCATGGACTGTTAAGGCTTGTTTATTTTCTTATCACACAATAGCTTTAGTCGGTTCACTTCTTATAATACTATACAGCACTTTAGTTTTCTAAATAATTACATTCTTATAGGATTTTTGTATGTTATACTTTCTTTTTAATCGTTTTTGTGGGTTTGGGGTTGATGGTAGTTAATAATAATAATAGGTTTTACAACGGTGTTTCTTTCATACTATTTCTTCCTCTCCTCCTGTCTTCATTCTTGTCCTTCTTCTTATCTTCTTTCTGGTCTTCATTCTTGTCCTTCTTCTAGTCTTCATTCTTCTAGTCTTCTTGTCTTCCTTCTTCATTCTTGGGTAAACCAAGGTACTTTGTGTTATCTCGACTGATGTTTAGTTTGGAGCATCTAATTTATTTACTGATACGGACCTTGTTCTTCTCTAAAGGTTTCAGGGTATTGTTTTCTTCCTGATCACAAACTTTATTCTTCCTTCTTCTTGTCTTTGGGGTATTTTGGTATTCACCACTCTTAAACTGATTCTCTTTCTTCTTGATATGGTGTTATTTAATTTGTTTACTGCTCCTAGCTTCCTGGGTAAATTACAGATCTTATAATATGAGTTGCTTTCAATACTTTCTTTGATATTTAAACAGTGGTTTTTATATAATGTAATGAGGATTTTTATTTTATCGTGGTTCATTCCTTTGATTTCCTTAAATCTCATTCAATATTATTTTAACATATGTGGTGTAATTAAACTTTATGATTTTATATGACTTAATAAGTAGTGGATTTTCTGTCACGCTACAGAATGCCCTTCTCCAGAAGTAATTTTTTCAGACTATACTTGCTTTGTCTGAAACAATTGCTTATGATAATTATTCTAGGTTTGTGATTATTCTGGACTTCCTTCCATTTTAAAAATTTTCTTATTTATATTTGAGTTTATATCATTCTCACTCGATCTTCCTTGATAGTAATAGTCATCTGAGTTCATATTTATTATTTCATTTTCATATTTCTTCTTAGTATTTTCTCCTTGGGATATTTCCTCCCTATCGTTCCCTACTTTGTGAGCTGGTTCAGTTCAGAGAGTCACTGTACGCTACTTCCTCTGCTGTCCAATACTTCACACATATTTGAGTACAGAGGCAAATCATCTCTGCTCAAAAAACATATTAATACTGCTGGAATTATCTACAGACAGATTAAAAAATTATTCAGAATAGTACACATTTGTTACTATTTAAAAAAAAATATCTTTGGGATACTTCACTTATTACTTATTATATTTCTCAGAGATTTTAATATTCCTATCTCAGTTGTTCTTCTGACTCGTTAACTGGGTATTTCTTTCATTTGATATTATGGTAGGAAGCTCTTCTATTATTACATTTTTCAACTTTTCTTATCATATAAATCTTTTGGTTATAAATTCTTTATTACCTTCTGGTTTTTTTATTATAATCTGCATTGTTTATAGTAGCATATCTTTATGACATTTTTAGACTGTTTCTTTGTTCTTATTATTTCCACTTGTTCTATTTTCTAGAACTTTTTATAACTGTCATTATTATAATTGACATTTAATTCATAAATCATTTTATATTATTTCGTTTAATTACATATATCTTTGATATTATTCTCACATTATTCCTGTCATGGTTATTATACTTTCGAATGAATGTTTTTTATTAATTTCATAATGAGGTCATAATTTCTCCTCATACCACTTCAAAGTTTCATTATCTCATAATTCCACCTAAGTTTTTGTACTTTATTATATTCAATCACTCAAATCGTATCAACTCAAATCGTATTATTAAAAAAAAATTTTTTTTTTTTATTTCCTTTGGCATCATTTTATGGAAAGGTTTTTACTCTTTATATTGAAATTAGACATGATCATATTTTCCAGAATTATTTGTTTTAATTCTAATGTCTGTTTCCTTTATTCATCCCATCATGATCCTTTATTACCATGGTAATTATATTTTATGCTTACCATAAATATGGTATTAAATCTCTTCTGTTTATCTCACCAAAGTGTTTTACTAATAATTGATTGGTAAGTTGTACTTATTCTTGGTTTGGAAACTTGATTTATACACAATTCAAAATTCACTCTTTTTATATTATTCCATAAAGTTTTCTCAAATAATTTGTATGTAAGGTGGGCTTGCTTTTCTTGTTAGAACTTATATTATTTCAATCTAAATTCTGTTTTATATTTATCACTTCAAAATGTTTTTTCTCAAATTCTTGGTTAGTAAGGTGAACTTACAATCTTTTTAAATTTAGATGATTTCTCATTCTAAATTCTTTTTTATATTATTGCCATAAAGTTTTCTTCAAATAGTTGTTATGTAAAGTATTACATTGTTTTTGGAATTTTGAGTTTTTTTTTTTTATTTCTAAATTCTCTTGGTATTATTGTCAAAATGTTTCTCTTCAAATAATTGTTATGTAAATGTCTTACATTGTTTTTGGACTTTTGGGTTTTTTCGAAATTCTTGTTTTCTATTCTCTTCCAAAATGTTTATTTCAAATTCCGGTTTAGTAAGATGGTCTTACATTGCTTTAAAATTTGGATGATTTATTCATAGTCCTGTTTTATATTCTCTTCCAAAATGTTTATTTCAAATTCCTGGTTAGTAAGATGGTCTTACCTTGCTTTAAAATTTTGATGATTTTATTCTAATTCCTGTTTTATATTCTCTTCCAAAATGTTTATTTCAAATTCCGGTTTAGTAAGATGGTCTTACATTGTTTTAAAATTTTGATGATTTTATTCTAATTCCTGTTTTCTATTCTCTTCCAAAATGTTTATTTCAAATTCCTGGTTAGTAAGATGGTCTTACATTTTTTTAAATTTGGATGATTTTATCCTAATTCCTGTTTTATATTCTCTTCCAAAATGTTTATTTCAAATTCCGGTTTAGTAAGATGGTCTTACCTTGTTTTAAAATTTTGATGATTTTATTCTAATTCCTTCTCGTGTAAGTCCTGCCATTTTGCTTGTCGTTGTTGCCCTTCTTCACGGTATAACCGCTGCCAGGCTTATCTTATCAAGCCCTCTAAGTTGGACGCCACTTTGTAAGGAGTCCCTGTATGCCGGTCTTTACAAAAATAGAGGTCTTAAAAAATACACAACGGACAGACGGAGGAAAATGATACATATTCGGACCTAGGGTTATAGGAACTTTTTTGTTATACTGACGCATAGAAGTCGTGAGGACACCTCTTACGTTGCATCCTGTACACACACACACACACACACACACACACACACTTAATGCTTTAGTAATATAATGTAAAATATGAAATATAAAAGTAATGTTAGCGAACACCGTTTAAACCAAATTACCAAATTAAAATCTTTAGTACACGTAATATCCCAACATCCCCATATTACTGTACCAGTAATAAACAAACATTTGTGAAGCACAGTATATTGTTATGGTATATGTATATATATATTGTAACGGACCCTATATTCCGGTCTTTACAAAAATAAAATAGTAGAGAAAAATTTTTTTAAAAATTTTTCTTTTCAATAAAAAAAATAATTTTGTTTATGTTAATCAATGTGTGTAAATAAGAAATAAAGCTGTTTTAAAGGTTTTGTAAAAATTTTGATAATCAGGCAGGTATTTATTAACTATCGAGCACTTCTGGAAGATTTGAACCAAGTCTGGAGTTAATTAGATTAACTCCAGTCAGCAATCGATCGATGATTTTTCTTGCTGGTCCAATATCTCACTCAAATAAAATATTTTCTTCTTCTTGAAGTCCCTTAGCCTTAATAAAAAATCTTAAATTAGCCTGTGAAATAATAACAGATAAAAAACAATTGAAATATATGGATTTATTGAACAATTTAATAAATAATCGATTTTTTATCGATTGAGAACAATTATCGACTCCGTCTCAGGGAATTATCGATTGTACATACAGTATAAAAATTATTATAGGTATTATATAAAGGACAGGTTCTTTGAGCGATTAAATTAATAGTCAGAGAAGGATGACGAGAAAGTATAACATTAACAATTAAAATAAATTCAATAATTATAATTTAACAGTATTTAAATAATTCGTATATATAATGTTTAAGAAAATTGTTTTGTCAGACCAGATGTAGCTTCTATGACGTCACTCGAGGTGGAATGCAGATTGGTAAATTCAAAGATGGCCGCTACTCGATCTGGATATGTTACTGCAAAAGTCGTCTTGTAAAAAACTCAACAAAATTATCTTCATGAATGTTTGAAATGTTCCCGCACTGGTGTAATCTGTCTATTAGGTAGTTTGGTGTGTTCTGAAGAAGTGTTCCGTGTATATGGGTGTTAATTAAGTTATTTGGTATGTGTTCACTTCTGTTGGTTAGGTTGTCTGTAAAAGTGATTATGCGTTGTAGCGTGAATTGTGTCAAATATATTGTTTTACTGTTTTATATCACTCGTATCATTAAGTTTGGTGTTACTTTTCACTATTGTCGTTAATGTTTTGGTAAATTTAGCTAAGAAAGTGTTCAATTCATCTAACTCTCGATGCACTAACATTAATGGCAATTTGTCGTACCATTTTCTACTCGGTTTTAAGGAACGTTTTTTCACACAACTATTCAGCTTGATATTCAACAAAAGACTAATTAACTTGGTCAAAGTCTGGCCCAGTTAATCTTTGAAAAAGTATTGTTAACATATTTCGATTACCCATACACATGATACAATATTACATTATATATGGAATTTATTTATTTTATTCATCACTTTCATGAATTATGAATCTTATCATTGGTTTAATCATCTCATTCCCTTTAAATTGATATATTATAGTCCATATCTGTAGACATTTTGTGGAAATTAACAAATTTCTTTCCTTTTTGGAAATATAGGCTCAAAATTGGATTTCCGTCTTTATACAAATTTTCCTCCATTTTAATTATCATTAATACTATTATAATAAATTTTAATTAGTCATATTCCTCTTCCTTTCCTTAAATACATATAAATTAAACCTTTGAACTGGTTTTTTGTGTTAATCTCTGAATTTGACATTGCTCTTTAAAATTAATTAATTTATATATTTTGAAAATTTACAATATTTTAAGGTATATTTCATTTCCTTATTATCATTTTAACTCATAGGATCATTCCCCGTAGTGGTTAACTGATTTACCTTATCTAAATCTTGCTAGTTTACAGGATTTACAAGTGAATTATACTGGTTTATATTGTTTCTGTGAATTCACCAAAGGCCTAGAGTTTAGAATTTTATATTTCTGTCTTTCTCAAATAAATTTAATCCTACTTCCTCCTCTGACTTTACATAGTTACTATTACATGAAAATAAAATGGTTTATAACTTATTGTGAGGTGTAGTATTTAATTAACACTACTGTTATACAAAATAATTATGAACATTATTTAGCAATCTGCACAATTAAACATATTGCTGACATGGTTTGAACATATACTTTTAACTCTTTTTGAGTTAACATAGCATACCTATTGAAATATTATTAATGGTATGTATGCTGTTATTTAGCAAACATTATTCATTTTAAACACATAATATAAATCTTATTTTCTAATAACTCTTACAAACACATTGATTTTATGGCTGTGAACAAACAGTTTATTTAAACATTTTAAACCTATGAATACTAAATTAATGCCAGTCCTTTCTGGTCTAAACCATTATTATTTATGATCCCCTTCATCAGTAAACATGACCACCCATACTCTAGTTATTGCATTTTTTACAAATGTCTTGTAAATAAAGAGTTACATTAAAATAATAAAATACTGGAAATCTTCCATTTTATTATTTTATTATGCTGTTTATTATTGGATATTAAAGTTGTTATATTGCATATTGATAAGTCATAGTATCACTAACTTTAAGTTTATTGCATTTCCAAAAAACACTTACACAAATTCACTTTCACTGTTGGTTCTGATATTTTGAGTCTTATTATCTCAGACCAGACCTTTAGTAATCATGGACTGTTAAGGCTTGTTTATTTTCTTATCACACAATAGCTTTAGTCGGTTCACTTCTTATAATACTATACAGCACTTTAGTTTTCTAAATAATTACATTCTTATAGGATTTTGGTATGTTATACTTTCTTTTTAATCGTTTTTGTGGGTTTGGGGTTGATGGTAGTTAATAATAATAATAGGTTTTACAACGGTGTTTCTTTCATACTATTTCTTCCTCTCCTCCTGTCTTCATTCTTGTCCTTCTTCTTATCTTCTTTCTGGTCTTCATTCTTGTCCTTCTTCTAGTCTTCATTCTTCTAGTCTTCTTGTCTTCCTTCTTCATTCTTGGGTAAACCAAGGTACTTTGTGTTATCTCGACTGATGTTTAGTTTGGAGCATCTAATTTATTTACTGATACGGACCTTGTTCTTCTCTAAAGGTTTCAGGGTATTGTTTTCTTCCTGATCACAAACTTTATTCTTCCTTCTTCTTGTCTTTGGGGTATTTTGGTATTCACCACTCTTAAACTGATTCTCTTTCTTCTTGATATGGTGTTATTTAATTTGTTTACTGCTCCTAGCTTCCTGGGTAAATTACAGATCTTATAATATGAGTTGCTTTCAATACTTTCTTTGATATTTAAACAGTGGTTTTTATATAATGTAATGAGGATTTTTATTTTATCGTGGTTCATTCCTTTGATTTCCTTAAATCTCATTCAATATTATTTTAACATATGTGGTGTAATTAAACTTTATGATTTTATATGACTTAATAAGTAGTGGATTTTCTGTCACGCTACAGAATGCCCTTCTCCAGAAGTAATTTTTTCAGACTATACTTGCTTTGTCTGAAACAATTGCTTATGATAATTATTCTAGGTTTGTGATTATTCTGGACTTCCTTCCATTTTAAAAATTTTCTTATTTATATTTGAGTTTATATCATTCTCACTCGATCTTCCTTGATAGTAATAGTCATCTGAGTTCATATTTATTATTTCATTTTCATATTTCTTCTTAGTATTTTCTCCTTGGGATATTTCCTCCCTATCGTTCCCTACTTTGTGAGCTGGTTCAGTTCAGAGAGTCACTGTACGCTACTTCCTCTGCTGTCCAATACTTCACACATATTTGAGTACAGAGGCAAATCATCTCTGCTCAAAAAACATATTAATACTGCTGGAATTATCTACAGACAGATTAAAAAATTATTCAGAATAGTACACATTTGTTACTATTTAAAAAAAAATATCTTTGGGATACTTCACTTATTACTTATTATATTTCTCAGAGATTTTAATATTCCTATCTCAGTTGTTCTTCTGACTCGTTAACTGGATATTTCTTTCATTTGATATTATGGTAGGAAGCTCTTCTATTATTACATTTTTCAACTTTTCTTATCATATAAATCTTTTGGTTATAAATTCTTTATTACCTTCTGGTTTTTTTATTATAATCTGCATTGTTTATAGTAGCATATCTTTATGACATTTTTAGACTGTTTCTTTGTTCTTATTATTTCCACTTGTTCTATTTTCTAGAACTTTTTATAACTGTCATTATTATAATTGACATTTAATTCATAAATCATTTTATATTAATTCGTTTAATTACATATATCTTTGATATTATTCTCACATTATTCCTGTCATGGTTATTATACTTTCGAATGAATGTTTTTTATTAATTTCATAATGAGGTCATAATTTCTCCTCATACCACTTCAAAGTTTCATTATCTCATAATTCCACCTAAGTTTTTGTACTTTATTATATTCAATCACTCAAATCGTATCAACTCAAATCGTATTATTAAAAAAAAATTTTTTTTTTTTTATTTCCTTTGGCATCATTTTATGGAAAGGTTTTTACTCTTTATATTGAAATTAGACATGATCATATTTTCCAGAATTATTTGTTTTAATTCTAATGTCTGTTTCCTTTATTCATCCCATCATGATCCTTTATTACCATGGTAATTATATTTTATGCTTACCATAAATATGGTATTAAATCTCTTCTGTTTATCTCACCAAAGTGTTTTACTAATAATTGATTGGTAAGTTGTACTTATTCTTGGTTTGGAAACTTGATTTATACACAATTCAAAATTCACTCTTTTTATATTATTCCATAAAGTTTTCTCAAATAATTTGTATGTAAGGTGGGCTTGCTTTTCTTTTTAGAACTTATATTATTTCAATCTAAATTCTGTTTTATATTTATCTCTTCAAAATGTTTTTTCTCAAATTCTTGGTTAGTAAGGTGAACTTACAATCTTTTTAAATTTAGATGATTTCTCATTCTAAATTCTTTTTTATATTATTGCCATAAAGTTTTCTTCAAATAGTTGTTATGTAAAGTATTACATTGTTTTTGGAATTTTGAGTTTTTTTTTTATTTCTAAATTCTCTTGGTATTATTGTCAAAATGTTTCTCTTCAAATAATTGTTATGTAAATGTCTTACATTGTTTTTGGACTTTTGGGTTTTTTCGAAATTCTTGTTTTCTATTCTCTTCCAAAATGTTTATTTCAAATTCCGGTTTAGTAAGATGGTCTTACATTGCTTTAAAATTTGGATGATTTATTCATAGTCCTGTTTTATATTCTCTTCCAAAATGTTTATTTCAAATTCCTGGTTAGTAAGATGGTCTTACCTTGCTTTAAAATTTTGATGATTTTATTCTAATTCCTGTTTTATATTCTCTTCCAAAATGTTTATTTCAAATTCCGGTTTAGTAAGATGGTCTTACATTGTTTTAAAATTTTGATGATTTTATTCTAATTCCTGTTTTCTATTCTCTTCCAAAATGTTTATTTCAAATTCCTGGTTAGTAAGATGGTCTTACATTTTTTTAAATTTGGATGATTTTATCCTAATTCCTGTTTTATATTCTCTTCCAAAATGTTTATTTCAAATTCCGGTTTAGTAAGATGGTCTTACCTTGTTTTAAAATTTTGATGATTTTATTCTAATTCCTTCTCGTGTAAGTCCTGCCATTTTGCTTGTCGTTGTTGCCCTTCTTCACGGTATAACCGCTGCCAGGCTTATCTTATCAAGCCCTCTAAGTTGGACGCCACTTTGTAAGGAGTCCCTGTATGCCGGTCTTTACAAAAATACAGGTCTTAAAAAATACACAACGGACAGACGGAGGAAAATGATACATTTTCGGACCTAGGGTTATAGGAACTTTTTTGTTATACTGACGCATAGAAGTCGTGAGGACACCTCTTACGTTGCATCCTGTACACACACACACACACACACTTAATGCTTTAGTAATATAATGTAAAATATGAAATATAGAAGTAATGTTAGCGAACACCGTTTGAACCAAATTACCAAATTAAAATCTTTAGTACACGTAATATCCCAACATCCCCATATTACTGTACCAGTAATAAACAAACATTTGTGAAGCACAGTATATTGTTATGGTATATGTATATATATATTGTAACGGACCCTATATTCCGGTCTTTACAAAAATAAAATAGTAGAGAAAAATTTTTTTAAATTTTTTTAAATTTTTTTTTTAAAATTTTTAAAAAAATTTTTCTTTTCAATAAAAAAAATAATTTTGTTTATGTTAATCAATGTGTGTAAATAAGAAATAAAGCTGTTTTAAAGGTTTTGTAAAAATTTTGATAATCAGGCAGGTATTTATTAACTATCGAGCACTTCTGGAAGATTTGAACCAAGTCTGGAGTTAATTAGATTAACTCCAGTCAGCAATCGATCGATGATTTTTCTTGCTGGTCCAATATCTCACTCAAATAAAATATTTTCTTCTTCTTGAAGTCCCTTAGCCTTAATAAATAATCTTAAATTAGCCTGTGAAATAATAACAGATAAAAAACAATTGAAATATATGGATTTATTGAACAATTTAATAAATAATCGATTTTTTATCGATTGAGAACAATTATCGACTCCGTCTCAGGGAATTATCGATTGTACATACAGTATAAAAATTATTATAGGTATTATATAAAGGACAGGTTCTTTGAGCGATTAAATTAATAGTCAGAGAAGGATGACGAGAAAGTATAACATTAACAATTAAAATAAATTCAATAATTATAATTTAACAGTATTTAAATAATTCGTATATATAATGTTTAAGAAAATTGTTTTGTCAGACCAGATGTAGCTTCTATGACGTCACTCGAGGTGGAATGCAGATTGGTAAATTCAAAGATGGCCGCTACTCGATCTGGATATGTTACTGCAAAAGTCGTCTTGTAAAAAACTCAACAAAATTATCTTCATGAATGTTTGAAATGTTCCCGCACTGGTGTAATCTGTCTATTAGGTAGTTTGGTGTGTTCTGAAGAAGTGTTCCGTGTATATGGGTGTTAATTAAGTTATTTGGTATGTGTTCACTTCTGTTGGTTAGGTTGTCTGTAAAAGTGATTATGCGTTGTAGCGTGAATTGTGTCAAATATATTGTTTTACTGTTTTATATCACTCGTATCATTAAGTTTGGTGTTACTTTTCACTATTGTCGTTAATGTTTTGGTAAATTTAGCTAAGAAAGTGTTCAATTCATCTAACTCTCGATGCACTAACATTAATGGCAATTTGTCGTACCATTTTCTACTCGGTTTTAAGGAACGTTTTTTCACACAACTATTCAGCTTGATATTCAACAAAAGACTAATTAACTTGGTCAAAGTCTGGCCCAGTTAATCTTTGAAAAAGTATTGTTAACATATTTCGATTACCCATACACATGATACAATATTACATTATATATGGAATTTATTTATTTTATTCATCACTTTCATGAATTATGAATCATATCATTGGTTTTATCATCTCATTCCCTTTAAATTGATATATTATAGTCCATATCTGTAGACATTTTGTGGAAATTAACAAATTTCTTTCCTTTTTGGAAATATAGGCTCAAAATTGGATTTCCGTCTTTATACAAATTTTCCTCCATTTTAATTATCATTAATACTATTATAATAAATTTTAATTAGTCATATTAATCTTCCTTTCCTTAAATACATATAAATTAAACCTTTGAACTGGTTTTTTGTGTTAATCTCTGAATTTGACATTGCTCTTTAAAATTAATTAATTTATATATTTTGAAAATTTACAATATTTTAAGGTATATTTCATTTCCTTATTATCATTTTAACTCATAGGATCATTCCCCGTAGTGGTTAACTGATTTACCTTATCTAAATCTTGCTAGTTTACAGGATTTACAAGTGAATTATACTGGTTTATATTGTTTCTGTGAATTCACCAAAGGCCTAGAGTTTAGAATTTTATATTTCTGTCTTTCTCAAATAAATTTAATCCTACTTCCTCCTCTGACTTTACATAGTTACTATTACATGAAAATAAAATGGTTTATAACTTATTGTGAGGTGTAGTATTTAATTAACACTACTGTTATACAAAATAATTATGAACATTATTTAGCAATCTGCACAATTAAACATATTGCTGACATGGTTTGAACATATACTTTTAACTCTTTTTGAGTTAACATAGCATACCTATTGAAATATTATTAATGGTATGTATGCTGTTATTTAGCAAACATTATTCATTTTAAACACATAATATAAATCTTATTTTCTAATAACTCTTACAAACACATTGATTTTATGGCTGTGAACAAACAGTTTATTTAAACATTTTAAACCTATGAATACTAAATTAATGCCAGTCCTTTCTGGTCTAAACCATTATTATTTATGATCCCCTTCATCAGTAAACATGACCACCCATACTCTAGTTATTGCATTTTTTACAAATGTCTTGTAAATAAAGAGTTACATTAAAATAATAAAATACTGGAAATCTTCCATTTTATTATTTTATTATGCTGTTTATTATTGGATATTAAAGTTGTTATATTGCATATTGATAAGTCATAGTATCACTAACTTTAAGTTTATTGCATTTCCAAAAAACACTTACACAATTTCACTTTCACTGTTGGTTCTGATATTTTGAGTCTTATTATCTCAGACCAGACCTTTAGTAATCATGGACTGTTAAGGCTTGTTTATTTTCTTATCACACAATAGCTTTAGTCGGTTCACTTCTTATAATACTATACAGCACTTTAGTTTTCTAAATAATTACATTCTTATAGGATTTTGGTATGTTATACTTTCTTTTTAATCGTTTTTGTGGGTTTGGGGTTGATGGTAGTTAATAATAATAATAGGTTTTACAACGGTGTTTCTTTCATACTATTTCTTCCTCTCCTCCTGTCTTCTTTCTTGTCCTTCTTCTTATCTTCTTTCTGGTCTTCATTCTTGTCCTTCTTCTAGTCTTCATTCTTCTAGTCTTCTTGTCTTCCTTCTTCATTCTTGGGTAAACCAAGGTACTTTGTGTTATCTCGACTGATGTTTAGTTTGGAGCATCTAATTTATTTACTGATACGGACCTTGTTCTTCTCTAAAGGTTTCAGGGTATTGTTTTCTTCCTGATCACAAACTTTATTCTTCCTTCTTCTTGTCTTTGGGGTATTTTGGTATTCACCACTCTTAAACTGATTCTCTTTCTTCTTGATATGGTGTTATTTAATTTGTTTACTGCTCCTAGCTTCCTGGGTAAATTACAGATCTTATAATATGAGTTGCTTTCAATACTTTCTTTGATATTTAAACAGTGGTTTTTATATAATGTAATGAGGATTTTTATTTTATCGTGGTTCATTCCTTTGATTTCCTTAAATCTCATTCAATATTATTTTAACATATGTGGTGTAATTAAACTTTATGATTTTATATGACTTAATAAGTAGTGGATTTTCTGTCACGCTACAGAATGCCCTTCTCCAGAAGTAATTTTTTCAGACTATACTTGCTTTGTCTGAAACAATTGCTTATGATAATTATTCTAGGTTTGTGATTATTCTGGACTTCCTTCCATTTTAAAAATTTTCTTATTTATATTTGAGTTTATATCATTCTCACTCGATCTTCCTTGATAGTAATAGTCATCTGAGTTCATATTTATTATTTCATTTTCATATTTCTTCTTAGTATTTTCTCCTTGGGATATTTCCTCCCTATCGTTCCCTACTTTGTGAGCTGGTTCAGTTCAGAGAGTCACTGTACGCTACTTCCTCTGCTGTCCAATACTTCACACATATTTGAGTACAGAGGCAAATCATCTCTGCTCAAAAAACATATTAATACTGCTGGAATTATCTACAGACAGATTAAAAAATTATTCAGAATAGTACACATTTGTTACTATTTAAAAAAAAATATCTTTGGGATACTTCACTTATTACTTATTATATTTCTCAGAGATTTTAATATTCCTATCTCAGTTGTTCTTCTGACTCGTTAACTGGATATTTCTTTCATTTGATATTATGGTAGGAAGCTCTTCTATTATTACATTTTTCAACTTTTCTTATCATATAAATCTTTTGGTTATAAATTCTTTATTACCTTCTGGTTTTTTTATTATAATCTGCATTGTTTATAGTAGCATATCTTTATGACATTTTTAGACTGTTTCTTTGTTCTTATTATTTCCACTTGTTCTATTTTCTAGAACTTTTTATAACTGTCATTATTATAATTGACATTTAATTCATAAATCATTTTATATTAATTCGTTTAATTACATATATCTTTGATATTATTCTCACATTATTCCTGTCATGGTTATTATACTTTCGAATGAATGTTTTTTATTAATTTTATAATGAGGTCATAATTTCTCCTCATACCACTTCAAAGTTTCATTATCTCATAATTCCACCTAAGTTTTTGTACTTTATTATATTCAATCACTCAAATCGTATCAACTCAAATCGTATTATTAAAAAAAAATTTTTTTTTTTTATTTCCTTTGGCATCATTTTATGGAAAGGTTTTTACTCTTTATATTGAAATTAGACATGATCATATTTTCCAGAATTATTTGTTTTAATTCTAATGTCTGTTTCCTTTATTCATCCCATCATGATCCTTTATTACCATGGTAATTATATTTTATGCTTACCATAAATATGGTATTAAATCTCTTCTGTTTATCTCACCAAAGTGTTTTACTAATAATTGATTGGTAAGTTGTACTTATTCTTGGTTTGGAAACTTGATTTATACACAATTCAAAATTCACTCTTTTTATATTATTCCATAAAGTTTTCTCAAATAATTTGTATGTAAGGTGGGCTTGCTTTTCTTTTTAGAACTTATATTATTTCAATCTAAATTCTGTTTTATATTTATCTCTTCAAAATGTTTTTTCTCAAATTCTTGGTTAGTAAGGTGAACTTACAATCTTTTTAAATTTAGATGATTTCTCATTCTAAATTCTTTTTTATATTATTGCCATAAAGTTTTCTTCAAATAGTTGTTATGTAAAGTATTACATTGTTTTTGGAATTTTGAGTTTTTTTTTTATTTCTAAATTCTCTTGGTATTATTGTCAAAATGTTTCTCTTCAAATAATTGTTATGTAAATGTCTTACATTGTTTTTGGACTTTTGGGTTTTTTCGAAATTCTTGTTTTCTATTCTCTTCCAAAATGTTTATTTCAAATTCCGGTTTAGTAAGATGGTCTTACATTGCTTTAAAATTTGGATGATTTATTCATAGTCCTGTTTTATATTCTCTTCCAAAATGTTTATTTCAAATTCCTGGTTAGTAAGATGGTCTTACCTTGCTTTAAAATTTTGATGATTTTATTCTAATTCCTGTTTTATATTCTCTTCCAAAATGTTTATTTCAAATTCCGGTTTAGTAAGATGGTCTTACATTGTTTTAAAATTTTGATGATTTTATTCTAATTCCTGTTTTCTATTCTCTTCCAAAATGTTTATTTCAAATTCCTGGTTAGTAAGATGGTCTTACATTTTTTTAAATTTGGATGATTTTATCCTAATTCCTGTTTTATATTCTCTTCCAAAATGTTTATTTCAAATTCCGGTTTAGTAAGATGGTCTTACCTTGTTTTAAAATTTTGATGATTTTATTCTAATTCCTTCTCGTGTAAGTCCTGCCATTTTGCTTGTCGTTGTTGCCCTTCTTCACGGTATAACCGCTGCCAGGCTTATCTTATCAAGCCCTCTAAGTTGGACGCCACTTTGTAAGGAGTCCCTGTATGCCGGTCTTTACAAAAATACAGGTCTTAAAAAATACACAACGGACAGACGGAGGAAAATGATACATTTTCGGACCTAGGGTTATAGGAACTTTTTTGTTATACTGACGCATAGAAGTCGTGAGGACACCTCTTACGTTGCATCCTGTACACACACACACACACACACTTAATGCTTTAGTAATATAATGTAAAATATGAAATATAAAAGTAATGTTAGCGAACACCGTTTGAACCAAATTACCAAATTAAAATCTTTAGTACACGTAATATCCCAACATCCCCATATTACTGTACCAGTAATAAACAAACATTTGTGAAGCACAGTATATTGTTATGGTATATGTATATATATATTGTAACGGACCCTATATTCCGGTCTTTACAAAAATAAAATAGTAGAGAAAAATTTTTTTAAAAATTTTTCTTTTCAATAAAAAAAATAATTTTGTTTATGTTAATCAATGTGTGTAAATAAGAAATAAAGCTGTTTTAAAGGTTTTGTAAAAATTTTGATAATCAGGGAGGTATTTATTAACTATCGAGCACTTCTGGAAGATTTGAACCAAGTCTGGAGTTAATTAGATTAACTCCAGTCAGCAATCGATCGATGATTTTTCTTGCTGGTCCAATATCTCACTCAAATAAAATATTTTCTTCTTCTTGAAGTCCCTTAGCCTTAATAAATAATCTTAAATTAGCCTGTGAAATAATAACAGATAAAAAACAATTGAAATATATGGATTTATTGAACAATTTAATAAATAATCGATTTTTTATCGATTGAGAACAATTATCGACTCCGTCTCAGGGAATTATCGATTGTACATACAGTATAAAAATTATTATAGGTATTATATAAAGGACAGGTTCTTTGAGCGATTAAATTAATAGTCAGAGAAGGATGACGAGAAAGTATAACATTAACAATTAAAATAAATTCAATAATTATAATTTAACAGTATTTAAATAATTCGTATATATAATGTTTAAGAAAATTGTTTTGTCAGACCAGATGTAGCTTCTATGACGTCACTCGAGGTGGAATGCAGATTGGTAAATTCAAAGATGGCCGCTACTCGATCTGGATATGTTACTGCAAAAGTCGTCTTGTAAAAAACTCAACAAAATTATCTTCATGAATGTTTGAAATGTTCCCGCACTGGTGTAGTCTGTCTATTAGGTAGTTTGGTGTGTTCTGAAGAAGTGTTCCGTGTATATGGGTGTTAATTAAGTTATTTGGTATGTGTTCACTTCTGTTGGTTAGGTTGTCTGTAAAAGTGATTATGCGTTGTAGCGTGAATTGTGTCAAATATATTGTTTTACTGTTTTATATCACTCGTATCATTAAGTTTGGTGTTATTTTTCACTATTGTCGTTAATGTTTTGGTAAATTTAGCTAAGAAAGTGTTCAATTCATCTAACTCTCGATGCACTAACATTAATGGCAATTTGTCGTACCATTTTCTACTCGGTTTTAAGGAACGTTTTTTCACACAACTATTCAGCTTGATATTCAACAAAAGACTAATTAACTTGGTCAAAGTCTGGCCCAGTTAATCTTTGAAAAAGTATTGTTAACATATTTCGATTACCCATACACATGATACAATATTACATTATATATGGAATTTATTTATTTTATTCATCACTTTCATGAATTATGAATCATATCATTGGTTTTATCATCTCATTCCCTTTAAATTGATATATTATAGTCCATATCTGTAGACATTTTGTGGAAATTAACAAATTTCTTTCCTTTTTGGAAATATAGGCTCAAAATTGGATTTCCGTCTTTATACAAATTTTCCTCCATTTTAATTATCATTAATACTATTATAATAAATTTTAATTAGTCATATTAATCTTCCTTTCCTTAAATACATATAAATTAAACCTTTGAACTGGTTTTTTGTGTTAATCTCTGAATTTGACATTGCTCTTTAAAATTAATTAATTTATATATTTTGAAAATTTACAATATTTTAAGGTATATTTCATTTCCTTATTATCATTTTAACTCATAGGATCATTCCCCGTAGTGGTTAACTGATTTACCTTATCTAAATCTTGCTAGTTTACAGGATTTACAAGTGAATTATACTGGTTTATATTGTTTCTGTGAATTCACCAAAGGCCTAGAGTTTAGAATTTTATATTTCTGTCTTTCTCAAATAAATTTAATCCTACTTCCTCCTCTGACTTTACATAGTTACTATTACATGAAAATAAAATGGTTTATAACTTATTGTGAGGTGTAGTATTTAATTAACACTACTGTTATACAAAATAATTATGAACATTATTTAGCAATCTGCACAATTAAACATATTGCTGACATGGTTTGAACATATACTTTTAACTCTTTTTGAGTTAACATAGCATACCTATTGAAATATTATTAATGGTATGTATGCTGTTATTTAGCAAACATTATTCATTTTAAACACATAATATAAATCTTATTTTCTAATAACTCTTACAAACACATTGATTTTATGGCTGTGAACAAACAGTTTATTTAAACATTTTAAACCTATGAATACTAAATTAATGCCAGTCCTTTCTGGTCTAAACCATTATTATTTATGATCCCCTTCATCAGTAAACATGACCACCCATACTCTAGTTATTGCATTTTTTACAAATGTCTTGTAAATAAAGAGTTACATTAAAATAATAAAATACTGGAAATCTTCCATTTTATTATTTTATTATGCTGTTTATTATTGGATATTAAAGTTGTTATATTGCATATTGATAAGTCATAGTATCACTAACTTTAAGTTTATTGCATTTCCAAAAAACACTTACACAATTTCACTTTCACTGTTGGTTCTGATATTTTGAGTCTTATTATCTCAGACCAGACCTTTAGTAATCATGGACTGTTAAGGCTTGTTTATTTTCTTATCACACAATAGCTTTAGTCGGTTCACTTCTTATAATACTATACAGCACTTTAGTTTTCTAAATAATTACATTCTTATAGGATTTTGGTATGTTATACTTTCTTTTTAATCGTTTTTGTGGGTTTGGGGTTGATGGTAGTTAATAATAATAATAGGTTTTACAACGGTGTTTCTTTCATACTATTTCTTCCTCTCCTCCTGTCTTCTTTCTTGTCCTTCTTCTTATCTTCTTTCTGGTCTTCATTCTTGTCCTTCTTCTAGTCTTCATTCTTCTAGTCTTCTTGTCTTCCTTCTTCATTCTTGGGTAAACCAAGGTACTTTGTGTTATCTCGACTGATGTTTAGTTTGGAGCATCTAATTTATTTACTGATACGGACCTTGTTCTTCTCTAAAGGTTTCAGGGTATTGTTTTCTTCCTGATCACAAACTTTATTCTTCCTTCTTCTTGTCTTTGGGGTATTTTGGTATTCACCACTCTTAAACTGATTCTCTTTCTTCTTGATATGGTGTTATTTAATTTGTTTACTGCTCCTAGCTTCCTGGGTAAATTACAGATCTTATAATATGAGTTGCTTTCAATACTTTCTTTGATATTTAAACAGTGGTTTTTATATAATGTAATGAGGATTTTTATTTTATCGTGGTTCATTCCTTTGATTTCCTTAAATCTCATTCAATATTATTTTAACATATGTGGTGTAATTAAACTTTATGATTTTATATGACTTAATAAGTAGTGGATTTTCTGTCACGCTACAGAATGCCCTTCTCCAGAAGTAATTTTTTCAGACTATACTTGCTTTGTCTGAAACAATTGCTTATGATAATTATTCTAGGTTTGTGATTATTCTGGACTTCCTTCCATTTTAAAAATTTTCTTATTTATATTTGAGTTTATATCATTCTCACTCGATCTTCCTTGATAGTAATAGTCATCTGAGTTCATATTTATTATTTCATTTTCATATTTCTTCTTAGTATTTTCTCCTTGGGATATTTCCTCCCTATCGTTCCCTACTTTGTGAGCTGGTTCAGTTCAGAGAGTCACTGTACGCTACTTCCTCTGCTGTCCAATACTTCACACATATTTGAGTACAGAGGCAAATCATCTCTGCTCAAAAAACATATTAATACTGCTGGAATTATCTACAGACAGATTAAAAAATTATTCAGAATAGTACACATTTGTTACTATTTAAAAAAAAATATCTTTGGGATACTTCACTTATTACTTATTATATTTCTCAGAGATTTTAATATTCCTATCTCAGTTGTTCTTCTGACTCGTTAACTGGATATTTCTTTCATTTGATATTATGGTAGGAAGCTCTTCTATTATTACATTTTTCAACTTTTCTTATCATATAAATCTTTTGGTTATAAATTCTTTATTACCTTCTGGTTTTTTTATTATAATCTGCATTGTTTATAGTAGCATATCTTTATGACATTTTTAGACTGTTTCTTTGTTCTTATTATTTCCACTTGTTCTATTTTCTAGAACTTTTTATAACTGTCATTATTATAATTGACATTTAATTCATAAATCATTTTATATTAATTCGTTTAATTACATATATCTTTGATATTATTCTCACATTATTCCTGTCATGGTTATTATACTTTCGAATGAATGTTTTTTATTAATTTCATAATGAGGTCATAATTTCTCCTCATACCACTTCAAAGTTTCATTATCTCATAATTCCACCTAAGTTTTTGTACTTTATTATATTCAATCACTCAAATCGTATCAACTCAAATCGTATTATTAAAAAAAAATTTTTTTTTTTTATTTCCTTTGGCATCATTTTATGGAAAGGTTTTTACTCTTTATATTGAAATTAGACATGATCATATTTTCCAGAATTATTTGTTTTAATTCTAATGTCTGTTTCCTTTATTCATCCCATCATGATCCTTTATTACCATGGTAATTATATTTTATGCTTACCATAAATATGGTATTAAATCTCTTCTGTTTATCTCACCAAAGTGTTTTACTAATAATTGATTGGTAAGTTGTACTTATTCTTGGTTTGGAAACTTGATTTATACACAATTCAAAATTCACTCTTTTTATATTATTCCATAAAGTTTTCTCAAATAATTTGTATGTAAGGTGGGCTTGCTTTTATTTTTAGAACTTATATTATTTCAATCTAAATTCTGTTTTATATTTATCTCTTCAAAATGTTTTTTCTCAAATTCTTGGTTAGTAAGGTGAACTTACAATCTTTTTAAATTTAGATGATTTCTCATTCTAAATTCTTTTTTATATTATTGCCATAAAGTTTTCTTCAAATAGTTGTTATGTAAAGTATTACATTGTTTTTGGAATTTTGAGTTTTTTTTTTATTTCTAAATTCTCTTGGTATTATTGTCAAAATGTTTCTCTTCAAATAATTGTTATGTAAATGTCTTACATTGTTTTTGGACTTTTGGGTTTTTTCGAAATTCTTGTTTTCTATTCTCTTCCAAAATGTTTATTTCAAATTCCGGTTTAGTAAGATGGTCTTACATTGCTTTAAAATTTGGATGATTTATTCATAGTCCTGTTTTATATTCTCTTCCAAAATGTTTATTTCAAATTCCTGGTTAGTAAGATGGTCTTACCTTGCTTTAAAATTTTGATGATTTTATTCTAATTCCTGTTTTATATTCTCTTCCAAAATGTTTATTTCAAATTCCGGTTTAGTAAGATGGTCTTACATTGTTTTAAAATTTTGATGATTTTATTCTAATTCCTGTTTTCTATTCTCTTCCAAAATGTTTATTTCAAATTCCTGGTTAGTAAGATGGTCTTACATTTTTTTAAATTTGGATGATTTTATCCTAATTCCTGTTTTATATTCTCTTCCAAAATGTTTATTTCAAATTCCGGTTTAGTAAGATGGTCTTACCTTGTTTTAAAATTTTGATGATTTTATTCTAATTCCTTCTCGTGTAAGTCCTGCCATTTTGCTTGTCGTTGTTGCCCTTCTTCACGGTATAACCGCTGCCAGGCTTATCTTATCAAGCCCTCTAAGTTGGACGCCACTTTGTAAGGAGTCCCTGTATGCCGGTCTTTACAAAAATACAGGTCTTAAAAAATACACAACGGACAGACGGAGGAAAATGATACATTTTCGGACCTAGGGTTATAGGAACTTTTTTGTTATACTGACGCATAGAAGTCGTGAGGACACCTCTTACGTTGCATCCTGTACACACACACACACACACACTTAATGCTTTAGTAATATAATGTAAAATATGAAATATAAAAGTAATGTTAGCGAACACCGTTTGAACCAAATTACCAAATTAAAATCTTTAGTACACGTAATATCCCAACATCCCCATATTACTGTACCAGTAATAAACAAACATTTGTGAAGCACAGTATATTGTTATGGTATATGTATATATATATTGTAACGGACCCTATATTCCGGTCTTTACAAAAATAAAATAGTAGAGAAAAATTTTTTTAAAAATTTTTCTTTTCAATAAAAAAAATAATTTTGTTTATGTTAATCAATGTGTGTAAATAAGAAATAAAGCTGTTTTAAAGGTTTTGTAAAAATTTTGATAATCAGGGAGGTATTTATTAACTATCGAGCACTTCTGGAAGATTTGAACCAAGTCTGGAGTTAATTAGATTAACTCCAGTCAGCAATCGATCGATGATTTTTCTTGCTGGTCCAATATCTCACTCAAATAAAATATTTTCTTCTTCTTGAAGTCCCTTAGCCTTAATAAATAATCTTAAATTAGCCTGTGAAATAATAACAGATAAAAAACAATTGAAATATATGGATTTATTGAACAATTTAATAAATAATCGATTTTTTATCGATTGAGAACAATTATCGACTCCGTCTCAGGGAATTATCGATTGTACATACAGTATAAAAATTATTATAGGTATTATATAAAGGACAGGTTCTTTGAGCGATTAAATTAATAGTCAGAGAAGGATGACGAGAAAGTATAACATTAACAATTAAAATAAATTCAATAATTATAATTTAACAGTATTTAAATAATTCGTATATATAATGTTTAAGAAAATTGTTTTGTCAGACCAGATGTAGCTTCTATGACGTCACTCGAGGTGGAATGCAGATTGGTAAATTCAAAGATGGCCGCTACTCGATCTGGATATGTTACTGCAAAAGTCGTCTTGTAAAAAACTCAACAAAATTATCTTCATGAATGTTTGAAATGTTCCCGCACTGGTGTAGTCTGTCTATTAGGTAGTTTGGTGTGTTCTGAAGAAGTGTTCCGTGTATATGGGTGTTAATTAAGTTATTTGGTATGTGTTCACTTCTGTTGGTTAGGTTGTCTGTAAAAGTGATTATGCGTTGTAGCGTGAATTGTGTCAAATATATTGTTTTACTGTTTTATATCACTCGTATCATTAAGTTTGGTGTTATTTTTCACTATTGTCGTTAATGTTTTGGTAAATTTAGCTAAGAAAGTGTTCAATTCATCTAACTCTCGATGCACTAACATTAATGGCAATTTGTCGTACCATTTTCTACTCGGTTTTAAGGAACGTTTTTTCACACAACTATTCAGCTTGATATTCAACAAAAGACTAATTAACTTGGTCAAAGTCTGGCCCAGTTAATCTTTGAAAAAGTATTGTTAACATATTTCGATTACCCATACACATGATACAATATTACATTATATATGGAATTTATTTATTTTATTCATCACTTTCATGAATTATGAATCATATCATTGGTTTTATCATCTCATTCCCTTTAAATTGATATATTATAGTCCATATCTGTAGACATTTTGTGGAAATTAACAAATTTCTTTCCTTTTTGGAAATATAGGCTCAAAATTGGATTTCCGTCTTTATACAAATTTTCCTCCATTTTAATTATCATTAATACTATTATAATAAATTTTAATTAGTCATATTAATCTTCCTTTCCTTAAATACATATAAATTAAACCTTTGAACTGGTTTTTTGTGTTAATCTCTGAATTTGACATTGCTCTTTAAAATTAATTAATTTATATATTTTGAAAATTTACAATATTTTAAGGTATATTTCATTTCCTTATTATCATTTTAACTCATAGGATCATTCCCCGTAGTGGTTAACTGATTTACCTTATCTAAATCTTGCTAGTTTACAGGATTTACAAGTGAATTATACTGGTTTATATTGTTTCTGTGAATTCACCAAAGGCCTAGAGTTTAGAATTTTATATTTCTGTCTTTCTCAAATAAATTTAATCCTACTTCCTCCTCTGACTTTACATAGTTACTATTACATGAAAATAAAATGGTTTATAACTTATTGTGAGGTGTAGTATTTAATTAACACTACTGTTATACAAAATAATTATGAACATTATTTAGCAATCTGCACAATTAAACATATTGCTGACATGGTTTGAACATATACTTTTAACTCTTTTTGAGTTAACATAGCATACCTATTGAAATATTATTAATGGTATGTATGCTGTTATTTAGCAAACATTATTCATTTTAAACACATAATATAAATCTTATTTTCTAATAACTCTTACAAACACATTGATTTTATGGCTGTGAACAAACAGTTTATTTAAACATTTTAAACCTATGAATACTAAATTAATGCCAGTCCTTTCTGGTCTAAACCATTATTATTTATGATCCCCTTCATCAGTAAACATGACCACCCATACTCTAGTTATTGCATTTTTTACAAATGTCTTGTAAATAAAGAGTTACATTAAAATAATAAAATACTGGAAATCTTCCATTTTATTATTTTATTATGCTGTTTATTATTGGATATTAAAGTTGTTATATTGCATATTGATAAGTCATAGTATCACTAACTTTAAGTTTATTGCATTTCCAAAAAACACTTACACAATTTCACTTTCACTGTTGGTTCTGATATTTTGAGTCTTATTATCTCAGACCAGACCTTTAGTAATCATGGACTGTTAAGGCTTGTTTATTTTCTTATCACACAATAGCTTTAGTCGGTTCACTTCTTATAATACTATACAGCACTTTAGTTTTCTAAATAATTACATTCTTATAGGATTTTGGTATGTTATACTTTCTTTTTAATCGTTTTTGTGGGTTTGGGGTTGATGGTAGTTAATAATAATAATAGGTTTTACAACGGTGTTTCTTTCATACTATTTCTTCCTCTCCTCCTGTCTTCTTTCTTGTCCTTCTTCTTATCTTCTTTCTGGTCTTCATTCTTGTCCTTCTTCTAGTCTTCATTCTTCTAGTCTTCTTGTCTTCCTTCTTCATTCTTGGGTAAACCAAGGTACTTTGTGTTATCTCGACTGATGTTTAGTTTGGAGCATCTAATTTATTTACTGATACGGACCTTGTTCTTCTCTAAAGGTTTCAGGGTATTGTTTTCTTCCTGATCACAAACTTTATTCTTCCTTCTTCTTGTCTTTGGGGTATTTTGGTATTCACCACTCTTAAACTGATTCTCTTTCTTCTTGATATGGTGTTATTTAATTTGTTTACTGCTCCTAGCTTCCTGGGTAAATTACAGATCTTATAATATGAGTTGCTTTCAATACTTTCTTTGATATTTAAACAGTGGTTTTTATATAATGTAATGAGGATTTTTATTTTATCGTGGTTCATTCCTTTGATTTCCTTAAATCTCATTCAATATTATTTTAACATATGTGGTGTAATTAAACTTTATGATTTTATATGACTTAATAAGTAGTGGATTTTCTGTCACGCTACAGAATGCCCTTCTCCAGAAGTAATTTTTTCAGACTATACTTGCTTTGTCTGAAACAATTGCTTATGATAATTATTCTAGGTTTGTGATTATTCTGGACTTCCTTCCATTTTAAAAATTTTCTTATTTATATTTGAGTTTATATCATTCTCACTCGATCTTCCTTGATAGTAATAGTCATCTGAGTTCATATTTATTATTTCATTTTCATATTTCTTCTTAGTATTTTCTCCTTGGGATATTTCCTCCCTATCGTTCCCTACTTTGTGAGCTGGTTCAGTTCAGAGAGTCACTGTACGCTACTTCCTCTGCTGTCCAATACTTCACACATATTTGAGTACAGAGGCAAATCATCTCTGCTCAAAAAACATATTAATACTGCTGGAATTATCTACAGACAGATTAAAAAATTATTCAGAATAGTACACATTTGTTACTATTTAAAAAAAAATATCTTTGGGATACTTCACTTATTACTTATTATATTTCTCAGAGATTTTAATATTCCTATCTCAGTTGTTCTTCTGACTCGTTAACTGGATATTTCTTTCATTTGATATTATGGTAGGAAGCTCTTCTATTATTACATTTTTCAACTTTTCTTATCATATAAATCTTTTGGTTATAAATTCTTTATTACCTTCTGGTTTTTTTATTATAATCTGCATTGTTTATAGTAGCATATCTTTATGACATTTTTAGACTGTTTCTTTGTTCTTATTATTTCCACTTGTTCTATTTTCTAGAACTTTTTATAACTGTCATTATTATAATTGACATTTAATTCATAAATCATTTTATATTAATTCGTTTAATTACATATATCTTTGATATTATTCTCACATTATTCCTGTCATGGTTATTATACTTTCGAATGAATGTTTTTTATTAATTTCATAATGAGGTCATAATTTCTCCTCATACCACTTCAAAGTTTCATTATCTCATAATTCCACCTAAGTTTTTGTACTTTATTATATTCAATCACTCAAATCGTATCAACTCAAATCGTATTATTAAAAAAAAATTTTTTTTTTTATTTCCTTTGGCATCATTTTATGGAAAGGTTTTTACTCTTTATATTGAAATTAGACATGATCATATTTTCCAGAATTATTTGTTTTAATTCTAATGTCTGTTTCCTTTATTCATCCCATCATGATCCTTTATTACCATGGTAATTATATTTTATGCTTACCATAAATATGGTATTAAATCTCTTCTGTTTATCTCACCAAAGTGTTTTACTAATAATTGATTGGTAAGTTGTACTTATTCTTGGTTTGGAAACTTGATTTATACACAATTCAAAATTCACTCTTTTTATATTATTCCATAAAGTTTTCTCAAATAATTTGTATGTAAGGTGGGCTTGCTTTTCTTTTTAGAACTTATATTATTTCAATCTAAATTCTGTTTTATATTTATCTCTTCAAAATGTTTTTTCTCAAATTCTTGGTTAGTAAGGTGAACTTACAATCTTTTTAAATTTAGATGATTTCTCATTCTAAATTCTTTTTTATATTATTGCCATAAAGTTTTCTTCAAATAGTTGTTATGTAAAGTATTACATTGTTTTTGGAATTTTGAGTTTTTTTTTTATTTCTAAATTCTCTTGGTATTATTGTCAAAATGTTTCTCTTCAAATAATTGTTATGTAAATGTCTTACATTGTTTTTGGACTTTTGGGTTTTTTCGAAATTCTTGTTTTCTATTCTCTTCCAAAATGTTTATTTCAAATTCCGGTTTAGTAAGATGGTCTTACATTGCTTTAAAATTTGGATGATTTATTCATAGTCCTGTTTTATATTCTCTTCCAAAATGTTTATTTCAAATTCCTGGTTAGTAAGATGGTCTTACCTTGCTTTAAAATTTTGATGATTTTATTCTAATTCCTGTTTTATATTCTCTTCCAAAATGTTTATTTCAAATTCCGGTTTAGTAAGATGGTCTTACATTGTTTTAAAATTTTGATGATTTTATTCTAATTCCTGTTTTCTATTCTCTTCCAAAATGTTTATTTCAAATTCCTGGTTAGTAAGATGGTCTTACATTTTTTTAAATTTGGATGATTTTATCCTAATTCCTGTTTTATATTCTCTTCCAAAATGTTTATTTCAAATTCCGGTTTAGTAAGATGGTCTTACCTTGTTTTAAAATTTTGATGATTTTATTCTAATTCCTTCTCGTGTAAGTCCTGCCATTTTGCTTGTCGTTGTTGCCCTTCTTGACGGTATAACCGCTGCCAGGCTTATCTTATCAAGCCCTCTAAGTTGGACGCCACTTTGTAAGGAGTCCCTGTATGCCGGTCTTTACAAAAATAAAATAGTAGAGAAAAATTTTTTTAAAAATTTTTCTTTTCAATAAAAAAAATAATTTTGTTTATGTTAATCAATGTGTATAAATAAGAAATAAAGCTGTTTTAAAGGTTTTGTAAAAATTTTGATAATCAGGGAGGTATTTATTAACTATCGAGCACTTCTGGAAGATTTGAACCAAGTCTGGAGTTAATTAGATTAACTCCAGTCAGCAATCGATCGATGATTTTTCTTGCTGGTCCAATATCTCACTCAAATAAAATATTTTCTTCTTCTTGAAGTCCCTTAGCCTTAATAAATAATCTTAAATTAGCCTGTGAAATAATAACAGATAAAAAACAATTGAAATATATGGATTTATTGAACAATTTAATAAATAATCGATTTTTTATCGATTGAGAACAATTATCGACTCCGTCTCAGGGAATTATCGATTGTACATACAGTATAAAAATTATTATAGGTATTATATAAAGGACAGGTTCTTTGAGCGATTAAATTAATAGTCAGAGAAGGATGACGAGAAAGTATAACATTAACAATTAAAATAAATTCAATAATTATAATTTAACAGTATTTAAATAATTCGTATATATAATGTTTAAGAAAATTGTTTTGTCAGACCAGATGTAGCTTCTATGACGTCACTCGAGGTGGAATGCAGATTGGTAAATTCAAAGATGGCCGCTACTCGATCTGGATATGTTACTGCAAAAGTCGTCTTGTAAAAAACTCAACAAAATTATCTTCATGAATGTTTGAAATGTTCCCGCACTGGTGTAATCTGTCTATTAGGTAGTTTGGTGTGTTCTGAAGAAGTGTTCCGTGTATATGGGTGTTAATTAAGTTATTTGGTATGTGTTCACTTCTGTTGGTTAGGTTGTCTGTAAAAGTGATTATGCGTTGTAGCGTGAATTGTGTCAAATATATTGTTTTACTGTTTTATATCACTCGTATCATTAAGTTTGGTGTTATTTTTCACTATTGTCGTTAATGTTTTGGTAAATTTAGCTAAGAAAGTGTTCAATTCATCTAACTCTCGATGCACTAACATTAATGGCAATTTGTCGTACCATTTTCTACTCGGTTTTAAGGAACGTTTTTTCACACAACTATTCAGCTTGATATTCAACAAAAGACTAATTAACTTGGTCAAAGTCTGGCCCAGTTAATCTTTGAAAAAGTATTGTTAACATATTTCGATTACCCATACACATGATACAATATTACATTATATATGGAATTTATTTATTTTATTCATCACTTTCATGAATTATGAATCATATCATTGGTTTTATCATCTCATTCCCTTTAAATTGATATATTATAGTCCATATCTGTAGACATTTTGTGGAAATTAACAAATTAACAAAAAAGCTCGTTTAAAAGTATGTTCCACCACACAGACTGAATTGTGAAACTTACGCTTTTAGTCAGCGTTTTGAGTAATAGCTGTATATGTATCCTATGGATAAGAAATGTAGATATGAAAGCTGGATATGGAATTTGTTAAACGTTTTTATTACTAACGTGAAATATCAGCCAGTATTTCTTACCACCATATAGTAATTCTTAATCGCACATATTGATTAGTTTCAAACTCAGTACTGTGGTCACCTGCGTTTTGCGTAATTTACACTTACGTGATAAAAGAAGAGAATATATCTCTATACTTCATTCTTGGCGCGCGATTGTGTGTGTATATGTTGGTGCGCGCGCGCGCGTGTGTTTGGCGTGTTTGAGTGTTGGAGTGAGGTTGGAGAATGGAGAAGAGATGGGGACAATGTTGTAGTGTGAGTTCTAGAAAGAGAGTGAGACAGAAAGAGAGAGAGGTGGAGAGAGACAAGGACAGAGAGACAGAGAAGGAGGGAGAGAGACTATGTCTCTTGTAATAATAATAATAAAAGAGATTAGATGTGTGTGTTCTTAAATTGGTGTGTAATTGGTGTGGCTCTCGACGTCTTACTGGCCTGAAACACTTCCTTAAGTTTCCCAGCTGGTCGAGTCCCAATGGTAGCAAGACCGGTCGAGTAGAGTAAAGTTGATGAAGAAATATATATGTTCAGCTTCACAGAAAGTTTCAAAACAAAAATTATTGTTTTGAAGGAAATTTAAAAAAAAAAATTATGTTTATAAAAAAAAATAATTAAAAAAAAATTTTTAATTTTATTAATTAATTAATTATGATCAATTAATTAATATAGGGCTGTGAAGTTTTAAAAAGTGTAATTCTATTCTGAAAATTTTTATTAAAGTTTTGGTATATTTTAAATAAACTATCACCACTCATAAGATTGTCTTCAAACCAATCGATACTTGTTTATCTTTTTATTTTTTAGGTTATCTTCACTTATAGGTGGTAAAGTCCTTGTAGATTATCAATTAGAATTATATTATTGGTAATTAGTATTATTGAAGAAATAAAGAACTATTAAGTATTGAAAAGTATTAATGTTTTATTAATTAATGGCAATATTGACTCTTATCGATTAATATCGATTCTCAGGATATCGAAAAAAATTACAAAGTATTATATAAAAATCGTACAGGGTTCTTTAAACAGCCAATTATTATCAAAGTCAGAGAAATCGGGCCAATATTTAAAAAGTATAACGTTACATCAAATGAATAATTATTACTAAACACAAACATTGAATAATAATTTGAAAATAAAATAATTTGTTTTCACCAAACAGCTGTGTTTGAACTAGGAGAAGGCACTGGGATCGTCAAAAGAAAATGGCGGCCATCAAGTTGATCAAAATGTTGCTCGTTCCTGCTGCGTTCCAAATAATGTATTTTCTGGCAGTATTCCTGTTCTTGTGTCTGCAAATCTCTTGTTAAATGTTGTGTAGTGACTGGTGTAATGATTCTGGGTTGTATTTAGTATATCTGTGTAATTATAAGTCAAAACACTTTTCCCAATTCCGACACTAATTTGGTTAAGGTATTATACAGTTTTCTGGTGTTTTGTGGTGTTTTTCGGAGTAGATATGTATTGTTTAGTGTTAATTAGTGTTTCTTGATTGTTTTTGCCACAATGTATTTGTTCTGGAAGGATTTTATAATTCACTCTCGACTTCACAGTAACGTACTGTTCGCCACTTAACTTTACCTTTGTAAGATAGGTTAGATCGTCACAAAACTCTCGTTTATGTTAACCGTTCGAATACCAATAATCAACTAACTGTTTCCTCCAGTTTCAATTAAACTCTTAGCCCATATAATATTATTCTTAACATTGTTCAAATATTTTTCATATCCTGTGCACACTTTAATATTTCACTATATAAATACCTAAACTTGGGTTATTTATCAATTTTATTCACTAGATGTTATTTAAATTAATCTTTCAGTTCATTCAGCTTATTTTCAGATTAAATAATGCCGTTTTATAGTGTTTTCTGTCCAAAAAATAGTAATTTTACTTTCAGTTTGGTATACTCTGAAAAGTCAAAACATCAAAATTTACTTCCTGTCATTATATAAATTCAGCCATTTTATCAGTTATATTTAATATTAATAATCCTATATTGTATTAAAAGGTTCATATTCCCTTATTTTCTGGTAATTAATTGAATTAGTTGTATTCTGAAACATTATTCTGGAATATATGACTCCCATGTCCAAATTTCTGAGTTTAGTCATTTTCATTTTTATTTATAATTCTGAATATAATTTATTAAAATCTTCCTAAATGGTATGTGCAATTATATGGCTTGATCTCAAGTTTATTTTGTCTAAACCCCTTTTGTTTACTTGCATTTAAATGAGCAATTTCTCTGTTTTGATGGAGTTTGGTTTCCATTCTTTTGGCCTATGATTTTTTAACAATTTTTCTTACAAAATATTTTACAAACAATATATGATGTGTGATACCCTCTCTGACTTTTACAAATAGTATTATAAATTAAACATGTTTTCAAATTACACAAAAACAATTAGTATTGGTTACAATACAAATAATAGTTAAACAAAATAAAGAATATTTTTTTAAATAAATGGTTGTCTTCAAGTCAGACATTTTGCAACAAAATCCTTATTTCTAACATGGAAATATGGTTTACAAAAAAGGTTTTTTACTAACTAACATCTTAATTACTCTCTACTATTTACAAGTAGTAACTATTTTTATAGTTCTGATGTTAGTGGTATCAGACCCAAACAAATGGCCTTATATCTAAAACATTTTTAAACATTCTTTTACTATATACATAAAAACCTTATATTTATATTCTTATTTCTAACTATTATTATAAGTAGGATTCTACAGTTTTTATACCGTCTTTTATACATTGTCTTTGGGGAATTGTACCCTGTCATTAATAAATAAATAGTATGAATTGTTCAAAAAGTATTATGAAATCTGTTTTTCTTTTTTCATGTAAAACAAAATGTTATTTTAAACAGATTCATGTCTTATGAACAACATATTGTCACAGTACACATTTTAAGTCATTGAAAAATGCATATTTCATTGCATTCAATGTTTGTGATTGCCAAGAATGAAACACAAGGTTCATTTTTTATAATACCCAAAACTAGCACTGGTTCACTTTGCACTCTTATATTATGTTAATGCTAAATGGTCGTATAGTCTTATTAACATAATAAATTGGTTAGCGTTTTTTCAATGGAGATTTGTTCCATGGGTACTATATTATTGTTTCATCTTAGTTCACAGGCAACTTTTACTTTATACACTTCTCTCTCTTAAATTTATATACATGTGGTTTTTATTTCGTTATACTTTTGTTTTTAGATACTTATTTTGGGGATATAGGGATTTGGGTGTCTTTTATAAGAGCATGACATCTTCTTCAGGATGCTGCCTTCTTCTTCTTTCATCAGTCTTCTTTTCTCCTGCCTTCTGGGACTGGTATCTTCTCCATCTTCTTCTTGATGCCATCAGGTTTCTTGGGATCTTCTCCATCTTCTTCTTTATTTCAGAAATACACCACCTGTATTGGTTGATCTTGGCTTATTTTAGGGTTTCTATTCTATTTATTCTCCCTCGTTGTGGGTTTGGTCATATTCTGTACTGCTTGGTTATTTACTTTTTACCTTCCTGGGTTATACCTTGAAAACCTTTGGTTATGAGACTGGTCTTGGATGACTCATCACTAGTAACTCCTTTTATTTGAACTTGTATTTTCTTTATAATAATGATTTCTTTCCACAGTTGCTATGAATTAATCTATTTATATTAAACTTAATGCTTTCTTCTAAATTTATATATTATAACTTCATTATTCTAATGATCAATTGCCATTCAATATTATGCATACATCTGTCACGCTACAGATTGCTCTCCTCCAGAAGTAATTATTTCAGACATGTTTATGGATGAAATAATTTCTTATGATAATTTCATCATTTCTGGTAATTCATTTTCTTCTCCATTTTTATATCGACTTTTTTATATTAGAGTTTAATTAATTTTATATATATGGTTACTTGTCTTACTACTGATCCTTTTCGGATAGTTAGTGTCTTCTGAGATATATTATAATTGTAATACATTTTCTTTTTTTATCAACTTCGTGTTGCATCCTTGGGATATTAATTCCCTAACATTCCCTATCACGTGGGCTGGGGCAGATCAGAGGGGCACTGTACGCTACTTCTCTGTTGGCCATACACCACTTCTATAAATTGAGTACAGAGGCATATCCATCCCTGCTCAAAAAAACATAATGCTGCTGGAATTATCTTCAGTCAGTCATCGAATAAATAAATAAAAAGTAGTCTCATTTTCGACTAATAAAAATATCTTTGGATTCTCCACTTCGTAGTCTCTCAGATTATCTCACATTTTCTATCTTAATAAATCTTCATAATCATTATTATACTCATTACATATATATTTTTTCAAAACTCTTAACTTGTCTGATATATTTAATTTAATTATGGTTGAAAACCTTTCTTTTAATAATTCTGGTTACTGTTTACAGTGTAACTCTCTTTCTTCTTCATCTGAATTCTCTTTATACTTTCTTCTGGTTATTCATAGTATTAGCATGGTCTTTATAAATAGTCTTTCGTATTCATTATTTGAATGGTCTTAATATATTATATTTAATTTTTTAACATTGTATCTTTACATTAGATATACAGGTTGTTATTGATCATTTTATTTAAACACTTTGGTTCTTTCCTTTCTCTTAGAAAGTTATTAATCCGCCTTCGCATTCATTAGCATTAATTCATTTATATTATATTTCATGTGGTATTTCTTCTCTTTGCATTTCATATATGTCTTATTATTATCATTGGTTCAAAATCATCTTCTCCATATGTTTGGTATGAGTTGTTCTTCTTTGCTCTTAATTAACTGTTTTCATTATCGTTTCATAGGTAATTAGTCTCTTTGCTTCCAAATTTTTTCTTCTCTTGCATATTACACTCTTTTTTGTTATTCTTCTCTACTCCTTCAAATGCTATTGTGAATGTCTAGCATTTATTCTGGATTAAAATTAATTCTCTTTTCTGAATTAATCACTTTATTTTCTTCTCAATTCAATCATAATTTACACATAATTATTTTTTGGAACTTGGTTAGTTTTAATGTAAAATTCAAACTATTCTTTTTATTTAATTGAAAAATATTTCTCATAAATCCTTGTAATATGTTGATCTTATCTTGTTTCAAAGTTCTGACGTTCTATCAACATTCAAATTCTGTTTAATTCATTTATTCCCAGAATTGTTTCATTCAGAATTGTTTATAGTACTGTGATTTTACTATTATTTCTGAATGTTTTGGTATTTTTCCAAAATCAAATTCTTCTTAATTATTTACCATAAAGTTTTCTCACAAACTTAGTTATAGTAAGTTGGTCTTACTTCATTTTTAAATTTTTCGTATATTAACTTCAAAATTCCTTTCTTCTTAATTCTTCCAAAATGTTTTTCTCATAATTCAGTGGTAGTAAGCTGTGCTTGCTTAATTTTAAATTTTTTAAAATTAAGTTCAAAATTCTCTCTCTTTCTCTTTCTTCCATAAAGTTTTGTTCTGAATTATCAGGTTGTAGTAAGATGTGCTTACTCAATTTTAAATTTTTATAATTATATTTCAATTCAAAAGTCTTTCTTTTTCTTTCTTCCATAAAGTTTGTTCCAAAATTATTAGGTTGTAGTAAGATGTACTTACTCAATTTTAAATTTTTATAATTATATTTCAATTCAAAAGTCTTTCTTTTTCTTTCTTCCATAAAGTTTGTTCCAAAATTATTAGGTTGTAGTAAGATGTACTTACTCAATTTCAAATTTTTATAATTATATTTCAATTCAAAAGTTTTTCTTTTTCTTTCTTCCATAAAGTACGTTCCAAAATTATTAGGTTGTAAGTTGTGCTTACGTATTTTTTAGAATTTTTTAAAATTATTAAATAAAAAAATTCTTCTTCTTTTAATTCTCCAGAATGTTCTTCTCAAAATATTAGGTTGTAAGATGTACTTACATTATTTTAGGATTTTTTCAAAAAATTCTAAATTCCTTCTTCTTATAATTCTCCAGAATGTTCTTCTCAAAATATTAGGTTGTAAGATGTACTTACATTATTTTAAAATTTTTTAAAATGAATTCAAAATTCTAAAACTCACAACTCATTCTTCATAATATTTCTTCATAGAAGCTTGATTGTACACTCCTTTGATTTTTCCTGAAACGATTTTCCTCAACTCATATGTATTATTATGCTTATCATTTACCACAACATATGGGCCAGTGTATAGTAATAGTAGTTTTTTGGTTATGCCTTCTAAGGTGCTAGGCAGCTCTCTATTTTTTAGGAGGACTTTTTCACCCTCTTTATATGTCACAATACGCCCTATTGCCTTCTGGTATTTGGCTTGCCGTTTTTCCTGATCTTCTGCTACCTTATTGTAAAACTTCAACTGGTTGAATTTCCTATTATTGTTCGTTGGAAATTCAATGATTTGTTCAATGTCTCGGGGAGTCGGCTTCTCATACATGGCTGAGTATGGTGGAATTCCGATAGCTGGATGGTGGGCGTAATTTAGGAATGTTTCTGTCGCTGCTAGGTACTCTTGCCACTTTTTCTGTTGGTTGTGACAGTACGTGCGCAATATCCTACCCACTTCTCTCAGTACTCTCTCAGCCGGATTGCTACTTGGGTGGTAGACTGATGTCTTATATGTTTTGACCCCAAGTGCTAATAAAGTGTCTCGCCATCTCCTCCCCTTAAATTGTGTACCATGGTCGGTAATAATAGAAGATGGTCTACCGATCTCTGGGATATACAAATCGATAATCACCGCCAAAACCTTTGCTGTTGTTGCCCGATTAACCGGATATAGCTTTATATACTTGGTGTAGTGATCCATTATGATTACCAAGTATTTATATCTGTGCCGACCACCGCTACGGGGAAATGGCCCGCAGATATCCAAAAACACTTTTTCCAGTTTTGCGTTGGAAGTTATCGGTATCATGATACCCTCTGTCTTTTCATTGTTTACTTTTGCACATTGGCAGATCTTACAGGACTTGATGTATGTTCTCACCTTGCGGTTGATATTCTTGATCTTACAATTTTCCTCTAGAGCTTGCATCACTTTTAATGCTCCCATGTGACCATACCTGACATGGTAATCGATGATGACCTCCTTTTCGATTTGGTGTGGGATTATCACCTTCCATGTCTCATCGTCCAAGGCGGTTTTTATGAATAGAATTCCCTTGTTAAGGTGGTAATATTTAGAAATGGGTTCATCATTGGCTTCCAAACGACTCACAATGTTTTTCAGCTTAGGATCAGACTGCTGATGGATTCGGATATTTATTAACAAAGCTTGTAAATCGGCTCTGGTCGTGAATATGTTATAAATTTTTACTAAGCTCTCCTTCTCTCCCTCGAAAGTCTGATCTTCCAGATTTATACGTGACAACACATCCGCTACCACGTTCTTCTTTCCTGGAATGTATTTCCATTTCAGGTCATATTCTTGTAGGGCGAGTACCCACCTAGCCAATCGGCCGTGACTCAGTTTGCACCTACGAAGGAACGAGATGGATTTATGATCAGTTCGTACCGTGACTTGATATCCGAGAATGTACGTCCGGAACTTGCTGCAAGCGAACACCACGCTCAACAATTCCTTTTCTGTCACACTGTAGTTCTTTTCGCACTGGTTCAGTGTGCGACTAGCGAAGCTTATTACCAGATGTTGTCCCTCCTCATCTTCCTGGTATAATGTCGTTCCTAAGCTTAGATCGCTAGCGTCACAGTTTAGAAAGAACGGTTTCTTAAAATCTGGGTGACGAAGTATGACACTCTCCAGAAACTTCTCTTTTATCAAGCGGAAAGTAATATCTTGATCTTCACCCCAAGTCCATTTGTTTTTGGCAGATAACTGTGGTTGAAACTTGGCGGTCAACTCGGAATATCGGCTCTGAAACTTCCTGTAATAGTTACAGAGTCCGAGGAAAGATTGCAATTGTTTCCTGTTTCTTGGTTGCGGGAACCTCTGAATTGCCTCCACTTTTTCTGCTGATGGGGTAATACCTCGGTCGTCTAGGTTGAAGCCTAAGAATTGTACCTCGCGCGCTATGAACTTGGATTTCTCCAACTTCAGTGTTTTGTTGTTCTGCGCTAGTTTGTTTAGTACAAATTCCACTCTGTAACAGTGCTCCTCCCAGGTTCCGGATGTAATTTGTAAATCGTCAACATAGGCGGTGGTAAATTGGAGCGCTTCTGGTCCCAAAATCTGGTCCATGCATGCCACAAATATGGCGACAGAATTGACAAGTCCGAAGGGCAGTCTCTTGAACTGGTAATTGCGCCCTTCGAAAATGAACGCTACGTATTGGCGGCTTTGTGGATGCAGCTCTACCTGCCAATAACCACAGACCGTATCCCAGGTGCTAATAAATCTAGTACCATGAAAACGATTTAAGATTTCTTCGATTTCACCGGGAGAGGTTCTGTCATTCACAATTGTCTTGTTCAACTCTCGCGCATCTAAACAGAGCCGGACTTTTCCGTCTTTCTTCGGAACAGCAATAATTGGACTAGTGTAAGGTGATTGACTAATCTCAATTATGTCATTATCTATCATCTTGTTTATCTCTGTTCTCACGGCTTCTTTGAGCGACTGCGCTATTGGATATGACCTCCGGTTAAACTCTACGTTTTCTTTAAAACGAAGTTGGCACTGGTAGTTTTTTACCTTCCCTGGTTCATCAGAAAACACCGCCTTGTATTTCTCATATATAGCGATTAGACGATCAGCCAGATGTGTTGGTATTTTCTTGTTATCGCTTCCGCACTGGAAATTCCGTATTTCTTGGATCTTAACTGACCATAAATCCTCTCCACCATGGTTGTATATTATGGGTTTAGAAAGAGGGCTGTTTCTAATAACATTTATTTTACGAAGTTGTTGATGTATAGGGCTGGGAAGTATAGTTGTGCTTCCTACCAGATCTGCGGTCCATGTTACTCCGTCTGGGAAAAGTGATACTCTATTTAAATTAAGATCGATTACTGCCGAATATCTACGAAGAATATCGCAACCGACTAAGATGTCAAATGGTAATCCGGTGGCGATTAAAAATTCCATGTCTAAAGCTATATCACGGCTAACGACACTTAAGGAAACTTGCTTCCTAATGGTTTTATTCTGGCGACCAGTTGCACCTACCAACACAATGTTGTTGACTGGTAACATTGGCAAAGTTTTTCCACATGTACATTGTATCCTCTCCAACTCATTGGAGTTTATTATTGAAATATTAGCTTCTGTGTCTATCATTATTTTAGCGGGAACTCCTTCCACCTCCGCTGTTATATAAATTATCTCATTATTACTGTTGCTGAGACTCTTCTCGTTCTCTTCCAAAAGTTCAGTTCGTATGTCTTTCAGATAATGGTTACTTATGATAGTGATATTCTTATTATTGTTTGCTTGTGGCAAATCATCCTTTTCTAACCCAGGAAGTATAAGCAGTAACGGGTCATCGTTGTTGATTACTGCCTCCTCTCGTTTAAAGTATTTTGGTCAGTGTTTATGTTATTATTGACCGAGGCATCGTTCGGGAAACTCTGGTTTGTTTCCTGACGTTCTGTACCCTGGTTGATGTTTAACGCCCTGTTCTGTTGTCTGCCAAGATCTTCCAGGCTGGTACTTCGTCTTTCCTGTTCGTATCTTGGGCCGTCTCGTTCCGCACTCCTCCATCTTCGGTCGGCGCCGTGGAAGCTGCTCCTCCTCGGTTGATAATATCTCCTGGGTCCGCGATCTTCTGCTCTTATAAAATTTACCCTAGGGCGCGACACTCGGTTATTACTATTGCTATTATTGTTATTATTAAAATTGTTATTATAGTAATTTCGGTTAGGTGGGTAAGGTCTGTCACCATTATTGTTGGGATATGGATTTCTCTGACTGTATGGGACATTATTATTTTGTTGATAAAAATTGTTTCTATTGTTTGGGTAGGGGTTGTTATTCCTAACGCCGTTAAAATTACCGTTAAACTGGTTATTACGCGGCGGGTTGTTATGGCCGTCGTAATTACTGGGCTGGTTCCGGTTACTTGTATGGTTATTGCCGTTATTGGGGTAGGTAGTCGGCCTTACTTCTGGTCTCTCATTTCTCTTTCTGCTCTGCCGATAATACTCTTCGTTCTCGTATCCCTCCAATAACTCGGTCATTCCCTGGATCGTCTTGATCTGGCTACCTCTCCGGGCCCTGATAATGTCCTCATCATAGTGATACGATATCTTGTTCACTAAACATTCTTCTGGGATTGCTGGCTCAAGGTGTTTTGCCATACACACCTTCCCCAAGAAATATGCCGTCATACTGCTACCTAATTGTGACCTGTATCTTCCATTACAAATATTGTCCCGGATCAAGTTCTGGGTGGTCTCAGACCAGTATTTTGTCTTAAACATTTTCCGGAACTGTTGGTAGTCGGAAATTTCACTCCGGTTGGCCATCCACCAATTATCTGTTATGTCTCGGAAAGACTCGTCGAATATCTCCCTGCTATGGCTCCATTGGGTAATTTTATGCTTGGTCAAATATTCTTCTACCCTAGCTAGGAACTCCATCGGCTTGCGTTTGTATTGCCGGAAGTTGAGCCACTCTCGGCTTTCGTTGACAGGCAATCCGGTGAAATGAGTCGGTCTGTTCCTTATTGCTTCCATCTCCTCTCGGCTTTGTCGCACCTGACCGGTGATACTGGCCACGGTCTCTTGTATATCGTTACATCGTTCTGTGACTTGGTCGCGTACTTTTCCGAATTCTTCTTGATTTTCCTTTCTCTGTTCTTCTACCTTCCTACGACTATGTTCTTCAATATTTGTGAACTTGATGTTCACCACTTCTTTAAACTCATGCACCTCCTTTTCGGTCTGATTGCACTTTCCATCAATCTCTCGAATCTGTCGATTGACCATTATATTCTCTTCTTCCATCTTCTTATTCATCGCTTTTTTGTTAACAGTGATTTCTTTATTCAGTTCTTCTCGCAACAATTCCATCCTTTCGTCCAGTTTGTCCAAATTCTCCTGATTTACCTCCCTTAACTCTTCTCTTAGAATTTGATTGTCCTCTCTCAATTCTTCCAATTTCTCCCCCATCTTCTCTTCCAACTTCCTGTTGTCTTCCTTCAACTCTTCCTTCAATTGTCGGTTGTTCTTCTCTATCTTCTTCCTGGTTTCATCTATTTTCTGATTGGTATTTTCAATTTTATTAATCAATTCTTCTTTAGTCGCTTTGAATTCTTCTTTGAACGACTGGTTGTCTTCCTTCAATTCTTCTAACTTCTTCCCCATCTCTTCTTCCATCTTCTTGTTATCTTCCTTCAAATCTTCTATGTTCTGGTTCATCCCCGTCAACTCTTCTTTTGTGGATTGATTATCCTTCTTCAATTCTTCCATCTTCTCTTCCATCTTCTTGCTGTTTTCTTCCATCTTCTCTTCCATCTTCTTGCTGTTTTCTTCCATCTTCTTGCTGTTTTCTTCCATCTTATTATTCAGGGACTGGTTGTCTTCCTTCAAATCTTTTAACTTCTTATTTGTTTCTTCCTTGCCTGATTTGATATCTTCTTTCAAAGACTGGCTATCTTCTTTCCTTTCCTTATTACTTTCGTCTATCTTCTTGTCCATTTTCTTACTCAAGTCTTCCTTCAATTCCTTACTTGTGGATTCCATTTTCTTGTTCATTCCTTCCAGTTGTGATTCCATGTTTTTATTTATTTGTTTACTCATTTCCATCATCATTCTCCTCAATGTTTCCTGGAACATCACATCTCCGGTTGTCGCAGTGTTCTCGGTTAGTGAGGGTTCCCCTGGTTGTTCTAACCGTTCCTTCCGGACATTGATTTCCCCTGTCTGAGTAGGCATCTCCGGCTGTTCCCCTGGTTGTTCAGGTTGTTTGGACAACATTGGTGGCAATGAACTTTCCACCTCTACTGGTGTCGCCTCCTTGTTGTCCATGTCAACTTCTATTTCTTTCTCGGCCTCCGCCGCCCGTTTCTTAGATGTTGCACGTCGTTGCATTTTCCCTTGAAATTCTCTGGCTTTGTAGCTGTTGCCTAGCTCCAACTAGTGATTGGGCAGAATGTATTGGCCTTCCAATCGCTAATTAAAGCCCCACGTTGGGCGCAAATTTGTAATAATAATAATAAAAGAGATTAGATGTGTGTGTTCTTAAATTGGTGTGTAATTGGTGTGGCTCTCGACGTCTTACTGGCCTGAAACACTTCCTTAAGTTTCCCAGCTGGTCGAGTCCCAATGGTAGCAAGACCGGTCGAGTAGAGTAAAGTTGATGAAGAAATATATATGTTCAGCTTCACAGAAAGTTTCAAAACAAAAATTATTGTTTTGAAGGAAATTTAAAAAAAAAATTATGTTTATAAAAAAAATAATTAAAAAAATTTTTTTAATTTTATTAATTAATTAATTATGATCAATTAATTAATATAGGGCTGTGAAGTTTTAAAAAGTGTAATGCTCTTTGGTATATTTTAAATAAACTATCACCACTCATAAGATTGTCTTCAAACCAATCGATACTTGTTTATCTTTTTATTTTTTAGGTTATCTTCACTTATAGGTGGTAAAGTCCTTGTAGATTATCAATTAGAATTATATTATTGGTAATTAGTATTATTGAAGAAATAAAGAACTATTAAGTATTGAAAAGTATTAATGTTTTATTAATTAATGGCAATATTGACTCTTATCGATTAATATCGATTCTCAGGATATCGAAAAAATTACAAAGTATTATATAAAAATCGTACAGGGTTCTTTAAACAGCCAATTATTATCAAAGTCAGAGAAATCGGGCCAATATTTAAAAAGTATAACGTTACATCAAATGAATAATTATTACTAAACACAAACATTGAATAATAATTTGAAAATAAAATAATTTGTTTTCACCAAACAGCTGTGTTTGAACTAGGAGAAGGCACTGGGATCGTCAAAAGAAAATGGCGGCCATCAAGTTGATCAAAATGTTGCTCGTTCCTGCTGCGTTCCAAATAATGTATTTTCTGGCAGTATTCCTGTTCTTGTGTCTGCAAATCTCTTGTTAAATGTTGTGTAGTGACTGGTGTAATGATTCTGGGTTGTATTTAGTATATCTGTGTAATTATAAGTCAAAACACTTTTCCCAATTCCGACACTAATTTGGTTAAGGTATTATACAGTTTTCTGGTGTTTTGTGGTGTTTTTCGGAGTAGATATGTATTGTTTAGTGTTAATTAGTGTTTCTTGATTGTTTTTGCCACAATGTATTTGTTCTGGAAGGATTTTATAATTCACTCTCGACTTCACAGTAACGTACTGTTCGCCACTTAACTTTACCTTTGTAAGATAGGTTAGATCGTCACAAAACTCTCGTTTATGTTAACCGTTCGAATACCAATAATCAACTAACTGTTTCCTCCAGTTTCAATTAAACTCTTAGCCCATATAATATTATTCTTAACATTGTTCAAATATTTTTCATATCCTGTGCACACTTTAATATTTCACTATATAAATACCTAAACTTGGGTTATTTATCAATTTTATTCACTAGATGTTATTTAAATTAATCTTTCAGTTCATTCAGCTTATTTTCAGATTAAATAATGCCGTTTTATAGTGTTTTCTGTCCAAAAAATAGTAATTTTACTTTCAGTTTGGTATACTCTGAAAAGTCAAAACATCAAAATTTACTTCCTGTCATTATATAAATTCAGCCATTTTATCAGTTATATTTAATATTAATAATCCTATATTGTATTAAAAGGTTCATATTCCCTTATTTTCTGGTAATTAATTGAATTAGTTGTATTCTGAAACATTATTCTGGAATATATGACTCCCATGTCCAAATTTCTGAGTTTAGTCATTTTCATTTTTATTTATAATTCTGAATATAATTTATTAAAATCTTCCTAAATGGTATGTGCAATTATATGGCTTGATCTCAAGTTTATTTTGTCTAAACCCCTTTTGTTTACTTGCATTTAAATGAGCAATTTCTCTGTTTTGATGGAGTTTGGTTTCCATTCTTTTGGCCTATGATTTTTTAACAATTTTTCTTACAAAATATTTTACAAACAATATATGATGTGTGATACCCTCTCTGACTTTTACAAATAGTATTATAAATTAAACATGTTTTCAAATTACACAAAAACAATTAGTATTGGTTACAATACAAATAATAGTTAAACAAAATAAAGAATATTTTTTTAAATAAATGGTTGTCTTCAAGTCAGACATTTTGCAACAAAATCCTTATTTCTAACATGGAAATATGGTTTACAAAAAAGGTTTTTTACTAACTAACATCTTAATTACTCTCTACTATTTACAAGTAGTAACTATTTTTATAGTTCTGATGTTAGTGGTATCAGACCCAAACAAATGGCCTTATATCTAAAACATTTTTAAACATTCTTTTACTATATACATAAAAACCTTATATTTATATTCTTATTTCTAACTATTATTATAAGTAGGATTCTACAGTTTTTATACCGTCTTTTATACATTGTCTTTGGGGAATTGTACCCTGTCATTAATAAATAAATAGTATGAATTGTTCAAAAAGTATTATGAAATCTGTTTTTCTTTTTTCATGTAAAACAAAATGTTATTTTAAACAGATTCATGTCTTATGAACAACATATTGTCACAGTACACATTTTAAGTCATTGAAAAATGCATATTTCATTGCATTCAATGTTTGTGATTGCCAAGAATGAAACACAAGGTTCATTTTTTATAATACCCAAAACTAGCACTGGTTCACTTTGCACTCTTATATTATGTTAATGCTAAATGGTCGTATAGTCTTATTAACATAATAAATTGGTTAGCGTTTTTTCAATGGAGATTTGTTCCATGGGTACTATATTATTGTTTCATCTTAGTTCACAGGCAACTTTTACTTTATACACTTCTCTCTCTTAAATTTATATACATGTGGTTTTTATTTCGTTATACTTTTGTTTTTAGATACTTATTTTGGGGATATAGGGATTTGGGTGTCTTTTATAAGAGCATGACATCTTCTTCAGGATGCTGCCTTCTTCTTCTTTCATCAGTCTTCTTTTCTCCTGCCTTCTGGGACTGGTATCTTCTCCATCTTCTTCTTGATGCCATCAGGTTTCTTGGGATCTTCTCCATCTTCTTCTTTATTTCAGAAATACACCACCTGTATTGGTTGATCTTGGCTTATTTTAGGGTTTCTATTCTATTTATTCTCCCTCGTTGTGGGTTTGGTCATATTCTGTACTGCTTGGTTATTTACTTTTTACCTTCCTGGGTTATACCTTGAAAACCTTTGGTTATGAGACTGGTCTTGGATGACTCATCACTAGTAACTCCTTTTATTTGAACTTGTATTTTCTTTATAATAATGATTTCTTTCCACAGTTGCTATGAATTAATCTATTTATATTAAACTTAATGCTTTCTTCTAAATTTATATATTATAACTTCATTATTCTAATGATCAATTGCCATTCAATATTATGCATACATCTGTCACGCTACACTCTTGACATCTATCTATATATTAATACGTGAAGAGAAAACTTGTACCCCTTTTTAAGCATATTGCGCGCACGGAGGAGTGTGAGATTTGGCATAGTTAAAGTTTATATGGAGAAGGAGTGCAGAAAGCTAAAATTTATATATAATATGTGTTACAAATACATTAAATTAAATAAAAAAAAATAAAAATAAAACTTTCATTTGCACTTGAAAATTCATTTAAACATTTTCAAACAATGGTAATTGTTAAAAATAAAATAATTTTGTTGCCACGCAATAAAATTATAATTTTTTCATTTTAGTGTACGTTCATACTGCCAATGTCAAACACATAATAGTCTGTGGTCAAACAGTCGCACAGAGTAGAGATTGTCGCCAAAGAATTTTAAAATGTTGCCAACAAATAATTACTGACAGATTGACTGAATGAGCTGTGAATTTTGTGTGATTTCAAATGTTTCTTTTTCAATAGTCTGTGGAGTGTATGTCAAGGCAAAAAAGCGTTTATTTTATATTTTGTATATCAGATATCTGTGTTTTATATATTATTGTGCAGTTGAAAGTGAAATACAGCTTGCTTAATATACACCTGTTGCAAAAGGAAAATTTTGTAGCAGCAATTTGAATTGACTTACTCTCGCCTAATTATTATTGGTTGTTTCAAAAAAGTGAGTGCATTTTATTATTTTTAAATTAAACCCTGTCTAATCTTAGTTTCAGTAATTTCATTACATGTTTTTTTTACATTCGGCTATTCGCAACTACTTCCATTATGCCTCGGCATAGAACATTGACGGGTCGGAGTGAGAGACAAAGAAGAAGGAATATATATTCGCGTGAAAGTCAAAATTATAATAGACCAAATGCAAATTTAAATACTGTAAGTAGTATACAAAATGATGAAATTATTTTGAGGGATACATTTAAATGCGCACTGAATGTCATTCCAAGAAATTTTAATACTTTTGATTGTGGATTAATGCATTTACAATGCATTTTTTGCAATGCAAAACATTTCGAATCTGAGGTCACTGTAGGTGAAAGGACTGCATTCACTTCATGTTGTCATAAGGGTAAAGCAATATTACCGGCCTTAAGTCAAAATGAATACTTTAAATCATTGTATGATGGACTTACTTCAAATGAACCTTCAATAAAAAGAAAGTCAAAAAATTATTTTGAAAACATTCGTAAATACAATTCATCATTTGCTATGGTTAGCTCAGAAGCTAAAATTTCGGATACGCGTGGAGTGTATCATTTTTAAATACATGATGTTTTTTATCACAGATCAGGTCCAATGACTGCTGGATATGGTCGCTCATCATGTTATGCGCAATTATATTTTTATGATGTTGACACTGCTGTCAATTATAGATTACGTGAACACTATAATCAAACATGCAATAACAATATAATGCGCGACATCTCTCTTGAATTGGAACGCATTAATCCTTTCGTTCGGTCATTCATTGCAATGAAAGATCATTGTCAGAGAGTTGAAAATCAAAATAAAGAAATTTGTATGCTCATTAAAGTAAATCGTGATTTAGATCTACGCCGTTATAATGATGCAGTTCAAACTGATGTAGCAGTAATATTTAGTACAGTTGATGGTGAGCGACCCTTTGAACGAAATATGGTTTCGTTTTCAAAAGTTAATGGTACCATTAAAAATATCTCTGTTTTGGATTCATCATTGGACCCTTTAGCGTACCCATTACTTTTTCCAAATGGTGATACTGGGTGGCATATCAATATTTCTCATAACGTACCAACTACATCTAATTCAAGACCTCCCAGAAATAAATTAACCATGCTTCAGTATGCAGCCTATCGACTTGCAATTAGAGAAGATTTTAGCATGTTGCACCGTTCACAAAAATTATTTCTGCAGTGGATAGTTGATATGTATGTGAGAATAGAGGGCACAAGGTTACATTTCATTCGACAAAATCAAACAAGTCTTAGGTCTGAAGTTTATAACAATTTAACAGATTATTTAGAATTGAACCCCAATGCCAATAATGTTGGCCGTAGAGTAATTTTACCATCTTCATTCAATGGATCTCCAAGAAATATGTATCAGAATTATTTAGATGCAATGTCAATTGTACAACATTTCGGAAAGCCTTCTTTGTTTATTACAATGACTTGCAATCCAAGTTGGCCTGAAATAGTTAGCAATATTGGTGTAGGTGAGTCAGCTAATTTTCGACCTGATATTGTTGTGCGTGTATTCAAGTCCAAACTGGAAGCATTAAAAAAAAAAAAATCTTCGGTAAAGTTGAAGCACTCATTTATACAATTGAGTTTCAAAAGAGAGGATTGTCTCATGCTCACATTTTACTCTCTTTAAATGAGCAAGATAAAATTGTTAACGCTACCGAAATTGATAAAGTTGTATCTGAGGAGATTCCTAACACACATCCTACATTACATGAATATGTTGTAAAACACATGATGCATGGTCCATGCGGTGTACTTAATCCTAATTCTGTATGTATGAGAGATGGAAAATGCACAAAAGATTATCCAAAACGATTTAATGAATTTACATGTGAATCATTAAATGGATATCCATTATACAGAAGGCGTGATAATGGTATTAATGCTGAAGTTCGCGGTAGTTGCCTCGACAATCGTTATGTTGTACCATACAATCCGTATTTACTTGCCAAATTTAATTGCCATATAAATTTTGAAGTATGCACTACAGTTAAAAGTGTTAAATACATTCATAAATACGTGTATAAAGGCTATGACAGTGCATCTGTTGAATTAGGTTCAGAGAGAAATGAACCAGGTCAAGAAATACAAATTGATGAAGTTAAAAATTTTTCAAAAAGCCGTTATGTCGGATCAACTGAAGCTGTATGGCGTATCTATGAATTACCAATGCATTTTCAATCACATGTCATCGTTAGACTTGACATGCATTTACCGCGTAGACAGAATGTTTACTTTCGAGAAGGGCAAGAACGTCAAGCAATTGAAAATGCAAGACAAACAAAATTATTAACATTTTTTGAATTGAATCGATCAGATCCATCAGCGCATGAATATAAGTATATTGAAATTCCTTTGCATTATGTGTGGGAAGATTCCCGAAAAAAATGGAAGAAGAGAAGGCTTGGAGGTGATAAAATCATTACACGCATATATGTAGTATCACCAAAAGACATCGAACTTTTCCATTTACGATTGCTTTTATTACATGTCTGTGGTCCAAAATCATTTGAGGATGTTAGAACATACAATGGAATTATACACACTTCTTTAGCAAGCAAATGATGAAAGAGTTTTTACAAAAAACATCGTTTACACAGAAGTTCTGAATCATTAAATTCACTTTCAAACTATTTTGAGTTCAATGGACAACATTTATTTTTTTAACCGCCCGGTTTTTTGATTTAATGAAAAATATATGAAAAAATACGAGGCACGTATTTTTTATTTCATTTTTTATTTTGTATTAATTTTTTATTTAAATTTGATATAATTCGAAAAAGATAGGCAAAATAATTGTGTAGCCTTGGCGAAACTTGGTCAGTATGGCAATAAAAAAAACCCAAGGAAATGTCAAAAAACGCGTTGTTGCTTTTTAAATATGGCTTAGCCAAGCTAAACCTCATTTTTAGGAAATATCTTTCATATTTTTCAAATAACTCGAAAATTAATGCATAGAAAAAAAATTAAAAAATTATATAAGCTTTGTAGCAGATAATCTTCAAACTGTTTTCGAATTTTGTACCTTACCAAAAATGAAATGTAATCCACTGGAATTGAAAACAATGTATCTTATACTTCTATGAATGTCAAGTCTCATTTTTATTAGCGTTTATTTGATTCAATAATAACATGAAAAAATTAAAACTGACAATGAATTATATCAAAAAATAAATACGAATACAAGCTGTAATTGTGTTTTTTTCAACTGTTACTAACATTAAATTTTAAATTTCATAGGTATTGCAGGGAATTAAGGCAAACAACACACGCTAATGACGTATTTGTACACGCTCGCAGCTGACGTAATAGAACAAAATTCAAAAAATTATATGCAATGATTATAGAGGCATACTCTTTGACAAAAGAACCTCAATAACGTTCAAACTTAAAAATTTAATGAATTACGGTCGAATTTCGACCACTGGGCGACCACTAGTACACATAAATTTACAATAGACTATGGTACTCTGTATAGGCTGCTAAGTTCTAGGTAAATAACATTTTACAGTAATATAAATATTGTTACGACGGTCTACTTGATCGTCGTATGGTATAGTGGAAAGCAAAATACAAGACACCAATTAAGTCACTAATCACCATCTTTAATTATCACAGTTAAACAGTTCGTAATTAACAACACAGTTTCTTACAACAAATCAAATAAAAATTGTTCACACGCAATAAAATGTCAACTAATATAAAACACAATTGTATTACAATTATATCGCCCGATTATAAAACACAACACTTCGCCACAATAACCACTTGAACGCACAGAGTAATCACTTGAAATCGCCCGACAATAAACTGAACTAAGACCGCTGCCGCCTAGTATTTATACCCCGTTCACAGACCAGAACATTCCACAACTACGCGTTATCTCTACTACGACGTAATTAATTACGGCCTTGACAAAGTCAGCGAAGCTGGCGGCGTTTAGAAAAGTCTCGCCAGCGCATGTTGAAATCACGTACGCTACAACATTCAGCCGGATTCCAATGCATCGTTCGAGAAACACGTAGATTGTTCGTAACAATATTAAATAATAACCATTTTCAGATGACAGATTGGTTTTCTATAATTTTGTGTGTGTAATATTTTGTAACTCTTTAATGTAAGTTGGTAAATCTATACTGTTATTTGGTACTTAATTCTCTAATGTATGTGAGTAGGGTAGCGTAAGTAGAGATAGGAAGAGTGTTAGAGTGCCATTGCAAAAAGAGACAAAGTGAGAGAGAGGTGAGAGAGATAGAGGGGGGAGAGGGGGAGAAAGATAAAGAAGGGGAGGGAGCGAGAGTGAGTGAACGGAAGAGAGAGTTGAGAGAGGGGGAGGGAGAGATAGCGGGAGATATGAGTGTGCGTGAGAAAGAGTGAGAGAGAGCGAGAGATACATTGAGAGAGAGAGAGAGAGAGAGAGAGAGAGAGAGAGAGAGAGAGAGAGAGCGAAAGGGAGAGAGAGGGTGAGCGTGTCAGTATTGTCATATAACATTTTACAATATTCTATAATACTCTGTATATACCAAGTTCTCTGTAAATAATAATTTACAACAATATGATTTTAATTAATATCCATTTTCATTTGATACATTGGTTAACCATAAAAGTTTGTTTGTAATATTATGTAAATTCTCTGATTTAAGTTTGTTATTTTTTGAAATTTAAAGACGACTAACAATCTTATACCTTAGCAAAATTTATTATTATTGGCTCACCAAAACATCACATTCACAGTAACAAAACATACTAACGAACTGATGTTTTGGTGAGGTAATATAGTAATAAATTTTGATAAGGTACAAGATTGATAGTCGTCTTTATATTTCAAAAAATATTGAGTTTAATGTCCTTAAGTCCCGTAAATACTAAAAATTAAAATTCATTCCGTCTTTTAAAAAAATTTATTTTGTAATATTCCTTTCTTTAATCAATTTTAACTTAAATACGTATTATTAGCAAGTAAAGCGATCAAAAGGAACATATTTTTTCAATTAATGTTATCAAAAATTGTTTTCCTTATGTTACTGGAGCATTAGGAAGAAACAGTTCAAGTCAGCTAATATAATTTTGTCCAATTACATCAATCTGCTCCTTATAAAGTATTGAAAACGTTCAATGACAATTTAATAAATGGACAGATCAAAAAAACTCTATAGTGAAATTGTATGTGAATACATTGTATCTAAATACAATGTAAAATAATGATGAATAATAATTGTGACAAATTACGATTTGGGTTCCAAACGTCCGTTAATATCTGCAAGAATATCCAAAACTTTCTGTAAATGTTCTACACTGAAGTCACATTACAGAAGTAAATTACGATGTTCGGGGAAACGGAAAGAATACTGATCCGTTTTTGTGATAACCAACTTTGATTTCACGTGTTAATTATTTTTGGTGTAAGAAGACTGCTTTTATTTCATTCAACAAATTTAGACAGTTCATTTGCTACTTAAGGAGAGATGGAAGACATTTATTCAGAAAAAGTAACAAAACCCGAATTGTGTGAAACAATGTACGGTTGTAACCATTATTTCTAAATTTGAACATTACTTTTAAATTGTATAGTGTACTCGTTATTTGAATTCCTTCATCATTTTAACTTATTACACTATACCCCTGTACAATACTAACGCATGAAGAAAGGGTACAAATTAATCTGAAATCAGTAGAAATATTTATAACTGACACTGTAGTATTACTAACATAAAACTCGAATTGGGTTTCAAACTTGGTTGAAAGCGGTGGCTCAAGTCATCTAAAAGCGATGCGATTCTCTTTAGACATCAATCGTTTGTATTTGTTTAAGGCTCGTCGCTTCTGTCTAATTGCGTCATTCACAACGGTGACGGTGTCCTGGATGAACGACGACTGGTACGAGAGATACTGACTTGATAGCAGTGTGCAATACAGTGTACGTCTTCTTCTACATGGGTGTTATAGCAGCCGTGAAGTCTGTCCAATCAGCGCGGTCTATGCACCATCTTCTTGCCATACGTATAACTCTCTTTGGTGTTGGCGTTGTTGTGAGCGTTGGGAAGTTGTAGCTCCCGTTAACGTTTGAGAGCACCCTCCACGTCAGACGACGAGCAAGACTGAGGGTACAGATCGAAAGCTTGATAGCCGAGAAAGTGCCACTTCCATAATTAAAATGTATGCGCGCGCCTGTGTTTAAAAAGACAAGAACGTTGTTTAGCAATAGATTTTCGGTTCGTAATCGCGCGCTGTTTATCGTATATAGTATGACAACAAGTGTGATTATGGACGTTTAAATACACAACTAGGAGTAATGGAATTGGTAGCTCACGATCAGATCCTGCAGATTTCCTGGATCCTGCGTGTAGAATGTGGTAAATATACGCAATATATCGTCTCCTCCAGAGGCTGTAGTAAAGTGATAGCTACTATTGTAGAAGCGTAGCGAGAATGCTATGTCTGGCGAGATATGTGTTGCTTAGATATATAGCAACGCCTCCCCCAGCTCTGATGTTTGATGTACCATCACAGCGGAGGGACTCATATCACCGCATATTAGAAACTTCTTGTGACCTCAAATGGGTTTCCTTCAGGCACGCACATATGGATGTACGTCTAGCCAGTAGCATCTTCAGTTCTCAATAATGCGAAGCTCAACCATTAATATTCCACTACAGGATGGTCTCTATGATAGATGTCGAAAAATCAGATCGTTTATATTTTCTTCAATTCCTTTTTAGTCAACCCTTCTTCTTCTTCTTTTCAAGTTTGCTAAGCTCTGCCAGGTCACCGAGATCGGTGAGATTACTGACAATGGCAATGGAACTGAACTCCAATTAAGAGCTCATCAACTGGTCTTCAAAAACAATTGTGTTCCCGCTCTTATTTTTAGAAATTCTGCCTGGTGCTTTTGGAAGGACGGGACCTGAAATTCTGTCTGGAGCAATGAACGGCGGTATCATCACACCGTCTAGCCACCACTGGAGGTGGGGAAGTCGAAGCCACAATGTTACATTCCGGAATCTCGTAGGGCGGATTTAGGGTCTCATAGCATACCCACTGTTATTCTCTGCAGTTACCACTGCATTTGGTTGCGATTTCTTATACACTTCTTCTAAGTATTGTTCAATGGAGCACGTAACTGCTGGGATTATCTCTTTCACCACATGAGATGACGCAACTGCTGGAGTAGACTTAAGAACCTGTGGAAAGCTAACTTCGACCCGGTTCGGCGGGGAAACAACTTTTACCATGGAGGTAGCTGATTTTATTTTAAGTTTTAAAGGCCAGATTTACTGTATGCTTTATGTTAAGTGCATTAAAGCGTACATAATTTGTGCTACCTTGAAACTAAATTTGTGCTATTATAAAAATACGACTGTAATTTATAATACAGTCTGTGTATTATTTTATACAATATTTTATAAACTGTATTAAGAGTTCTGTGTTAAGTATATGAATCCAACTAACTTGTATGTTAATGTGCATTTATGAATAGAAGAAATCTATTATTAGTGTATTAATATAACCAAAAATAATTAATACAAGAAATTTAAGAGTTACTACAAAGAGTAAACTACAAGTGTATAGAAATGTACGCCGCATAAGAAATGTTAAAATCCAGGTTTGGTTTACAGACCTTACTTTTCATTACGGATCGTATTTTATCATCGTACAGAAATTCTGTCCATACCTCTAGCGATTGAAAAATACAGATGTGCAGTCGTCAACTCCAAACTTGTTCCCAAACACAGTGTGCGCATCAAGCCGCCACCCCTGACCAAAATTCCTGTACTTTATCATTTCTGGTAATTTTATTTTTAATTAAAGAAGCAACTACTTTTTCAAATTTATTTAATAAATAAAATCAACAATTCAAATTGTTTCCATGGTAACAAATAAGAATTTATTTTTTTCAAAACAATATTTTTATATATTAAACACATCGAGGTAAGTCGGACATTTTTATACTCGATAAATAAATAATGCATTTTATACGTTATTCTAGGTATTTCTTTACTCATAATTTGTAGTATATTTTATCTTCATTAGGTAGTGATTTTATTTGTATGATTTTAGCACTTACACTATTAGTATTCAATATAAATTAACGGATAAATTACATGATGTTCAAACAATTCAAGAGCAGATAACCTGTCAGATATAATAATAAAACATACATGATGTCATTAAAACTTATTTACTTAAAACTTATTTACTGAAGTTACGACGAACATAATGTAGTTTTACTTTTGTACTTATCTAAGTAAAACTAATGTGTTACTTGAAATTACTATGGTGTGTATTCTGTTTGATGCCCATAAAAGTTTATTGGATTTTCTTTCTCTCAAAGTTTTATCTCAAATATCTTAAGTTATATCTTAATGACAAGGGTAGTTATGTCTTTAGTAGTTAAAACATTTTTATTCTGTTATAGTTTTTATAATTTAAGAAAAACTTTTCTTCAGTTCACGTCAACTACATATTCTCTTTAATAACTATTGCCTGGCGTTGCTTTCTCTGATTAAAGAAATATCTTTCACAAGCCAAATTACAATTATTTTTATTTTTGTGTTCTACATATAAAAAAATCAAACTAGTGTATTCAAATCAATCTCTACATTATAATATATACACTTTAGTTTTTTTTTATATTTTCTAGCCAATAAACAAACGACATTTAAAGATTCTCTATTTGATTTAATTTAATCATGTTTCAAATCAGCTTTTCCCAAATTCCTGTGTCCTGATTTTATTGAAGTGTTGTTTTCTAAATGCTACTATTTTACCTTTACAATGCTTTTTATTATTGTTTCAATTAAATACTAATTTAAAAATTGCTATTATTACACTTTGGAAGTTTATTATTGGTATTTGGAAGTTTTTAAAATTTTTAATAACTTCTCTTACAAAATAAATTAACCATTCTGTTTAACGTCGAAGTGAAAGAATTTATTAGCTTTTCAATAAATTAATCTTTTAACAGATTAATGTTTACATGGAACGGCTTGTGTATTAACTAAAACACAGTGCAATTTATAAATGTCTTACATCAAACAGTGTGCCTTAACATATTTAGTGTTTGTTGGTAAACCGTGGTTAGTGCTAGCTGTTGGTAACTCGAAAGTATAGTTTATTCATGTAAATAATAAAATCTTTCCAGAGTAAGTATAATTGCACTAAGATTAGAAATTATTTATGACGACTTAAGTCTATCACAGAATATGGTACACAAGTTGTCTCATATTCGGAACTCGATAACACAACTTGTCTCCTAATTGGGAGGCAGTGTTGGCTATATTAATGCGTACTGATGAATAGGTAACTCGTTTTAATGTGCTTCTGAGCTACTGACCTCGTAAGTATTACAGTCACTTCTCTTTTGTGTAGAAATAATTTGTTGTCTTACCTATCTGGTCATTGACACTAATGCCTATATGATTTCAATAATAACTTAGATTTACGGTTTAACTCAAGTTTTCTTAGATTAGACTCAGTCCAGCAACTGAGGATGCTTCAACCTTTTAGGGGTAAAACGTTTGCTACTAGAAAAATAAAGTACTTGTGTTAAACCGTTAAGCTGATTTGTTATTCAAAGTGAACACCACGAAAGCTTTCGATCGAGACTATTTCTGTTTGACTCAAAATTATTGGTGACTTTGTAGCTGTTTGTTAATACCTGGTGAAACTGTCTACTGGTTCAGTAAATGCACGGACAATGTTAAAGAAGCCTACTTTAGTATTAGCCACTCTTTTGCTTTGTTTTAATAACGTTTTTTGTTCTTTTCCTATACAGTTATTTATCCAGTACGATGGGTTTCCTTAAAAAGGTTTACCGATGTAAGTGATTATAATTTCTACTAGATACGTATTTACCTCGCTTAAGTTGCTAAGCGTGCAATGCATTAAATTGTAATGAGTATATAAATAATTGTGGCTTGAATTTGTCTGTACTATTTGATTTATGCATGTAAATTCATTGATAAAACATACACATATCTCCTATAGATATACTTGTACACATACATATACACATATTATATACTTATGCACGCCTTTTACGATTTAAGAAAGTGGATTCCTCTATTAAAAACTAAATTAACATTTGTAGATCTGTATAGTCAGAGTGTAAATTCATTCGGTCTTCATTTTTCAGATGTTAGTCTGAATGAATATATTTCTTCGAATGCGTATTATTCGAAATTAATTTATTATGCAGTTGTTGTTATTTGTTAATAATTGTAATAACATCAAGAAACGTTTAAAATTACTTTTACAAATTTACCATAACCACAAACACCAAAAATATATACTTATATATGTGTGTCTTATATGCAGGGATGTGTGTGTGTGTGTGTGTGTGTGTGTGTGTATGCGTTCTTTTAATTTTCACACATTTTTATTTTCACCTTTCTTGATATAAATTAAAGATTTTTTTTTATAATGAGTTCCGTTATTGGCAAAGCTGTGCAGTAGCACTGTGAAGAGGGTAAAATCTGAACTTAAAACATTTGTAGAATAAAACAAAGTACATTTTTCAAAATTGACTTATTAAATCAATATATAAACTACTACTACTACTAATAATAATAATAATTGTGTTTGTAAATGTTTACTCCAGATTATAGAATTCTTTATTTCAGCTACATAGGATTTGTTTGTTATTTAAAAGTGTGAGCTGTAATGTGTTATACAATTACAAACGTTTTGAACATATATTTCAGACTTACTCTGCTGCTGTCCTGTGGGTCGCAGTGCCCGAAAGAAGACGGAAGAGAGTACGTTTTGTAAATATAATACGTATATGTTAAGTAATAAAATTAGTTAATTGACTAATCAATTAAGTGATCTGATATGTGTCCCTTTCAAACATAGCATCCAGTACATCTTTGCGTAATGTATGCTTAAACATGTAATGGAGACAACCTTTGTGTACTACAAATGAACAAAATATACGTGCAGTCATTCAGCGACTGTGTTGACTAAAGCAAGTGAACTTGTCAAATAATATTTTAAAATAATAATAACACTTTTCAACGTCTGTCCAAATACGAGAACTAATTGTAAAACAGTACGAGAAATGCCTTTAAATTTACTACCCTTGGCTCTAAACCTGATACTTATGTGTCAACTACTGTTGAAACGGCCTCTCGTTTTAACAGTTCAACGCTCAAATTATGTGACATTGAGACGAATTTGGAATTCAAAATTCTGAGAAAACAATAAAGAAACAAGAAACATAGGCTACATTACATATGCATGCTGAAGTTCATAGATACATACATGGATACATACGTGTACACACGCTCGCGCGCGCGCGCTCTATATATACAGTTTACTCCTATCAGCGATATCAGAAAGCATAGAATTATTTGCCTCTCTTATTTTACGTTGTCACTACTTCTACCAACATTCAGTTAGTGACGTTTTGCTCCGAACCTCACATTAATTTTAAGATTTTTAATTCTCTAGCTCTAAATTTCTTCTTGAAATATGCGTAATTATAGGCGTATTAAAGCATTTTGTTAGATATCATAACTGTATTATGTATATTCATGAAGTGTAAATTTTTATTGTTCTGTCAACAGAGGCTACTACCATAATTGCCATAGAAGACGTTCTTCTTCCCCCGCCAGAAGGTACGTTAATATCTTTATTCTCTAAAAAATTGTAATATTGGCCCGTGTAGTTTAGTTACTAACAATCGTTCAAACACTACTAACATTTCTTCATATTGTTACTTACATGTTAACAGACGCAGTCCAACGGATGGCAACGCCACACTTTGCTCCGGTCGCCATTGAGGTATGTACAGTTACTAATTTTTTCTATAATTAGAAACTTATGAACTAATGACACAGATTACCAAAGCTTAAGTTCAAAGTTAAGTTTGGTTTCATTCTGTACTTAATTTTATCTTGTGAGTTGCTAAAACTGAAAAAGTTACTTGCAGGTGTAAGAAATACTTAATAACGCAAGTTGATAATAATTAAATTTTATATAATCCTTGGAATAATATATTTTGGTTTGTTACGTGAATATATGTAGACACGGAAATTAGCGGAAACGATAGTCATGTATTCTTTATGTTGTGACTTTGTAATATTCATAATCTGTCGTGTGTAAAAGTGTAAAAAAAGTATTAAAAATACGATTTGGATTAAGGGGTTAGAAGTAAAAAAAAAACAATGCATCAAAATTGAGTAACATATGTGTCAGCTAACAATGATTAGAATTTTCAAGGAGAAATGAAAGATATCAAGTAGGATCAAAAAAAAAATTGAATAATTTTAGAGAGTGTGAACACAAACAAATGCAAGGCTGATGTTCGTGTGGTTTGGATCAACGGAAATGTATGACGCGGAAACTGAAATGTTACACGACTATCACATATTTGATATCAGATATCAGGAATATCTGATGTTGACAAAGAAACTCTATACTCAATAATTAAATTATTCCACTTCCTTTTTCTGTAAAACGTAGTCGACTTCCACCTGTCACTAGAATTTTTACAGTTATTGTTTTGTCTGTTACAGACGTTCACCGAGCATTACTACTTTGCCGATTCATCCGGAGAATACTTCGTGGTAAGTAATATTTATAATACACGCGTGCCTGTATTAGTATACTAAAATGATTAAAGTCAAAATATCATATAGGCAATATTAGCAGAAATAATAAAACTGGCCGTAACGTCAGTTACTAATTTATATCTGACAGTAAAGTTAAACTTAATTGTAAGTCATATTGGTGATGTTAGTACAGAATAGGTTGTTTCAGCACTTTGAATTTATTGAGTCCGTCTTCTGCCGTATTTATTCTTTTCCTGTATTCTGCATTGTTATTAGCAAACAACTCTCACACGCACGCAAGTACACACGCGCGTGTATCCTAACAAGCTTTTCCTACAACTTTTTTTTTGTTAAATATCTATGCGTTTTACATAACTAATTCAGACTAGCAATTTCAGTTGGCCCATTTACATTAATCAAATACTCGCAGCTTTTATTATTTTGAATATTCGCAACCCTAGAGGCGTTTCTCATAGTATTTACATTATCGTACGCGTGGAAATATGTATTAATATTGTGACGATACATATCATCACCATGTATATAAGAACTGTTAAGATAAAGAAACCATAGTTAATTAGTACTAGTGTAAATGATAAATGAAAGGAAACTTACAAATAAGTGTGTATTAAGCAGAGTATTCTGGTTCCATGCTAAAACAAAACAATGGATGAAAAAAAAATAAATGTTAAAGAAATGTAATATCGTAATTATGATGAAAATTAGAAGAAGAGAACTTAATAACGTGATAAACCCAATAGATATGGTAAGTGAGAGGTATAAACAAGTTGAACGACGAAACAACTATTTAAAATAAAGACATGAAATAAGCAACAAGACAGTGAATACCACATTAATTACAAAATAACATAAATGCATGAAAAACTGAAAATAAAAATAACAAAAGAAACTAAATTAAAAAACATGTAATAACCAGGAAAAAATAAATAAAAAAATACTCCATAAATTAATAATAATAATTAAAGAGAAAAGATCAGACAGTAGGTAAAGTTATAGAAAATGAAATACAATGGTATAAATAAGAGTAAAAAATATGTGCATTAGTCTAAGGAAAAATTGTAAAAACTTATATTATAAGGGAGTGAAGTGATAAGTGTACAAAGAAGGAAATAGTGATGATCAAAAAGATCATGTTATAAACCAGTGGGGAAGGGAGAAAGTGAAGTAATGGTCTTATGTATAAACTAATACATATTAAGAACCAGTCAATAGAAGTAGTATGTGTTTAAAGGGTTTTGTATACCCATAGGATATTATGTTATAATTAGTTGGTAAAAGGGCTCTATATACCCAGGATTTTATTATGTAAGAATTACTAGTTAAAAGATTTGTTAATTTTTCAAGAACAGTAGTTGTAAAAGCTGTTCAGAAATGTCAATATCAGGTACATGGTGAAACATCATATTATGTAAAAAATCATTGTAAAGGAATGGCAAAAGGCTAAGCCTATAGGCCAAAAGAGATGAGCTGAACTTAAACAACAATAAAATATCCAGAATAGTCCTAACCAAACCAAATAAAATTAAACAGAAGCCTGACCTTAATGAAACAGGGAAGGTATTGGTAAAATTATATGTCAAAACCCACAATAGCAATAACCAGATGGATAGAGAGAGTATTAGTAGCACATCAGGCAAGCCATTGAGCTGACATGTTGCCAATATTATTGTTATTATAAGAAACTTATGCATAGGTATTTAAAACTGTAATGTTATATATAATGTAGAAGTATCAGACATTATTTTTAGTAATAAGGACAACCCTATTAGAACATTAAAATAGTAAAGAAGGGAATAAGAAATGTTAAGCAAAAATATGTAAAAGCCTAAAAACTTAAATTTATAAATGTGCTAAAATAAGTGATACTGGGCCGAAATGGGCCACATAAGGTATCAAAATACTTCAATTTTACTAAACAATAACACCGTATAAATCAAATTTAACTTAATCTAAAAATAAACAGGGAGTAATTTGAAGTGACAGATATAAATTTCAAAGATTTCGAATAATTAACGTCACGTGACCAGGGGTCGGGAAATAAGAACCAATCAGAGCTCACAAAAGCTTGGTCATAGCCGTTAACTAAACGGAAAAATTCGTTTACTCTATTGTTAAATCTCAAACCGAACAAATCAACTTCATGTAGCAGAGAGTCACATTTTGATGAATAACCAAAAGTAAAATATAAAGAAATGCAAAAACCAAAATAAGGAAAATAAGAAAAAACATTTAAAATTACACAAGCAAACCATACTAATGGAAGTAACTGAAAATCGAATGAAAAGATGATGATCTACTAAAACTAACACATTCCAAGTATGAACAAAACGTAACTGCGAGTTGGTGAGATTGGATAAACTAATAACGAAATAACCATACCATACACAACACGAGATTCACCAAAAACACTGTTAAACCAGACACTTGCGAACTTTAACAAAACTTTATTTAACAACATTGTGGACTTCAAATTACTAAAATACAATTTAATTTAAAGAAATTAGTCGAAGCAGATTCTGAGGTTATTCAGATACAGGCCGACGGCCATTTTGAATGACACATTCCGCCATTTCGATTGACTTTTGGAAATAGAACTGAGAATAATAGTACACTTGAACTCAAACATTATTTTAATTTTATTATTTATTAAGAATGTTGATTAACCCATTGTGATGTATTGTATTTTATCCTAAAGCATTTTCTGATCTTTCCTAATACCTCAAAGAATCCACTACCTTATATTAAAAATAATATTGTAATTTATTTTAAACATTTTATTGTTCAAGTCGAGTTTGGTGAGCGAGTCGATACGGTCACTATCCCTCCCGTTCGATTCACGAACCGTTGAACTGACCCAGATTATAAACATCATGAAATAAATTAATTTGTTAATTTAAAAAGCATTTTATTTTTTGAAAGTGAATTAAGATAAAGGATTTTCAAGTGATAAGTAAGAAGAGAAATACGGCGAGAGTGAAGAACATTGAGAAATTAGAAGACAAAAACCAGATAACCTATAAGACGGAGTCGAATCATCAATCGATTGTGGAAAAACAACACAATCTATTCTACTTTTTAAGAACAATTATTTTGGCAACATTTTCAAAACAGTGAGGACGCGAACACCACCCACAATAACACAACACCCTAATAACCGTAAACTCGATGACGACCTGTCATTACCTGATCATTCTTTTGAATAAAAGTAACCAAATAACTCAAAATCGACTAATAAAACTAATCAAAAAATATATACATTTATTTCAAATTAATAAATTTTAAAGCAGACGAGAACTCGCACACAGAATCATTTATATTACAATATAAATATGTATTCCGGACAAAACATATATTACACGTTCACCTATGTAGTTCTATGTGAAACTTGACACTATTGTCAAACATCATAAAAATTAATATATATTAAATTTAATTAAATTTCATTGAAGAGTTTAACGAAACAATTGAGTTTACTATAAAATTGCGCTGCTCAAAACGTTGTAATAGCATAACGTATTTGTTAATTTTTCAGGAGGACACCGAATTCTACGAAGTACGGTATTACTGCATGGTTGGCCGTCAATTGTGGTTTCAGGAGCGTTTAGTTAGAGTGGAAACCACCGTCTTTGACGGAGACGTTGTAAGTTGCAAACATAATGTAAATGTTTAGAGAGTTCTTTACGCATCTATTTATTTACTTTAACACTATTACCAAATTTGTTGTCTGGACAAAAACTGTTTTCTAGTTTTTTTTAACCAAATATAATTATTTTTTTCAGACAGCTTAATATATTTAATTATTTTAGTTTTATAGGTTAAATAATATATTTTTACACTCTTATTTTTCTTCACTTCAAGGATTAGTTTATACAAACCTGTTCCAACACCCATCTCATCCTCGACGACCAACGTCTCTTCTACCAATGGCTTTATAATTCAGTGCCCCTGTCGCCAATCGATCCTCTGTCATCCTTTGCAAATGATCCCATCATTATCTTCTGTAAGCTGAAATAATTTCATTTGTGTCTTCTGCTTCGAGTTTTGCTCTGATATACTCATTTCTTATTCTATCTTACAATGCATAGTTTAAAGTACTTCGAAGAAACTGCATTTCAGGACTTTGAATCTTGCCTCATTCCTTTTTTGTCGAGACCCACATTATATATTGCAATTGTCTTACAAAATTTAATCCTTGTGCTGTGTCTTGTTTTATTTCTAAAATTTCTGTAAAACGTTCTGCAAATATTCCTAAGTTTATTTATCTTGACGACATGTTGAGAGCATGGAAATCCACAGTGACTTTGAGAATACAGCTTAACAAATCAATTTGTATGGGTTCCCTGCTATATACAGATGACATAGTTATTATTCAAGAAAATGAGGATGACTTACAAAGTGCTATGTTTCAATTACAAGAAGTAGCAAAAGAGTACTCATTGACAATTTTAGTGGAAAAGACTAAAACCATGGCCTTTATACGTAAATAGCCAGTGAGGACTAAGATAATTACAAACAACTGCACTTTAGAACAAGAGAACCGTTTTAAACATCTCGGCTGTACAGTAAGCTATGAGTCTGAATATGATATAAAAGAGAAGATAAATAAATATTTTTGAAACATACACAAAATAAAAACTGCAGTAGTTTCCTGAAGAAAATACAAGTTAATAATACTTGGTGTCCTCAGACTGTAGCCACGCACAAACACTGTCTGATACTGTCAATACAAACAAGGTCTAGAAGAGTCTCGAATCACGTTCGACTGGCAGCAGCCAAAGCAAAACGGCATTAGCGTCAGCTATTGTACGGTCGCAGAGAAATATACCTTCTTCTTCTTATCTGGCGTTACAGCCTTTGGTGGGCTTTAGCCTCCTCAACAATACTCCTCCATGCTTCACTGTTCTCTGCCCTTCCTCGCCACCCTCTGATTACCAAGATCTTCTGTTCTGTCGTCCTTGGTCTGTGTCTACGTCTACAGTATATAATCTCTTCTTCACCAGTCTTTTAGGATTCTTTCCTGAGAGATTCTTTCCGCATGTCCCACCAACGCAACCTATGTGATTTGATGCATTTCACTAAGTCTTTCCCATTGTTATTGCGTATACTCCAACTCCCTTCTTCTCTTACTGGGCCTAAATTTTACGCAATATTTTACGGTAAAATGATTTTAAAACAGTTTTTCATTCTCTGCCAAGTCCATATCTCAGATCCATGTGTAACAACTGGTCGCACTACAGAATAATATACTTTAAGTTTTATAGCTCTTGTAACAAGATTGTTTTTAAAGATGTTAATATCTGCAAAGTAGGCCCTATTTCCTGCTTTTATCCTTTCTCTTATATGTGTCGTAATGTTATTATCATCTGATACCAACGCACCTAGATACTCCTTTGAAACACTTCCCATTCATACTGAAATCTCTAGGAGCCCTTCTGGTCTCCGAGTTGGATTTGTAGATTCAAAACTATACACGTTGCAGCACTGTAAACAACAGATACGTATATGTGTTATTACATTAATGTACTTATACATACTGTGTAAATCTATGAACGCATAATACGTTTTTATCTTATGCATACAGTAAACAAACGGTCACAAATTCTAAAGCAATCGTATTGCTATGATTTATAGAAACAGATTCTTATTTCTTCTTGTTCTTGTTCTGTAACTTCTTTGTTAGGACTCTGTCCTGTTCTGTAACAACGGTCGTACATGCTGTCACTTCACCTCTTCCTTGGCCGATCAATGCTCCTCTTGGTGTTTGATCGCGTATCTCTTGCCTTTTTCACTAGCCTTGTGTCATCCATTCTTGCATTGTGTTCATTACATATCCTTCTTCTTTCCGTAATCCAAGAATTAATATCTGTCACATTACACGTGTCTCGTAAACTGTTGTTTGGTTACCCTACCCTGTCTTTCCTAGTACCCTCCGTAATATAGTTATTTCTATAGTTTGTCGTTTGTTTTTTTTTGAGTTTTATCTTGCTTGGTCTCTGATGAATAGGATATTACTGGACGTATTGTGTCTTGTTAAACCCTAGTTTTTGCTTCTTGTGTGAGATATTTATTATTCCATATAAGGTTATTCATGTATCCAGCAATTCTTCTTGCTTTCATCAACTGATGTTCTATTTCTTCACCTGTACTTTTGTTACTTGTAAGCCTTGTTCCTAAGTAGTCTAACTGCATTACTTGTTCTACTATTCTGTCAGTTATCACAAGCTTACACCTCAATGGGTCATGTGAAATTGTAATTCATTTTCACCATTTAATAATACAAATATTATAAGTTTGGCCATTGGAATGCACAACAATTTTAATTAAAATTATGCGCCCGCTTTATACTTAAAACACAGTTATATGTATGTATTTTTAAATAAATTAATATGAATTTAATTTAAATACTTACAGTAATTACAAAAATAATGTGAATGTGTGTGTGTGTGTGTGTGTGTGTGTGTGTGTGTGTGTGTGTGTGTGTGTGTGTGTGTGTGTGTGTGTGTGTGTGTGTGTGCGCGCGCGCGCGTGTGAGTATATTATTTTCGAATGTGACTGCCACCTTTCGAAGATTTGACTTTACGTTATGGTATACAGCTCTAACTGTTTCCGAATATTTTTATGTTACTAGAAAAGCATAACGAGACTTTGATAAACTTCTCGTCACTGCCTCAATAATTTACTTGTAGTTTTGTACCATTCTTATTTACATAATTAACTTACCATATATTTTATAAACACACACATTTGTTTATAATGCTTATTAAATAAAGTTTGTATTAAATTTATATAAGTTTTAGTAACGATGGAATACTCTGTTTCCAGTGGTCCGATTACTTCTCCCAGTACTTCGCTGCGGGGGACAGAGGAGAAACACACATGTCCTAAACAACTGAACATGCGCCGACACCAACAGCAACGCACTAACGGGGGGGCTCGCACACCACCTTAGAGCCCCCATGGGAGGGAGGGCCCCTGTCGACGTGGTCCCACCTTGACGTGGTGACAGGGCTTAACGCTATACAAGCTAACCAAGAGGATCACAACACTATGTTACGTACGCCACAACGTCCACTACTACGTTGAACAACGTGTCTCTGCAACATCGCAGAAATTCTGCAGACCACAAAAAGAAATGACCGCATGGTTTCTCTGGCACAATTAGGCCTACTACACCTGGATGCTTGGTGCTTTAAGATTTTTCAGTACTGTGTATTGAGGATCAATGTACAGCAAGAAATAATAAAACAGTTGTAGTTTCCAGACAGCATGTATATAATTGCATTTTGTTAGTTACTTTTAGATAAGACCGTGTCGAACGTAACTAAAATACCATTCGTATAACCATACCATAGACATATCTTACGAATTACCTTGTTATTAACACTTTGCTGACAAAGTTATAAACAAACAGAAGGTACAAAATAAAAACTTATGAACCCTTTGCTTGTTTTTGTAATCCTCATCTGCATAGTTGAGCAGTAATTGAGCAATAATATTCTAAGGAAAAATAAAGGTCTGTAAAATGTTGCGATGGAGGCAGAAGGTAGAGGAGAGGATAGCTTTAAATCAATTTCTTTATTTGCTATAGGCTTAAAAAGTAAATATATTCTTGAATTCTATATTCACTTAATTGCTATTACTACTGTTATAAATTACCACTATTATAAATTACTATTACTACTGTCTGGGGCTTTCACGGCCGGCTTCAATGTTATCAGAACCTCGGCTTGCCGGTGGACTCGGTGTCTCAGGAGAATGTTGGCTTCGCTGTGTTGTCCTATGTCCATGGGGTGACTGACCGTATTGGCAGGCTGTTGGGCCGGCGCGGCGTGAGACCAATCTTCAAGCCGGCTAAAACTATCCAGCATTTTCTGAGACAAGTGAAGGCCGTCAGGGCACATACGCTCTCGTTGTGCAGAGTGTATGGAGTTCCTTGCTCGTACGCCCAGTTGTACATCGGAACTACGAAGCGCAGTGTCCATGCCCGCGTTGATGAACACAGCCGCTACTGTCGTTTGAGGCAGACGGAAAAGTCTGCTATAGCGGAGCACGGACTCGCCAATGCCGACCGTCGCATACTCTTTGACAAGGCGAGGCTTCTGTCGTCGGTGAGTGCGTATTTCCCTCGCCTGCATATGGAGTCTGTCCAGATTCAGAAACATGCATCTATTGCAATGAATCGGCGGGGTGAGTCCCTCTCATTGAGTGCTCTTTGGACGCGAGTTGTGCCGAACCAATAAGAATTTGCCTTTCTTCTGATCGGCTGTTGGTGTCAGACAACGCCTCCGTGCGGACTACAAAAGTTTATAAATATGGGTGTCCTACTCCCGGCCACCAGCCTCAACCTCAGTGCAGTGGCCACTTGACTACGAAACCTTGGTCAGTGTGTTGCAGCCTTCTGCACTGAAGATGGCTGTCGAAGGCACGGCCGAAACGTTTGCACCCAACTACCTTGGACCACGGCCTTACAGCTCGGCAAGCCGAAGTTCTGATAACTACTACTACTACTGCTGCTGCTGCTGCTGCTGCTACTACTACTACTACTACTACTGCTGCTGCTGCTGCTGCTGCTGCTGCTACTACTACTACTACTACTACTACTGCTGCTGCTACTGCTGCTACTGCTGCTACTACTACTACTAATACTACTACTACTACTACTACTACTACTACTGCTGCTGCTACTGCTGCTGCTGCTGCTACTACTACTACTACTACTACTACTACTGCTGCTGCTACTACTACTACTGCTACTACTACTACTACTACTACTACTACTACTACTTCTGCTACTGCTGCTGCTACTTCTGCTACTGCTGCTGCTGCTGCTGCTACTACTACTACTACTACTACTACTACTACTACTACTACTACTACTTCTGCTGCTGCTGCTGCTGCTGCTACTACTACTACTACTACTACTACTACTACTACTACTTCTGCTACTGCTGCTGCTGCTACTACTACTACTACTACTACTACTACTGCTGCTGCTGCTGCTGCTACTACTACTACTGCTACTACTACTACTACTACTACTACTACTACTGCTGCTGCTGCTGCTGCTGCTGCTACTACTACTACTACTACTACTACTACTACTACTACTACTACTACTACTACTACTACTACTACTGCATAAAAGAAAACGTAATTGATATTATATATTGTTACGTCGGTCTACTCGATCGTCGTAGGTACAGTGGAAACAAAATAAGTACAAGACACCAATTAAGTCACTAATCACCAGCTTTAATTTTCACAGTCAACAGTTTGTAATTAACAACACAGTCTCTTATAACAAATCAAATAAAAATTGTTCACACGCAAATAAACGTCAACTAATATTAAAACACAATTGTATTACAATATACCGCGCGATTATAAAACACAACACTTGACTAATAACCACTTGAACGCGCACAATAATATTGCCCGAAAATAACTCGCACCGCACAGTAAGTATATCGCAGCTGTACTGAAAACTAAGGCCGCTGCCGCCATGTTATTATACCTGCCCTCACAGACCAGAACGTTCCTAATTGCGACTTAGCGCCCGTGTGAACTGCGTAATTAACTACGGCCTTGACACAGTCCGCGCGGCTGGCGACTTCGAGAAAACTCTCGCGGAAGCGTTGACAGTCACGTATGCCACACACGTTAAAGCGAGATTCTTCTGGCACATTCGACAAACACGTAGATTGTTCTGTGATGTCGTAACACTGCCCCCTACTTAAACCTGTTGGTCCCGAACTGGCAAACCGAGGAACAAGTACGAGTGTTGTCTCGACACCCATAGTTGGCTTTGAATCACTTCTTTTGTCGTTACACTTATTTGTACTTCCTCTGCTAGTTCTTCCTCCATTTCCGCTTGCAATAGGGAGGGTTCCTCTTGACCAGACCTGTTGACTTCTTCTTCGGCCAATGCCACTTGCTTAGTCGAGTGGTTGGTAGACCCTGTCGTTTTAGCCATGCAAAGCTTTATCTTCAGGATATTCTCTCTTAAGTCCACAACGAATCCGTAGGCATTCATAATGTCCGTGCCAAGAATCACTTCATCGACAATGTCTGCAACGAGCATTTGGTGGCTAAACTCGAGAAGACCCAGGCGTACACGTCCGTCTACCTTTCCTAGCATCTTGACGGGGCTCCCAGTCACAGTCTGTATTATACAAGAGCTAATTAGAGGCTGGCGGTTGCTGACTAAGTCAGGGCGCACAATGGACACTGTTGTGCCCGTGTCAACTGTAAATGATGTTGGTTTACCTTCCGCAAATCCATTAAAAATCAAGTTTCCACTGGTCTTATGTAGCGTGGAAACTGTGTGCTGTTCTGAGGCTTTACTTCTCCAATTAGTGCGATCACTCTCTTCTCTCGGTATCTTCTTCTCCCAACAGTCTACCTGTAGATGACCACGTTTTCCACAGTTGTAACACTTCGGTCTTCTGTCTTTTTCAAATCGTTGCGACTCTCTTGAACTTTTGAATTGTTTGTACGACAACATTGTTTTTCTGCACCCATCGTAACGGCAATGTGATACAGGTATCTTCTGACTGCAATGTGATGGCACAAACCCATTAATGTAGCGGGACCCTGACTTGGCAGCTTTAAACTCTAGAGAGTGAACAAGGGCTTCTGAGTTATTTCGATACCTTGACATTCATAACACTTGCTGAAGTTCACAATTTCCGATGCCATCAATAAATGTCTGCACCGCAAACCTTATTCGAAAATCTTCTGGTGCTTCAGGATAGGCCAATCTAATCAATCTGTCGATACTTGCTTCAAACTCTTGAAGACTCTCCCCGGAACGTTGTCGTCTTGTTCTCAACTGAGCGTAGTACACGTCTCGCAAATGTTTATCAGCATACCGTAATTCCAGAGCTTTTATCAATTCGGCATAGGTGTTTTGGCTGTCAGGCGGCACTTTCTGTAGTAGTTCTGCCGCGGGTCCTTTTAGTGAGAGAACGAGTGAAACAGCCTTGTCTTTCTCCATCCAATTATTTGCGCATGCAGCAGCTTCAAATTGGCGGAGGTACGTTGCCCAGTGACTGATTCCGTCAAAGGTTGGAACTTTGAGATGAACTGTCCCCACTGCAGGCAAAGTGACCTTCTCGATTGACTTATTTTCTGTGTCTTTCTCTGTCTTTATCATAGGTACAGTCTGTTCATAAAATTGTTTTGGTTGCATCTTCAGGCACTGCTCAACTTCACTTTGGATTTGTTCTCTTATGTTTGCCATTGAGTTTTCTACTGCAGATATTTTTGTTGACATAGTTTCTTCGACAGTCAAGACAGATTTTTCTACTTCAGCTATTTTATTTGACATGGATTTTTCTACGTCAGATATATTTGTAGACATCGATTCTTCAACACTCGAGACAGATTTTTCTACTTCAGCTATTTTTAATGTCATTGATTCTTGTACCTCCGATATTTTAGTAACTTGTTTATTAAGCTCACCTCGTAGGAGACCCAATTCTGCGGTACTATGTTCTTGCATCTGTTTCTGCTCCTGTATTAATGCTTTGATGTCTTCTGTTTCACACTTCCGTTCCTCTGTTTCCAGCTTACGTTCTTCTCTTTCCTGTCGGCGTTCTTCTTTTGTCTCTTCCGCCTCCTGTCTGCGTTTCTCATCTTGTCGCTTTTCTGCTTCTTCTCTTTCTTGTCTTCGTTCTCCTTTTTGTTGCCTTTCTGCTTCTTCCTGTGTCTGCCGCAGCAGCGTTTGGAAAGCTTCCATCATCTGACTGGCATCCATGTTTACCGGTTAATTACGAATTACCTCGTCTTGTACAAACTGTCCACTGTTTCCACTGTTAACCGTTCTATCCCAGTTCTGACACCACTGTTACGTATGCCTACTCGATCGTCGTAGGTACAGTGGAAACAAAATAAGTACAAGACACCAATTAAGTCACTAATCAACAGCATTATTTTTCACAGTTAACAGTTCGTAATTAACAACAAAGTCTCTTATAACAAATCAAATAAAAATTGTTCACACGCAAATAAACGTCAACTAATATTAAAACACAATTGTAGTACAATACACCGTCCGATTATAAAACACAACACTTAACTAATAACCACTTGAACGCGCACAGTAATATCGCCCGAAAATAACTCGAAAAGCACAGTAAATATATCGCACCTATACTGAAAACTAAGGCCGCTGCCGCCATGTTATTATACCTGCCCTCACAGACCAGAACGTTCCTAAGTGCGACTTAGCGCCCGTGTGAACTACGTAATTAACTACGGCCTTGACACAGTCCGCGCGGCTGGTGACTTCGAGAAATCTCTCGCGGATGTGTTGACAGTCACGTATGCCACACACGTTAAAGCGAGATTCTTCTGGCACATTCGACAAACACGTAGATTGTTCTGTGATGTCATAACACTGCCCCCTACTTAAACCTGTTCGTCCTGAACTGGCAAACCGTCCCTGAAGTAATTCTCGACCAGACGATCTAGGTGGACGTCCTTGCGAAAAATAATTCTCCGGTTCTTCGAATTCAGTCTCGTGTGCTCCGAGCATCAAGTTCCCAGGAATGCGAGCCTTCCGCTCAGCCACTAGTTTTGCTGGAATCACTACCGTTGCGTCATGTACTGATGACGCAACCACCAGTGGCTGAACCAAGTATGTTTGGTTCTCGTCAACAAACTCTTGCGTAACCTCATCTTCAGCCACTTTTCCTTCGGGCGCTTCTATCAGCTCAGGAACAACCAAGACTGTTGTCTCGACACCCATAGTTGGCAGTCCGCGCGGCTGGCAACTTCGAGAAAACTCTCGCGGATGCGTTGACAGTCACGTATGCCACACACAGAGCGAGATTCTTCTGGCACATTCGACAAACACGTTGATTGTTCTGTGGTGTCGTAATAATATATTTATAGCGTGTTATTGTTTTCTGTAGATTAGATAATAATCTACTATCCTATCATTCTAGAAAAATAAAAGTATAAACTCATGCTCTACAATGAAACTGTTTCCAGTTTCTAACAGTTGACTTAGTTAAGCAACACCAGACAACAAAACTGGTCTCGTATCTGAGCGTTATACACACCACGCCCTCCCACTCCATACACACACACATACACATTTCTGCGAATGTCTCCCCAAACTTTATCCTTGGCACACCTTAACTGTCCGGCATTTTGAATCTCAGTTGTACCATTTGGCTCGCTACGTAGCATGTATATATTGCATCGTGCAGATATATACACAATGATATGTAAATTTTAAAAGTATTTATTTTTTATAACGTACGTGCGTGCGCGCTACCATACGGTTGTTCATCGTCTGATGAGAAAAGAAAGGGAATGGAAAGATTACGAAGCAGGACAGAATGAGAGTTGCAGTTACAGGGAAAGAAAAATTTAATGATAAAGTCTTAGAGACAGCGGATGGGAGTATTCAATTGAGAAGTAGATGGGAATAGATGAGGAAGAGATTGAGGGAGAGAGAGTAAGAGAAAATCAGACGCAAACATATTTTAACCGATAAGAAGCGGTCTTAAAATCCCACGTTTAAAACTTCTATATGTTTTACAGTTGTGGCAGCGTTCGTGAGGAATACAGTGTTTTATTATGTTTCTTACCGCAGCGTTCGTGAGGAATACAGTGTTTTATTAAGTTTCTTACCGTAGCGTTCGTGAGGAATACAGTGTTTTATTAAGTTTCTTACCGTGTATCGTATGTTCATTTTACTTACTTAAACCTGAAGGTGGCTATGTTGTAGGTTGTAGTCTGAACTGTGACTCCGGTAATACAGCGGCACTGCTTATTGAGGGGGTGTTATTTCACCCAAAGATAGCGAGTTTATTTGCTTTCATATAGATAATCGGTTTGTACTATAACTTACATTTCTAAATAAAATAGGATATTGAACAAGGATATTCTTAATCGCCGTTTGTAGGATTTTCGGACAAGGTAAGCTATTTTCTTGAGTAATTCCGTCTCGTGTTTCGTCTTTTTTGATTTACTCCTACTATGGTGCGTCGAAGCAGAAAATTCAATAAGCAAACGACTTTAAGCAAGCTAGATGACTGAAACGTTTTGATACATCTTTGATGCTTTCTTAATACATTCATGACATTGTTACGAGAGATCTAGAGCAATATTTGTAAAATATCAAGGAGCACGCGGTCGAAAGAAAAATATCGCTTAGGACTAAAGTAAGTTCCTGTACACCTCACAGCAATATTATTTGTACATTCGCCATAAATTACTGTATTATATTATGGATCTGAGATAAATTTTTCATCCGAAATATTTTTACTTCCACGCAAGGTATACCAAACAACAAGCACAAAGCAAATAAAATGTTATATGAGTTGTTATTTTGCGTTTACATAATATGGCGTTTGTTCAACTTTGTCTCAACACTAGATTGTTTATTTTATGACAATGCTATCGTTATAAAACAATTGTCATAATAGTAGTTCTGCTTTACAGTAGAAATGCTTTAACTTTAGAATAACGAAACAGAGAAGACACAAAAAGGTACATAAACAGTAACAACGACAATGTTACAATATCAACATAACTATGGCTTTCAAACCACGGTCTGTGGTTACTATTTTGATGTTTCATTAATACAGTAAATTAGGCAAAGTGAAGGAGTTTAGTTACACGTGTCTTTTTAGCATAAAAGAATTCCGTCAACCTACCATATCATACAAAAAATAAGCAAACGCATTTCCTTTGTACAACGGTAATAGGTAAATCCCACCTTACGTTCTACTGCCAGGACCAACGTTTTATATAATACAACGCTACAATATAAAGTTTTAAGTAGATAATGCGGTGTTACCTTTACAACATTTCATATTTATTACTTTTCCCCCATTCCACTGGCAAGTCGATCCCCTCAATTCCTATAGGTTGCTCCTTATCTTTTCTTTCACCGTTGGTATCCGGTGTAATAATTGGTTCCCCACTGGTTTGTGATCATAACTTGTTATTAGCCATTCACTTTTTGCATCTGTTAATAACGCGACTATGGAAACCGCGGAAACAGAGTAATACGATTCGGCGGTACGTATATTATTAACGAGTGAACCAGTTTTCAAGGATAACGTGTTAGATGATTTGTGATTACTTATCAAATGACCTCCTCACTTGAGCAAAGCAAACTGTATATTTCGTAGACACACACGCAATATTTATCGGTCGATGATTTTAAGTCGCGTAACAGTAGCGAACGTAAAATCCATAAGCGCAATGTATTTCGTTGTCTCGCCCACTGTCTCATCCGACAGTGGAACCAAGTTAAGGGATCTACTGTAATGTAGTCAAAGTCATTTTGTTTTATATGTACAATACATTACAACAACGGCGGAAAGAACACTTAGAAAGAATGTCAGATTCCAGAATGGCCAAACAAGTCTGGAAATACACGCCTATAGGGCGCAGGTGTGTGAGTAGACCCAAGAAGAGATGGTTGGAGGATCTTTGAAGGTGGCACCTTGCCTATGCCGTGTTGTAAATATGATGGTGATGATGATGATGTAAAAAATATGATAATCCTTTATTGCCGGTACAACAGTGTAGGCTAACAAATATTAGTTTTAATTTTCTACGCAAGAAGTGTTTTTAATCTAAATAATAATCAAGTAAAGAAACTAACTTTTAGAATTATCATTACCGAACATCGAAATAACGACCACTGGTTACAATAGACATGTTACCCAGATCAGCTCTGGTTACAATACCCAGGTCAGCTCGTCTGAGTTCTCTGTTTCCAGTACTTGCCAACAAGGCTGTGACCCGCAAGCTAGGTAAGTTGATCGTCAACGCGTATCTGTTCCAGACCATCAACTATGCTGCCCCCGTCTGGAGTTACCTTGCCGCTGTTCGTAAAAGAAACAGCAAAGTCTTCTAGATAGGGGACTTCGGCTAGGGGCCAAAGCCCCCTATCGGTTACCTTCTCGTCTTTTGACAAGTGGACTCGGTGTCCGCTCCTTGGATGACACCGTGCGGTGTCTTGCACGAAGATTTTACATCCGAGCGGCAAGGACCCAGACAAACAACCCATAACCAGCCTTGGCAAGTACCGTCCACGACCAGGTGATTCTTGGAAACGGCCTCGGCAAATACTGTACTAGAACGGCCTAGTACGAGCATGTTGTTGTAACGGCGCCTAAATTTAAATAAAATATTCTGTTCTGAGACCGGACCATAAGGCAGGAGCTCCTATCTCTAGCTCGGTATCTCTAAGGCGCATCCCCATAGGTCTGACGGCTGGCTATAACAAATAAATTGCTTATGGACACCACTAGGATTGCTAAAATGATTTTTTTTAATTAATTCACAACTATTTGTTTTATATTATGCTGCGCCGTTGTTAATAGGCAACAGAGCTGACACATTTTTTGTCGGTGCTACAGGGTTAGGTGGCTGAAGAACGCAGTTCGGAACCGTCCGGCGACTACTGCACCTTCAAGGCATTGCTTGATTATTCTACAGACAACCGGAATTTTCACGTAAACAACATTACGCAAAAATTCGCAATTTTCTCCACGTTTGGGTAGGTTACATGAATGTCGTCGACAATGCAATCAGTTTAATTGTGAGTTCTACAATAGGACTTTCTCACATTAAGAAAGTGTATTAGTAAAAATTGTTAAGTATTATATTTTATATAAGTTACCGACTATTATAATTGAATTTACTTTGGGAATTTTATCATACGTTGTGATACTGTTTTTGACAATTTTATAACTTTGAGAACAGTCGTACACGACTTTTGTTGTTCTGAAGGAGTGTAAATAAACTGTCAGTACTGATTTCTCTGCTTTCAATAATGTATTCCATTGTTGTAAGATTACGACTCGTGCAATGGTCTTAACAGTACCGTCCATGTATCTATCTGTGTCCTACTACACAACTGTAGGTACCAAGAAATCAAAATTATGTACTGTATATTTTATATTATGTACAAGTGATAAATAAAAATTATATAATTTTCTTCTACACTGAAAACCTAAATAAGAATAAATTAGTTGTTTATAAATATACATTTTCTTAATTGTCTTAAAAAATTGATAAAATTCAGTACAGGTAAGATGTAAATGAATGGTACCTGAAAGGAGAATTTAAGTCAATAAAGTTCAGTCAGTTATAAGTTAATATATTTTCTTTCAAATTCAAGAGAATTAGGCTGTATTCACAGTTATACAGTTTTCGTAGTAAAAATAAATGAAGATGTTGAGACACAATTCTTAGTTAGCTTAATTGCAGTACAAAAACTAGAGCGCGCTTGCATTACATTTGACTTGCATTTACATTACGTTTACAACATTACATATATTTTGTCCACATTACCTTTACATTTATATTACATTATAGTTTTTATGTTTGCTTTGTATTTACTTTACATTTGTATTACATTTACTTTATAATTAAATTATCTTATATTACATTTACATTAATATGAGATAATTCTTTAAACAAATAAAATACATAATAGGCCTACACATAAAGTATATTATATATTTAAAAATATAGTGTAGACAGTTGTATTTGTATGCTTGGTGGGCGCGCGAGTGTGTGTGGGTTGTATGGAAGTGTATATTTATGTGTGTATGTGTGTATGTTACCCTGTGTTATAAATGAAATAATTGAAAATACAGTAAATTGTCATGAAAAAAAACGGACCTCCTCATTGTGTCAGTTGACAGTTGCGTGGTCATAAGGTATAAGAGAAAACTTTAATTCTTATGGCGTTATTCATTCCTTTATAATACTTGGGTCTTACACAGAATACTGACCTAGAACACTATGAAAACATTATGTTTCATTGTGAATACTGACCTAGAAAACGGCTTCTTATCTGAATTACGTGAAGAGTCAGAAACAGGTCCCGATTGATGTAAGAAACATCACCGTGAAAATTGCAGCCACTTTAATACACGAAATCAGTACGAGCTATGTCCTGTACTTAGAGACGTTTCATCCTTTATATAGTGCTATATGAATATATACAGATCATTCTATTACTTTAGTGACTTATTGGACAGTTTTATCTTGTTGTGATCTTCATGGTTGTTTCAGAACAAACACAAACCCAATATAAATCAATGATATTTAGAAAAGTTGCTGTTACCGATAATTATAAAGAGAAAAACAGAAACCTGAAATAGCTAAGAAATTCGAAACCGTTAAACGCACTGTGAAGTACCGACGAAATAAATTTAAAAAATTGTGAATAGTCTGTGAAGCCGGCAATAAAGACAGAAGAAGAATGCAAGAGTCAGATAATTATTACAAGATGAATGTATGCTTTAGATAGTTCAGCCAATTAAGGGACTAAGAATTACAGTGAGTGAACCCCTCATCAGAGCCAAATCTAAAGCATTCGTATCTATCTGAAGGGAAAATTATTTAAAAGCTAGCAGTGGTTTGTTTGATGGTTTTAAGGAAAGAATGGTATTTTCTTTTAAATTATTTTTCACAGAAAGTGGATCTGTTAGTCTTAAAGCTGTAAATTCATAGAAATAACTTTTGTTACAAACGGTTTCTGAAAGAAGCTAAAGACATTTTTAACATAGACGACAGTGCTTGTTTTTAAGTGCATTCCTGACCAAACACTTCCTTTTAAAAGAGAAAGTTTTAGTCGTCGCGAACACATAAAGGAACGCACAATTCTCTTAGTCGGAGCAAACATGGACGCTGAGAAAAACGTCTTTTGCTAATAATAGGAAAGTCAGCTACCCCACGTTGTTTCAAAAATATAAAAACAGAACCAGTTAAACATTAACAAATTGCTAAAGCTTGTATGACAAGTGGAATGTTTGAAAGAGGACTTTTGAACAACAACAATAATATCTGAGCCAAAACAGAAGAATCTACTTACGGCACAACGCGTAAAGCTATTCCAGAGACCCAAACTACGAAGGTTACGTTTTCCTGCTCAGACATGACTTTGTAGCTCAACCTGTCGACCAAGGTGTAATAAAAGGTTTTAAACAGTTTTACAGACGGCTTGCAGTCCAAAAATTATGTCTGCTGCTTAATTAGAGTTGCAGGGACTAAGTTATACAAACGCGATCGTTAGTTGCTTTCGTAAATGTGGTCTCTGCCACATTGAATATGAAGAGGAAAACAGTAATAATAATGGGGAAGTTGACCTAATCTGATGTTAACTACGACGCAGACGTTCATTACAAAGATTTTGTAAACGTGGCTGAAGAGTTGGGGGTTTGCGGAGAACTAACGGATATGGTGATTGTGGATGATGCAGTAAAGAAAATAAAAAGATCACGTTTCGACAAAAAAGAGGACCAGTCAAAATTTAAGAAATTCCGATTCCAATCGGGATCCAATAGTTTCACAATCATCGAATTACACTCAAGACTTTATACGCTTTGTTGAAGGACAGCAGAACTTAAATGATAGTTTTCTCGTTCTTAGTAATCTTGAAGAGTTTATTACAATTCAGTGTATTATTTCCAAACTGCAAGAAAATGTCTAGTATTCTTGTATACTGTAAATATTTTTTAGTAAACGTGATACATGGAGAACATAAAGAAAAATTTTAATAAAATAGATTATTTTTTACTAAATTTCGGTTTCTGATACGATTTTCTACTATTAATCGAATTTTCCGATTTACTTGTTTAATTCAAATATTTTATTGATCCCATCAGTTTAAATTAACCACGTTTTATGTCTAAATTTGCATTTAGACTTCAAATCTTAAAATAAAATAATATGAATGACGTTTAAATTCTCGCCTAACAAAACTATGAATTTATTCTCTTATTTACCAAAAAATTCTCTGTAATTTAAGATTAATCTCCGAACCCGATTTGCAAAAATTAATTCTTTACTCTAATCAGCTTTAGGTACTAATTTACAATATCATAAATTTAAAATACAGCAAACGTTTTGTGTGTCATGCAACTACCAAAAAAGGGAAAATATTAAAGTGTAGATTCGATTGTCCGATTAATATTTGAGCACGTAGGCTGAAAACATCGCTTCTAGGATGAAGTGTTGACCAGTTACTGCAGCACAGAAAATACAAACAACGAAACGAAATCAAACACCATTCCAAAGAGTTCAATGTCTATTTCAAAAAAGTCACAACTAAACGTCATCCCTAAATCTTCAAACTGCCGAACGCATTTATTCAAGTCTTCTTTCAACAGATTAAAGTTTTTCTCATAATAAAAGGCGTAAAATAAAGAATTAATTGATTGAAACTCATTTCTTATCGCCTGGCACAACAGTATAGGAATAATCAACATATCTGACAGACGCACAATTAAAAATACGAGATAGAAGAAACTAAAACCAACCGACTCTACTAGCAAAAATATAGTCGATAAGAAAACGCACACGGTCAACTGGAAACACATGAAAAACTTGTAAAACTCAACAGAAGCGCTAAAAGCATCGTTGGCACAGGAACAGATTATCTGAATGGTGTTGAGGAGTCGTTCCTTCATTGATAGCAAGTTCGGTCCGTAGGAAGCGCCGACCACAGCTACAGCCACTCGATGTTCCCAAGCGCAGTTTCTTACTCCCAGTTTTCCAACATCCTGTACAGCGAATCGTATGCAGCACAGCTTTTGGTATATCATAAGCAGAACATGGTTGATTTGTAGCGATAATTGCTGTATGCATAACAATATATGCATATTTCCAATAAAATTTGATTATAGCGTAAATGTGAATTACTATGGCCAACGTGCTGTACGTAATGAACACCAACTGATATTTAAAATACGGTATATTGACTTCAGCGCTTTCCAGCAAGTCGTCTATACGGTCCATATTCTCTAAAATACTATTGTACTCGTCCTGGTGTTTGAAGAACTTCACCCTGTAGTGACACAACGTGGTTATGCATAACGGCAGCATGAGTAAGTAGCCGATACTCACATAAGTGACCTCCACAGTGTACGCCTTCAGTACAAAGTTAGCAGTGCAGATGACGAAGAACAGTGCTGACGTTGCCCAACAGTACACTCGAATTGCTTGCCTCGTTTTTTCACCGCGGCAGTCGGTAGTAAAGAAACCGAACACAGTAGCGATTATCGATAACGGTAACATTCGATTACGCAGTCGAATTTTTCCCAGGTCGCTGGCACTGAAAATCATATTGCATACCTTACTGTTAAAGGTTATTTTATTTATTAAAAAATTCCAAATGGCGTAAGATAACCTATGCTAACGATCGCTTACATAGAATGACGGAAGTTGGTTTGCCAGCACGCGAATAAGTAGAATCATTAATTTAAAAAAGTATGCAACACTTACTCGTTACTCGATTACATTACAGTCTGAAGAGAAGCACATTAATTTATATTAAACACATTGGTGGTTCGTTTGAATACATTTACGTTTGTTTGCTAACCATTAGTTCAGAGCTTAATGATTTATAAAAGTGCTTCTGCATGTGTATGGTTAACCAGCTGCAACTGCGTCATAAAATCAATAATTGTTATCAACAATTAATTGTTCTCAAATGAAATAGTTGTTTTCAACAAGTATATAAGTGGACACGTGTATGGCATTGTTATCGATTACTCGATTTGTGTAATATGAATAAGGAATTTATTGAATACTCATGAACCCTTATTGAACTCTGGTTCACAGCTGAAATAGATGTATTCAACAACTATATAAGTGGACACGTGCATGGCATTGTTATCGATTACTCGATTTGTGTAATATGAATAAGGAATTTATTGAACCCTTATGATGATGGATTAAAATATATGCTTACTAGATTGTTTCCATCTCTTGCTACACGGTACAAACTAAAATTAAATTCAACAAATTGGCCCTTTAACATGGTGAATAGCATATTCACTGTCATGGTGAACGCCGTTTCGTTAAAATTGTATCGAACCGTATCTCTGAGCGATTTTTCAAACATTTTCAATACACACACGTACATCACAGGAATTTAACTGTTATAGAAAATTACGTACATTAAAATTTAATTCAGTAAACCTTGTAGGCAATCAGATTTATACGATATGTGTAGCTTTTTTCAAAACTGGTAATGTGAGAATTCGAAATGAAAGCATGTTTAATGAAGACGGAATCCATTCATTGACATCTTGACACCGACTTTTTCTTTAGACACGTTCACCTGCCAGTTGACTCTAACAAACTGGTCACACTGAATTTGATTTACACAAAAACCAGCCAAGTAAGATGGCCGCCAGAATTCAGCTGACGTTGTCCGTGAAACTGACAAATTATTCTCGACCTTGGGTAAACATGGCCCCGATATTTCAAGCCTCCTCTCTAACGACAATGACATGTACATCGTTTTCGGATGTTCGCACGTGTGTGTCTTTCACAGTTCGTATGTCCCTTTTGAAGATTAATTCGCACAATGTAGTCCGCCATTTCTTCTCAAAAAGATTCGAATTCTTTTTATCAAAATCTTACACTGATACATTATCTATTACATAAATCTAAATAATTATGTGTAGGTTTCTCTGTGTGTGTGTGTGTGTGTGTGCGTGCGTGCGTGCGTGCGTGTATGAACGAGTGACTTGAGAATTTCAGTTATTTCCCGCGTGCTTCTCTTGTGGTCCGTAAAAGAGCTGGTGGTTTTGATTCTTAGAAAGCTGCCGTGCGTTTTTTTTCTCTTAGAAGGACAGACGCAGTCGTTACCGCCATTTAAAATATTATTATATTTATTATCAAAATACCCTTATACCATATTGGTGTCGGGTTACATCAATATATGATAAGTACATCAACTACACTCTATATACAAATTTTTTCCATCTTACTCTATCCATTGACAATGTCTTCGCTTCCCTCCAGCCCAAGCCTCTTTCTCTCAAAATGTTCCCCATCATTCCATCCCAAGTCAGTCGCGGTCTTCCTCTCTTCTTTCTCCCCCCTGATTTTGCCTCCCAAACCTGTTTTACCTTTCTATCACTATCCATTCTCTGCATGTGTCCCCACCAGCATAGTTGTCTCTGTTCAATAAAATTCAGAATCGATATCACTTCCAGATCCTCTCTTATTTGTGTATTCCTAACTCTATTCTTCCTTGTTACTCCTACTACTCTTCTAAGATATTTCATTTCTGCCGCCTGGATTTTACTTTTTTGGCTTTTGGAAAGCGCCCACGTCGCACAGCCGTATGTTAAAACCGGTCTATATACTGTTTTAAAATATTATTAAATTATTGAAATTATTGAAACTTAGGCAATGAAGTTTAGTGTGCACGTAATAACACAACAAAGAATGTCAAAAAAATTTACGTGAGATGTGCAGCGAAATTAAAATCATCTCAAAAATCACATTAACGAAAAGTACTATATGACTTATCAGCCACTCTGTAGGTTATAACACAATATAATTCGCTTTTTCAAAATTTGCTATGTTGGTGACTAGTATCTATATATATATATATATAGCGACAACACAAATTACTAAACTATTGGCGCATAGGATATGATAGTATGTGTATCTTAAATTAAAAGTCTATATTGGAGGGTTTAAGATTATTTATTGCACAAGACATATGTAATTGTTTATATGGTATATTTGATACGTATAATAATAATGGTAGTGTTTGATATAGAGTCTTTTAAAATGTTAAATACTGTTCATACACATGATGTGATACGTTACATAAGTGAAGATTCCCACGATGATGTTGCTGAAGAGAAAAGGGGGGGGGGCTTTGCTGCGTTGTTGAGTCGTCAGGCGTGGCTTATAGATGATAGACGATTCACCCTGAAACGCTTTCAGCTGGGCTGGTGTCCTGTAACAGCTGGGCTGGTGTCCTGTAACAGCTGGGCTGGTGTCTTGTAACAGCTGGGCTGGTGTCCTGTAACAGCTGGGCTGGTGTCCTGTAACAGCTGGGCTGGTGTCCTGTAATTCCCACGATGACTCTGACGCTTCGCACACCACAACGGTTCTATGGATCTTACTATTCGTTAAATTAATATAGAGTTTATAACAAACAAGTATCTCAGGTGATAGTGAGTTTTATATAACAACGGTTTATTGAACTTATACCACTCCGGACTCTTCAAGTGTTCACGCGAATCACAAGGTCTACCGCGATCAGCAGACCTCCCTATGCGGAAATCTTCCACTAACACGGAAACTTCTTGATGATACAACTTACTATTGCGTAACTACTAAATTTTACTGACACTGCAGAAAATCTCACACAGTGACAGTTTACACACACTTATTACACACGTAATACTTTAATAATAATACCGTGTGTAAAGAGTTAATATTCAACTGTTCTGCGTATACACACGCGTTACTATCGCCGAATAGTCTTTACACATATGTAGGAATGCAGAGTGTACAGAAGGAGAACAAAGGAGAGCTAATTGCAGTGGATTTTCTGGGACCATTACCACGGTCAAGTCGAAGTGTGAAGCACATATTGGTATGTATCGATGTGTTTTCCAAGGCAGTCCGACTGTACCCAATTATGCGACCCACAACCAAAGTTGTTCTAAAGATACTCAAAGCAAATCCTGTTGGAAAAAGGAGTGGTAATACGGCGAAGAAATTCTTCAGACTTTATAATGGACCGTATACGTTAAGACAGCGAGTAGGACAGAACACTTTCATCGTATATGATGAGATACAGAAGAAAGAAATTGGTAAATTCCACGCAACGGCATTTAGGAAGTTCTACACATGAAAACAACGAGGTCAATGAAACCAGTGAGATCAGCTGTTTGTTGAAGCCACCCTACCACAAGGTCACGAGCAGTGAGCGTACGAAGAGGGGAGGTAAGACATTTGTATACACTCCAATTAAGGGTGAAATGACGAATATTATTCTTTATTATTTGTTACTTTTTTTGCAAATAATAATAAATAAATAAAAAAAAATTGTAATAAATAAATTTATTAATTTTTTTTTGTTACCAAGCAGAGGAATAATGCGACAGTACAAATAAGTGATGTACTGAGCATGGAATATAAAAATTTTAATTTACCTAATAAACTGTAAATAATTAATAATATATTAGAAATAAGCATGTCAGGGATTGCAAGCTTGGCTCAGACAAAAATATGAACAGGTGTTTCGACCTGAATCGACGTGCACACACATACAAATGTAACTGAAAGTGTGTACACCAGTATTTTGCTAGTGTGTGTGAACGCAGGTCTCGTTGCGGGCGAGTTTGCCACCCCAAGATGAATAATTGCACAATTACTGTTTTTCCGTAATTATTCATAAACTATAATTAAGAATTAAAATCCAAAAGCACAATAAAATGTAATAAAATTTACTAAATACTGTGTACGAAAACCACGCGAAAGTGCCACACCGTACGAGTGTAATAGTGAAATAACTGTGTACAAATCGAAAGGGTTAAGTTGCAATGTCCAAAATTACAGTGAACATGTGTTGTAAAAATAGTTATAAGATAAGTATAAGAGTATACTTATAGGACTCTGCAATTCGCAGAAATATAAAAATTAGCGAATTTGACAAAGAGTGGGGGAACTGAATCCAGAGACAGTTTCTAACATGTCGATTTCGTACCACTGCAGGTGTCGACCAAGACATGGGTATAAATAGGACACGCAAGCTACAGTGGTTCTCTTTCTTAAATCATCCACGGTGCAGCGGGAGCTTATGCCCGTCAGCACGGCGTATTTATTTTTTTTTTTTTGTAAATAGTTTAAATTTTCCAGTTACGTACAACTATGTAACTAAGTTGTAAAGACAATCATTTTAATTAATAACAGCAGTACATAAGAAGAACTACATAAGAAGATCCATTAACGTCAGAAACAGCACGAAGAGAGTTCCAGAGAATGATTCGACACTAGACAAGAGAGTGATACGGCGCTGGACAAGAGGAGAGTTCCAGAGAGAGAGAGTGATACGACGCTGGACAAGAGGAGAAGAGAGACAGCCGACGCTGGAGGCGAGACGAGTACGAATACCGATGGATCAAAAAATGATCGAGTATGATTGACAACAATAAGGTGATAAACAACTTATTTATATCTTAATCATACAAAGAACTCAAAGAAAATTAAAGACATTTCCATTTTATTTTAAAAGTAAGAGCAATGTTTCTTGTAAAGTAGAATTAAAATCATAGATGTTTTAGAAATACGATTAACGTAACAAGAGCTCAAATTAATATGATATAAAATGATTACAAAGCATTTAAATGAAAACAATTAGTATTGGAGAAAACAGTACTGAGAAACAAAAGATAAATTCAATGACTATTAATATTTTGAGTGCATTAAAATATAGAAAAAGAGATTTAAATATTGATATTTTGAAACACATTAATTGACTGAGTAGTCTGAAAATGAGATTTTTCTTTTATACAATAATTAGTAGAATAGAATATTTAGTCAGTAAGGATGTATATAGCTTAAGCCTTACGGCATAATAACAAATAATAACGAATGTTTTAAATCGAAGTCAGTGCCATGTGCACAATTTTTAATAGTATCAAATAAATTTTAATTACCGTTTCAAGTTACATAGAGTTCTTATTGCAGATACACCTGAAACCCAATTTAAATGTTATATTGTTACGTAATTTGTCAATCTTGAGCGTGAGACCGGTCACGCCTATTTTATGTATATGTAACGTTGCATAAATTTGTCGCTTCCAACGTGGGGCATCACAAACATAAATTACATGTAAATTTGTACACATACAATATAATATTATGCAACTTTTGCGATGTTGTAATGTTGCATAAATTTGGCGCTCCAAGATCATGGGGCTCCACAAATTTAAATTATATCAAATTTGCAATTTGTTACGTTGCAATATATATATATATAAACCAAATACCACTCACTCATCACGAAATCTCCATGACTATAAAGCCTACAAACTTGAAATTCGGCACGTATGTTCCTCTTGGATTCTAGGTGCTCGCTAAGAAAGGGTTTTGAAAACTTTAACGCCTAACCGCGAAAAAACGCGAAAAACCGTGACACCGATAATGCAGCTTTTTTTCAACTGTACGCTTCCTGGAAGTCTAATGTTTATTTTTTTACTTTTCTTTAGGCTTTTGGTAGTTACTACAACAGTATCTAAGCTTCACAAATAACCTATTTCTATTTTCTGATTTCACATTCTGTTTTATTCTGATAATCACCGTAGCGAAGCACGGGTATCCAGTTTGTAATATATATAATTTGTTATTATAATCTGTATTACATATCTGCATAACACACGATAATAAATATAACATCAGTATGATTTGTTTTCATTTCTTAAAAACAACTTCGTCTCTTTGGCATAGAGATATTCTGAACATCGCTGTTTGGTTCGTTTCGTATTTGTAGCGAACGTAAAATGCGTAAAGGAAATGTATTTCCCTGCCTCGCCCATTGTCTCATCCGACAGTGGAACCAAGTTAAGAAATCTACTGTAATGTAGTCAAAATTATTTTGTTTTATATGTAAAACACGTTACAAACGACAGCGGAAAGAACACTTAGAAGAATGCTATGTTCCAGACTGGCTAAACAAGTCTGGAAATAAAAGCCTATAGGGAGCATGTGTGTGAGTAGACCCAGGAAGAGATGGTTGGAGGATCTTTGAAAGCGGCCCCTTGCCTATGTCATGTTGTGAACATGATGGTGATGATGATGATGTTAAAAATCATCCTTTAAGGATGATTAAAAAAGGATGTTAAAAAATGCTTTATTTCCGGAACAACTAATATTACTTTTGATTTTCTACGCAAGAAGTGTTTTTATTCCAAATAATAATCAAGTAAAGAAACTAATTCTTAGAATTATCATAACCGAACTTCGAAATACCGAGCACTGGTTACAATAGACATGTTACCCAGATCAGCTTTGGTTACAATACCCAGATCAGTTCGTCTGAGTTCTCTGTTTCCAGTACTTGCCAACAAGGCTATGCCCGCAAGCTAGGTAAGTTGATCGCCAACGTGTATCTGTTGCCGATCGTCACCTATGCCGCCCCCGTCTGCAGTTACCTTGACACTGTTCATAAAAGAAAGCAGCAAAGTCTTCTGGATAGGGGACTTAGGCTAGCGGCCAAAGATCCCTATCGGTTACCTTCTCGTCTTTTGAGAAGTGGACTCGGTGTTCGCTCCTTGGATGACACCGTGCGGCGTCTTGCACGAAGATTTTACATCCGAGCGGCAAGGACCCAGACAAACCACTCATAGCCGGCCTTGGCAAGAACCGACCAGGTGATTCTTGGAAAAGGCCTCGGCAAATACTGTACTAGAACGGCCTAGTACGAGAATGTTGTTGTAACGGCGCCTAAATTTAAATAAAATATTCCGTTCTGAGACCGGACCATAAGGCAGGAACTCCTATCTCTAGCTCGGTACTTGTAAACCAAGAGGACGTCTCTCAGGCGCGTCCCCATAGCTCTGACGGGTGGCTGTAACAAATAAATTGCTTATGGATACCACTCAGATTGCTAAAATGATTTTTTTTAATTAATTCACAACAGTTTGTTTGATATTATTATGCCGCGCCGTTGTGAATAGGCAACAGAGCTGACACATTGTTTGTCGGTGCTACAGGATTGATGACGAAGGTAGGTCGGAACCGTCCGGCGACTACTGCTCCTTCAAGGCGCTGCTCGATTATAATAGCGACAACCGAACTTTCACGTAAACAACATTACGCAATAATTCGCAATTTTCTCCACGTCTGGGTAAGTTACATAAATGTCAATGGAATCAGTTTAATTATAAGTTCTACAGTAAGACGTGCTATTAAGAAAGTGTATTAGTAAAAAAATTAAGTATTATATTTTAATAGTTACCGACTATTATAATTCTATTTACTTTGGTAATTTTATCATATGTTGTGATACTGTTTTTGACAATTTTATAACTTGGAGAACAGTCGTACACGACTTTTGTTATTCTGAAGGAGTGTAAATAAACTGTCATTATGGATTTCTCTGCTTTCAATAATTTATTCCATTGTTGTAAGATTACGACTCGTGCAATGGTCCTAACAGTACTGTCCATTTATGTATCTGTGTTCTAATACAAAACTGTAGGTACCAAGAAATAAAAATTATGTTTTTTTATATTATATAGAAACGATAACTAAAAATTATATAATTTTCTTCTACACGGAAAACATAAGTAAGAATAAATTAGTTGTTTATAAATTTTCTTAATTGTCTTAAAAATTGATAAAATTCTGTACAAGTAAGTTGTAAACGAATGATACCTTAAAGGAGAATTTAAGTCAATAAAGTTTAGTCAGTTATAAGTTAATATATTTTCTTTCAAATTCAAGAGAATTAGGCTGTATTCACAGTTATACAGTCTCCGTAGTAAAAATAAATAAAGATGTTGAGACACAATTCTTTAGTTAGCTTAATTGCAGTACAAAAATTAGAGCGCTCTTGCATTATATTTGATTTGCATTTACGTTACGTTTACAACATAAATATATTTTGTCCACATTACCTTTACATTTATATTACATTATATTTTATTATGTTTGCTTTGTATTTACTTTACACTTGTATTACATTTACTTTATAATTAAATTATCTTATATTACATTTACATTAATATAAGATAATTCATTAAACAAATAAACTACATAATACATAAAAAGTATATATATATATATATATGTTTATAAACATAGTGTAGATTGTTGTATTTGTATGTTGTGTGTGGTGCGCGCGAGAGTGTGTGTGGGTTGTGTGGATGTGTATATTTATGTGTGTATGTTTGTACGTATGTATGTATGTTACACTGTGTTATAAATAAAATAATTGAAAATACAGTAAATTGTCATGAAAAAAACAGATCTCCTAATTGTGTCAGTTGACAGTTGCGTGGTCATAAGGTATAAGAAAAACTTTAATTCTTATGGAGTTATTCATTCCTTTATGCTACTTGGCTCTTACACCGATTACTGGCCTAGAACACTATGAAAACATTGTTTCAGTGTGAACACTGATCTAGAAAGCGTCTTCTTATCTGAATTAAATGAAGAGTCAGAAACAGGTCCCGATTGATGTAAGAAACATCACCTTGGAAGTTGCAGCCACTTTAATACACGAAGTCTGTGCGAGCTATGTCCTGTACTTAGACACGTTCCATCCTTTATATAGTGCTATATGAATATATACAGATCATTCTATTTCTTTAGTGACTTATTGGACAGTTTTATCTTGCTGTGATCTTCATGGCTGTTTCAGAACAAACACAAACCCAATTTAAATCAATGATATTTAGAAAATTTGCTGTTACTGATAAGTATAAAGAGAAAAACAGAAACCTGAAATAGCTAAGAAATTCGAAATCGTTAAACGCACTGTGAACGTACCGATGAAATAATTAAAAAAAATTGTGAATAGTCTGTGAAGCCGGCAATAAAGACAGGAGAAGAATGCAAGAGTCAGAAAATTATTACAAGGTGAATGTATGCTTTAGATAGTTTAGACAATTAAGGGACTAAAAATTACAGTGAGTGAACCCCTCATCAGAGCCAAATCTACTATGAAGGGAAAATTATTTAAAAGCTAGCAGTGGTTTGTTTGATGGTTTTAAGGAAAGAATGGTATTTTCTTTTAAATTATTTTTCACAGAAAGTGGATCTGTTAGTCTTAAAGCTGTAAATTCATAGAAATAACTTTTGTTACAAACGGTTTCTGAAAGAAGCTAAAGACATTTTTAACATAGACGACAGTGCTTGTTTTTAAGTGCATTCCTGACCAAACACTTCCTTTTAAAAGAGAAAGTTTTAGTCGTCGCGAACACATAAAGGAACGCACAATTCTCTTAGTCGGAGCAAACATGGACGCTGAGAAAAACTTCTTTGCTAATAATAGGAAAGTCAGCTACCCCACGTTGTTTCAAAAATATAAAAACAGAACCAGTTAAACATTAACAAATTGCTAAAGCTTGGATGACAAGTGGAATGTTTGAAAGAGGACTTTTGAACAACAACAATAATATCTGAGCCAAAACAGAAGAATCTACTTACGGCACAACGTGTAACGCTATTCCAGAGACCCAAACTACGAAGGTTACGTTTTCGTACTCAGACGTGACTTTGTAGCTCAACCTGTCGACCAAGGTGTAATAAAAGGTTTACACACGGCTTGCAGTCCAAACATTATGTCTGCTGCTTAATTAGAGTTGCAGGGACTAAGTTATACAAAACGCGATCGTTAGTTGCTTTCGTAAATGTGGTCTCTGCCACATTGAATATGAAGAGGAAAACAGTAATAATGGGGAAGTTGACCTAATCTGATGTTAACTACGACGCAGACGTTCTTTACAAGATTTTGTAAACGTGGCTGAAGAGTTGGGGGTTTGCGGAGAACTAACGGATATGGTGATTGTGGATGATGCAGTAAAGAAAATAAGTGATCATGTTTCGACACAAAAGAGGACCAGTCACCATTTAAGAAATTCCGATTCCAATCGGGATCCCATAGTTTCACAATCATCGAATTACACTCAAGACTTTATACGCTTTGTTGAAGGACAGCAGAACTTAAATGATAGTTTTCTCGTTCTTAGTAATCTTGAAGAGTTTATTACAATTCAGTGTATTATTTCCAAACTGCAAGAAAATGTCTAGTATTCTTGTATACTGTAAATATTTTTTAGTAAACGTGATACATGGAGAACATAAAGAAAAATTTTAATAAAATAGATTATTTTTTACTAAATTTCGGTTTCTGATACGATTTTCTACTATTAATCGAATTTTCCGATTTACTTGTTTAATTCAAATATTTTATTGATCCCATCAGTTTAAATTAACCACGTTTTATGTCTAAATTTGCATTTAGACTTCAAATCTTAAAATAAAATAATATGAATGACGTTTAAATTCTCGCCTAACAAAACTATGAATTTATTCTCTTATTTACCAAAAAATTCTCTGTAATTTAAGATTAATCTCCGAACCCGATTTGCAAAAATTAATTCTTTACTCTAATCAGCTTTAGGTACTAATTTACAATATCATAAATTTAAAATACAGCAAACGTTTTGTGTGTCATGCAACTAGCAAAAAAGGGAAAATATTAAAGTGTAGATTCGAGTGTCCGATTAATATTTGAGCACGTAGGCTGAAAACATCGCTTCTAGGATGAAGTGTTGACCAGTTACTGCAGCACAGAAAATACAAACAACGAAACGAAATCAAACACCATTCCAAAGAGTTCAATGTCTATTTCAAAAAAGTCACAACTAAACGTCATCCCTAAATCTTCAAACTGCCGAACGCATTTATTCAAGTCTTCTTTCAACAGATTAAAGTTTTTCTCATAATAAAAGGCGTAAAATAAAGAATTAATTGATTGAAACTCATTTCTTATCGCCTGGCACAAGAGTATAGGAATAATCAACATATCTGACAGACGCACAATTAAAAATACGAGATAGAAGAAACTAAAACCAACCGACTCTACTAGCAAAAATATGGTCGATAATAAAACGCACACGGTCAACTGGAAACACATGAAAAACTTGTAAAACTCAACAGAAGCGCTAAAAGCATCGTTGGCACAGGAACAGATTATCTGAATGGTGTTGAGGAGTCGTTCCTTCATTGATAGCAAGTTCGGTCCGTAGGAAGCGCCGACCACAGCTACAGCCACTCGATGTTCCCAAGCGCAGTTTCTTACTCCCAGTTTTCCAACATCCTGTACAGCGAATCGTATGCAGCACAGCTTTTGGTATATCATAAGCAGAACATGGTTGATTTGTAGCGATAATTGCTGTATGCATAACAATAAAATCGCATTCACTGTATTTGCGTACTGAGTATTAACATCAACAATCACATTGCCTTTATCCATTAATTTAGGTTTGTCCTTCCAATAAAATTTGATTATAGCGTAAATGTGAATTACTATGGCCAACGTGCTGTACGTAATGAACACCAACTGATATTTAAAATACGGTATATTGACTTCAGCGCTTTCCAGCAAGTCGTCTATACGGTCCATATTCTCTAAAATACTATTGTACTCGTCCTGGTGTTTGAAGAACTTCACCCTGTAGTGACACAACGTGGTTATGCATAACGGCAGCATGAGTAAGTAGCCGATACTCACATAAGTGACCTCCACAGTGTACGCCTTCAGTACAAAGTTAGCAGTACAGATGACGAAGAACAGTGCTGACGTTGCCCAACAGTACACTCGAATTGCTTGCCTCGTTTTTTCACCGCGGCAGTCGGTAGTAAAGAAACCGAACACAGTAGCGATTATCGATAACGGTAACATTCTATTACGCAGTCGAATTTTTCCCAGGTCGCTGGCACTGAAAATCATATTGTATACCTTACTGTTAAAGGTTATTTTATTTATTAAAAAATTCCAAATGGCGTAAGATAACCTATGCTAACGATCGCTTACATAGAATGACGGAAATTGGTTTGCCAGCACGCGAATAAGTAGAATCATTAATTTAAAAAAGTATGCAACACTTACTCGTTACTCGATTACATTACAGTCTGAAGAGAAGCACATTAATTTATATTAAACACATTGGTGGTTCGCTTGAATACATTTACGTTTGTTTGCTAACCATTTTTTCAGAGCTTAATGATTTATAAAAGTTCTTCTGCATGTGTATGGTTAACCAGCTGCAACTGCGTCATAAAATCAATAATTGTTATCAACAATTAATTGTTCTCAAATGAAATAGTTATTTTCAACAAGTATATAAGTGGACACGTGTATGGCATTGTTATCGATTACTCGATTTGTGTAATATGAATAAGGAATTTATTGAATCCTCATGAACCCTTATTGAACTCTGGTTCACAGCTGAAATAGATGTATTCAACAACTATATAAGTGGACACGTGCATGGCATTGTTATCGATTACTCGATTTGTGTAATATGAATAAGGAATTTATTGAACCCTTATGATGACGGATTAAAATATATGCTTACTAGATTGTTTCCATCTCTTGCTACACGGTACAAACTAATATTAAATTCAACAAATTGGCCCTTTAACATGGTGAATAGAATATTCACTGTCATGGTGAACGCCGTTTCGTTAAAATTGTATCGTACCGTATCTCTGAGCGATTTTTCAAACATTTTCAATACACACACGTACGTTACAGGAATTTAACTGTTATAGAAAATTACGTACATTAAAATTTAATTCAGTAAACCTTGTAGGCAATCAGATTTATACGATATGTGTAGCTTTTTTCAAAACTGGTAATGTGAGAATTCGAAATGAAAGCATGTTTAATGAAGACGGAATCCACGTATGACATCTTGACACCGACTTTTTCTTTAGACACGTTCACCTGCCAGTTGACTCTAACAAACTGGTCACACTGAATTTAATTTACACAAAAACCAGCCAAGTAAGATGGCCGCCAGAATTCAGCTGACGTTGTCCGTGAAACTGACAAACTATTCTCGACCTTGGGTGAACATGGCCCCGATATTTCAAGCCTCCTCTCTAACGACAATGACACGTACATCGTTTTCGGATGTTCGCGCGTGTGCGTCTTTCACAGTTCGTATGTCCCTTTTGAAGATTAATTCGCACAATGAAGTCCGCCATTTCTTCTCAAAAAGATTCGAATACTTTTTATCAAAATCTTACACTGATACATTATCTATTACATAAATCTAAATAATTATGTATAATTATGTGTAGGTTTCTGTGTGTGTGTGTGTGTGTGTGTGTGTGCGCGCGCGCGCGCGCGCGTGTGCGTGTGCGTGCGTGTATGAACGAGTGACTTGAGAATTTCAGTTACTTCCCGCGTGCTTCTCTTGTGGTCCGTAAGAGCTGGTGGTTTTGATTCTTAGAAAAGCTGCCGTGCGTTTTTTTTTCTCTTAGGAGGACAGACGCAGTCGTTACCGCCATTCAAAATATTATTATATTTATTATCAAAATACCCTTATACCACATTGGTGTCGGGTTACATCAATATATGATAAGTACATCAACTACACTCTATATACAAATTTTTTCCATCTTACTCTATCCATTGACAATGTCTTCGCTTCCCTCCAGCCCAAGCCTCTTTCTCTCAAAATGTTCCCCATCATTCCATCCCAAGTCAGTCGCGGTCTTCCTCTCTTCTTTCTCCCCCCTGATTTTGCCTCCCAAACCTGTTTTACCTTTCTATCACTATCCATTCTCTGCATGTAATACAAATGTAAAGTAAATACAAAGCAAACATAATAAAATTTAATGTAATATAAAGGTAAACGTAATGTGGACAAAATATATGTAATGTTGTAAACATAACGTAAATGCAAGTAAAATATAATGCAAGCGCGCTCTAGTTTTTGTACTGCAATTAAGCTAACTAAGAATTGTGTCTCAACATCTTTATTTATTTTTACTATGAAAACTGTATAACTGTGAATACAGCCTAATTCTTTTGAATTTTATAACTGACTAAACTTTATTGACTTAAATTCTCCTTTCAGGTACCATTCATTTACATCTTGCCTGTACTGAATTTTATCAATTTTTAAGACAATTAAGAAAATGTATATTTATAAACAACTAATTTATTCTTATTTAGGTTTTCAGTGTAGGAGAAAATTATATAATTTTTATTTATCACTTGTTTATTTATTTATTATCAAAATACCCTTATACCATATTGGTGTCGGGTTACATCAATATATGATAAGTACATCAACTACACTCTATATACAAATTTTTTCCATCTTACTCTATCCATTGACAATGTCTTCGCTTCCCTCCAGCACAAGCCTCTTTCTCTCAAAATGTTCCCCATCATTCCATCCCAAGTCAGTCGCGGTCTTCCTCTCTTCTTTCTCCCCCCTGATTTTGCCTCCCAAACCTGTTTTACCATTCTATCACTATCCATTCTCTGCATGTGTCCCCACCAGCATAATTGTCGATGTTCAATAAAATCCAGAATCGATATCACTTCTAGAGCCTCTCTTATTTGTGTATTCCTAACTCTATTCTTCCTTGTTACTCCTACTACTGTCCTAACATATTTCATTTCTGCCGCCCGGATTTTACTTTTTTGGCTTTTGGATAGCGCCCACGTCGCACAGCCGTATGTTAAAACCGGTCTGTATACTGTTTTAAAATATTATTAAATTATTGAAATTATTGAAACTTAGGCAATGAAGTTTAGTGTGCACGTAATAACACAACAAAGAATGTCAAAAAAATTTACGTGAGATGTGCAGCGAAATTAAAATCATCTCAAAAATCACATTAACCAAAAGTACTATATGACTTATCAGCCACTCTGTAGGTTATAACACAATATAATTCGCTTTTTCAAAATTTGCTATGTTGGTGACTAGTATCTATATATATATAAACCAAATACCACTCACTCATCACGAAATCTCCATAACTATAAGGCCTACAAATTTGAAATTCGGCACCTATGTTCCTCTTGGCTTCTAGGTGCTCGCTAAGAAAGCGTTTTGAAAACTTTAACGCCTAACCACGAAAAAACGCGAAAAACTGTGACATCGATAATCCAGCTTTATTCAACTGTACGCTTCCTGGAAGTCTAATGTTTATTTTTTTACTTTCCTTTAGGCTTTTGGGGAGTTACTACAACAGTATTTTTTTATCTAACCTATAACCACGAGGAGGCGCGAAAATAATCGCGAAACAGTTTACCCTGTCCCTCTATTCCTTGCTATGTGGCGTTGAGGGTTTATTTTGAGTTCTAAGTTCGGCACACACATTCCTCTTGGTTTCTGGGTACTCACTAAGAAAGAGTTTTGAAAGCTTTAACGCCTGTCCGCGAAAAAACTCGAAAACCGCAACACTGATAATGCCGCTTTTTTAGTTGTATACTTTCTCCAGTACTTTTTTCCACCACCTTCACGAGAGCAAGCAGCCGTTATCGCTAACCGTGACCACCTGAGGGAACTGTCTTATGCTACCGTTTACCTGTCCGAAACAGTTGCTCTGTTCCAAAATTAAATCAAGAACAGAGGAAAGCCTACGATGAATTCATGGACATCATTGCTTCTGATTCTGGGCAGTTGTTCTTTCTTGACGCTCCTGGTGGCACTGGCAAAACATTCTTGATCAATCTGTTGTTAGCCACAATTAGGGGCGAAAGGAACATCGTCGTTGCCGTTGTTTCCTCAGGTACTGTAGCTACCTTGATCGACGGAGGCAGGACGGCTCACTCTGCCTTCAAGTTACCTCTCAAACTGAATCATTCTGAGTCTGCTCTTTGTAACATCTCTAAGCAGAGTGACATGGCTCAGGTGCTTCGAGAAGCCAAAGTTATTCTGTGGGATGAGTGCACTATGGCCTACAAGGGAGGTACTGAGGGTCTGAACAGGACGCTCCAGGACATTAGGGGCCACAACCGTCTTATGGGTGGAGTAACGTTGCTTTTGGCTGGTGACTTCAAACAGACCTTGCCTGTTGTGCCACGGGGGACACGTGCAGATGAAGTCAAGCCCTGTCTCAAGTCATCCCTCTTATGGCCTAATGTCAAAGTCCTGTCCTTGAGAGTTAACAAGCGTGTCCACCTCCAACGTGACGTGAGGCCAGAGGAGTTTCCTAACTTATTGCCTGATATTGGTGATGGCAAGATTTTGGAAGAGGAGGGAAGAATAAATATTCCTGGTAGCCTTTGCGATGTTGTGGGAGATCTGATCAGCTTCAGTGACAGAATATACCCCAACATTCATCAGGCTAGAGAGGATTGCACTTCATGGCTGAGGGAAAGAGCCATTCTCACTCCAACAAACGACTCAACCAACATTATCAACAACTTTCTGTTGGAAAAGCTGCCGACTGAGCATATGAGGTATGAATCTGTGGACTCTGTGGTGGAGGTCGAGGATGCTGCACATTACCCTGTGGAGTTCTTGCATACTCTTGACCCACCAGGAGTACCACCTCACGTCCTCTACCTCAAGGTTGGAGCTCCAATCATGCTGTTGCGCAATCTAAACCCTCCGAAACTGTGCAAAGGCACCAGGCTTCTGCACAAACATGTCATCGAAGCCACGATTTTCACAAGCGTCGGTAAGGGAGAAACCATCATCATCCCCCGAATTCCTCTGATCCCATCAGACTACCACTTTCGGTTCAAACGTCTGCAATTACCCGTTAAGGTGTGCTACGCCATGACCATCAATAAGGCACAGGGGCAGAGTTTGATAGTGGCTGGTGTGGATCTGAGGATGACTGTTTCTCCCATGGCCAGTTGTACGTGGCGTTCGCCAGCACTTAATCTGTGGGAGCAACTGAAAGTTTATGCTAAGCATGTTATTAGCCTGACTACATAGACAAAAAAACCAGGGGTGGTGGTGGGATCAAAGGGCTTAAGCCCATCTATTTTATTGATGTTAGACTTACAATAAAGGACTGTCTTAATCTCTAACAGAAACATAGCTTATATTCTCTAACTAAATAATACAGCGTCATTTTTAACAACTCATTAACTTTCAAGCTTTAATAGTTGATTGATCAAGGTTGATCAAATTGATCATCTTCAAGATTGATCATCTTCAAATTGATCGAGCTTAAATAGCTTAAATAGTTTCTTTTAGTTTCAAAATACCGGTATCTAAGCTTCACAAATAACCTACTTCTAATTTCTGATTTCACATTCTTTTTTTCTGATAATCACCGTAGCGAAGCACGGGTATTCAGCTAGTAATATATAATTTGTTATTATAATCTGTATTACATATCTGCATAACACACGAGAATAAATGTAACATCAGTATGATTTGTTTTCATTTCTTAATAAAAAAAATAATTTAAAAAATTAAAAAACACGACTGCCAAAAAAATAAATGAATAAATAAAAAATGAATTGATAAAAAACTAAATAAAAATAATATTTAGTAAAAATCACAAAATCTAAATGAAGTCGATTTAAAAAGCCAAAAACAAGGTACCGTATTGAAATTCAGCTCTGATCAGATTTAACGAAAATGTTATGAATGATTAAACGCATAGTAATTTTATTAGATTTAAATTACTTTTCGATGTTGAATATATATCAATGCATCATATGAAGACTACAATTGTAAAAAATATTGCTGATAAAATTTTGCTCTTCAATTTTAATTTTCAATGCAGTCGGGGGCTGTTTCTAAATAGATTTGTTCTTTTCATTAAACAGCCCCCGACTGCATTGAAAATTAAAATTGAAGAGCAAAATTTTATCAGCAATATTTTTTATAATTGTAGTCTTCATATGATGCATTGATATATATTCAACATGGAAAAGTAATTTAAATCTAATAAAATTACTATGCGTTTAATCATTCATAACATTTTCGTTAAATCTGATCAGAGCTGAATATATATTCAATACGGTACCTTGTTTTTGGCTTTTTAAATCGACTTCATTTAGATTTTGTGATTTTTACTAAATATTATTTTTATTTAGTTTTTTTATCAATTTATTTTTTATTTATTCATTTATTTTTTTGGCAGTCGTGTTTTTTAATTTTTAAATTATTTTTTTTTATTTTATTCCTTTTTGTGTTTAAAAAGAGTATAATGGGAATGTGCAGTGTGTGCGTGCGTATATGTGAAGTGCAAAAAAATTTTCAATTTTTACATAGTAATAGAAACTTTATTATGTACATAGTATAATTAGCGTATGAACTTAGAAACTTAGAAATATAGTTAACTTTATTTTATATACTATTATATAACTAGTATAATACAAACATTTCGATAAATTGTTTTATAAATTATATAATTAACTAAATAATTTCATTTATTAGAAATGATAAAGAAAAAGCTTTGGTCTACAGATTTCTGAGTCGATTTAATTCCTCAAGTGAGTTTTTATCGTGCGGTTCATGCAACAATTTTCTTGGGTCCAGACAACTTATTGCTAATCCCTCTAATGTTTCACACGACTTAGTGCGACGTAGGCCTGACCCTTGGCAAAAATATGACTACTCAAATCAATGACTGCTTTGTCTAAAGTAGTGCCTTGGAGTTTATGTACTGTTACAGCCCAACACAATATTAATGGCAGCATACGTCGTTCTACTTTGCCCTGGCCTCGCAAAGCATCATATTCAACAGTGGTGGGCTCTATCTTTACTCCAATACCAGCAGTATTTCCCCTAATTGATCTGTCATCAAATTCTACAAATACGGCTTGTGGAAGCTCACCAGGTTGAAGCTGATCTCGACGTAGTGCAGGCCACTCAATTTTTCTAATGATGCCGATTGCTCCATTGACCAGACCATGATTAACGTTAATGTTTTTTCGTAACATTACCCTAGATCCGACTCCGATTACTAAAGAGTTTGGAATACCTCCAGTTTTGTTTGGATCCGTTGGTATGAAGTCTTTCTTTAACTTTTGTCCGTAATTCTTAGCTTCGACAGACACATCCACCGCTGCAATATCGTAAACTTTAGATGATGTTTTCAACTTTTCAGTCATCATAGCATTATATTCTTCTACCTTTTAGTGGTTGGGAAAATACGCAGACACTCGCCATCAGCAAATTCATCTGTCAAAGGAACTCTTCGACGATCTAAAATTTCTAGCTGCTGCATGGTGAGTTGGCCGACTCGTAAATTATTTAGAATGTCTATAAAAGTAGTGTCGTTAGCTTGCCGCATATTTTGAGGTAATTCACAGAAACTAAACGGTGTCCACAAATTAATTTCAGCTGATAAGTAATGAGGCTGCTTGAAGCAGTAGGTACCGCCAACTGCTTTTGATACAGGTGGCAACTGCATTAGATCGCCAAACAAAATAATATTGATACCCCCGAAGAGAGCATCATTCATTTTAAGCTGTTGCAACCTTAAGTAAATATTTCTTAGGGTAGTATAGGGTACCATTGAGATTTCGTCAATGATTAGCCAATTAATATGCTTCCACCTTAGCCGTTCCCTTTGAAGACGTTCACCAGTAAGAGGGCGAAGAGCTGTCACCTTGCCTTTTTCGATAGGAAGGGCAAAAGTAGAGTGCAAAGTGCTACCTCCAATCAATCTTGCAGCGACACCTGTGGGTGCTGCTACCGTAACAGCTCTGCTTGCAGGTAAATGAGAAAGACGACGAATCTGTTCTACAATAATTTTCAGAGTAAAGGTTTTGCCGGTGCCTGCTCCTCCAGTAACGAACACACGTAATGGCTCAGTATTATTTTCACTTGGAAGCAATCTGTCTGAAATCATTTTGAACAATTGGCGCTGCTGAAAATTCATTAAGTTTACTGCTGCGGCATATTGTTGATCCGTCATTTCATGTATTTCAGGTTCACCATCTTCGTTAGCTAAAGCAATTTCATCATTATGTTCTTCAATAAGGTTTTGTTCGAAAATTTCACGCATATTATTTTCGACCACGTCAGCATATAAATTAACTTCATTAGCTAGGTTTTCTGCTACAATTCTAGCTACAGCTTGCTGAATCTCTTCCTCCCACCTAGCCATTTCCTCCACTTTGTTTCCACCTTGCATTGGTCGTAACAAAGTTTGTTTTGCTACGAACGCTTGTTTTGCACTGTTATACCCCTCCATCAATTCAGATTCAGAGCGGAAAGGAATGTGCATGACTAAAAGAGAATAATAATATGCTTCCGGATCTGACTTTGGTGTGTAATACCTAGTTCGTAAGACAGCTGGGCGCTTACGCTTTTTCATTTTTCCCTGATTATCAAGGAGAGTGATACATCTCTCAGAGGCATTTTCTTCTGGAGCCTGTTCGTAAGCATCAGCATCCTGATCATCTTCTGAGAATCTATTGTGCGTCACAAGCTCATACCAGACAGCGAATTCATGCAAACTTAATTCTTCGAGCGCGTGAGACCTGGCAACGTAGCGATCAAGAATATTTCTGTATGGCTTGTTTGCATTATCATCAATTCTCAACATCCGGTACCTTAACTCAGGAAAGCAAGTATTAACAAAGATCACTTTTCGTGAGGAATCCCGCATTTTAAGGTGACACAGACGTACTGCGCACTCACATGCTGACACCTCTCTGTGCGTTAAAATAGCATTTTGAATTGCAAAAACTTGTTTCGCCATGCTGCCTCCCTGGACCAATAAACGAACAAAAAAAAATCCTTAGAACCGATCACTTGTATTCACTTCCGGTCAAAACCGGAAGTCAACTCACGGTGATATATAGCCTATGACACTTCTGGTGAAGTAAGGAATCCATCGAGCCATCGAACATCAAAATCGGTAAAGCCGTTAAAAAGTTATAGTGGAACAAACATACATACATATATACATACTTACCCTACCACTGAAAACATAACACTCCTTTTTGGCAGTCGTGTAAAAACAGCTTCGTCTCTTTGGCATAGAGATAATCTGAACGTCGCTGTTTTGCTTCGTTTCGTACTTGTAGCGAACGTAAAATCCATAAAGGAAGTGTATTTCCCTGTCTCGCCCATTGTCTCATCCGACAGTGGAACCAAGTTAAGAGATCTACTGTAATGTAGTCAAAATTATTTTCTTTTATATGTAAAAAACGTTACAAACGACAGCGGGAAGAACACTTAGAAAGAATGTTATGTTCCAGACTGGCTAAACAAGTCTGGAAATAAAATCCTGTAGGGCGCAGGTGTCTGAGTAGACCCAGGAAGAGATGGTTGGAGGATCTTTGAAAGCGGCACCTTGCCTATGCCGTGTTGTGAATATGATGGTGATGACGATGATGTAAAAAATATAGTAATTCTTTATTGCCGGTACAACAAATATTACTTTCGATTTTCTACGCAAGAAGTCTTTCTATTCCAAATAATAATCAAGTAAAGAAACTAATTTTTAGAATTATCATAACCGAACTTCGAAATACCGAGCACTGGTTACAATAGACATGTTACCCTGATCAGCTCCGGTTACAATACCCAGATCAGCTCGTCTGAGTTCTCTGTTTCCAGTACTTGCCAACAAGGCTGTGACCCGCAAGCTAGGTAAGTTGATCGTCAACGTGTATCTGTTGCCGATCGTCACCTATGCCGCCCCCGTCTGCAGTTACCTTGACGCTGTTCATAAAAGAAAGCAGCAAAGTCTTCTGGATAGGGGACTTAGGCTAGCGGCCAAAGCTTCCTATCGGTTACCTTCTCGTCTTTTGAGAAGTGGACTCGGTGTTCGCTCCTTGGATGACACCGTGCGGCGTCTTGCACTAAGATTTTACATCCGAGCGGCAAGGACCCAGACAAATCACTCATAGCTGGCAAGTACCGTCCACGACCAGGTGATTCTAGGAAACGGCCTCGCCAAATACTGTACTAGTACGGCCTAGTACGAGCATGTCGTTGTAACGGCGCCTGAATTTAAATAAAATATTCCGTTCTGAGACCGGACCATAAGGCAGGAGCTCCTATCTGTAGCTCGGTACTTGTAAACCAAGAGGACGTGTCTAAGGCGCGTCCCATAGCTCTGACAGGTGGCTGTAAGAAATAAATTGCTTATTGACACCACTCAGATTGCTAAAATGATTTTTTTTAATTGATTCACAACAATTTGTTTTATATTATTATGCCGCACCGTTGTGAATATGCAACAGAGCTGACACATTGTTTGTCGGTGCTACAGGATAGATGACGAACGCAGTTCGGAACCGTCTGGCGATTACTGCTCCTTCAAAGCGTTGCACGATTATTGTACCGACAACCGGAACCTTCACGTAAACAACATTACGCAATAATTCGCAATTTTCTCCACGTCTGGGTAAGTTACATAAATGTCGTCGACAATGGAATAAATTTAATTGTAAGTTCTACAGTAAGACGTGCTATTAAGAAAGTGTAATAGTAAAAAAAGCTAAATATTATATTTTATATAAGTTACCGACTATTATAATTCTGTTTACTTTGGTAATTGTATGATATGTTGTGATACTGTTTTTGACAATTTTATAACTTGTAGAACAGTCGTACACGACTTTTTTGTTATTCTGAAGGAGTGTAAATAAACTGTCAGTATTGATTTCTCTGCTTTCAATAATGTATTCCATTGTTGTAAGAATACGACTCGTGCAATGGTCCTAACAGTACCGTCCATTCATCTATCTGTATCCCACTACACAACTGTAGCTACCAAGAAATCAAAATTATGTACGGTATATTTTATATTATGTACAAGTGATAAATAAAAATTATATAATTTTCTCCTACACTGAAAACCTAAATAAGAAAAAAATAGTTGTTTATAAATATACATTTTCTTAACTGTCTTAAAAATTGATAAATTTCGGTACAGGTAAGATGTAAATGAATGGTACCTGAAAGGAGAATTTAAGTCAATAAAGTTCAGTCAGTTATAAGTTATTATATTTTCTTTCAAATTCAAGAGAATTAGCCTATATTCACAGTTATACAGTTTTCATAGTAAAAATAAATAAAGATGTTGAGATACAATTCTTAGTTAGCTTAATTGCAGTACAAAAACTAGAGCGCGCTTGCATTACATTTGACTTGCATTTACGTTACGTTTACAACATTACATATATTTTGTCCACATTACCTTTACATTTATATTACACTATATTTAATTATATTTCCTTTGTATTTAATTTACACTTGTATTACATTTACTTTATAATTAAATTATTTTATATTACATTTTCATTAATATGAGATAATTCTTTAAACAAATAAAATACATAATAGGCCTACACATAAAGTATATTATATATTTATAAATATAGTGTAGACTGTTGTATTTGTATGCTGTGTGTGGTGCGCGCGCGAGTGTCTGTGGATTGTATGGAAGTGTATATTTATGTGAGTATGTTTGTATGTATATATGTATGTATGTTACCCTGTGTTATAAATGAAATAATTGTAAATACAATAAATTGTCATGAAAAAAAAGAGACCTCCTAATTGTGTCAGTTGACAGTTGCGTAAGAGAAAATTTTAATTCGTAATTAATTGCGTAAGAGAGGATAAGGTATAAGAGAAAATTTTAATTCTTATGGAGTTATTCATTCCTTTATGCTACTTGGCTCTTACCTAGAATACTACCTAATACTGACCTAGAACACTATGAAAACATTATGTTTCATTGTGAACACTGACCTAGAAAACGTCTTCTCATCTGAGTTATGTGAAGAGTCAGAAACAGGTCCTGATTGATGTAAGAAACATCACCGTGAAAGTTGCAGCCACTTTAATACACGAAATCAGTACGAGCTGTATCCTGTACTTAGAGACGTTTCATCCTTTATATAGTGCTATATGAATATATACAGATCATTCTATTTCTTTAGTGACTTATTGGACAGTTTTATCTTGTTGTGATCTTCATGGCTGTTTCAGAACAAACACAAACGCAATATAAATCAATGATATTTAGAAAAGTTGCTGTTACTGATGAGTATAAAGAGAAAAACAGAAACCTGAAATAGCAAAGAAATTCGAAACCATTAAACGCACTGTCAACGTACCGACGAAATAAATAAAAAAAATTATGAATAGTCTGTGAAGCCGGCAATAAAGACAGGAGAAGAATGCAAGAGTCAGAAAATTATTACGAGATGAATGTATGCTTTAGATAGTTTAGACAATTAAGGGACTAAAAATTACAGTGAGTGAACCCCTCATCAGAGCCAAATCTAAAGCATTCGTATCTATCTGAAGGGAAAATTATTTAAAAGCTAGCAGTGGTTTGTTTGATGGTTTTAAGGAAAGAATGGTATTTTCTTTTAAATTAGTTCCACAGGAAGTGGATCTGTTAGTGTTAAAGCTGTAAATTGATAGAAATAACTTTTGTTACAAATGGTTTCTGAAAGAAGCTAAAGACATTTTTAACATAGACAACACGTTCTTGTTTTTAAGTGCATTCCTTACCAAAGATTTCCTTTTAAAAAGAAAGTTTTAATTGTGGCGAACACATCAAGGAACGCAAAATTCTCTTAGTCGCAGCAAACATGGATGCTGAGAAAAATTTCCTTTGCTAATTATAGGGAAAAGCTTGGATGTCAAGTGGAATGTTTGAAAGAGAACTTTTGAACATCAACAAAAATGTCTAAGCTAAAATCTACTTACGACACAACGCGTAATGGTATTCCAGTGACCAAAACTACGATGGTTACGTTTTCCTGCTCAGACGTGACTTTTGTAGCTCAACCTGTCGATCAAGGTGTAATAAAAGGTTTTTAACAGTTTTACAGACGGCTAGCAGTCCAAACATTGTCTGCTGCTGCTTAATTATAGTACTTGGGACTAAGTTATACAAAACGCGATTGTTAGTTGCTTTCGTAAATGCCGTCTCTGCCACATTGAATATGAAGAGGAAAACAGTAATAATGAGGAAGTTGTACCGAATCTGGATGAGTAAGGTGTTACTTTGTCTACGAGGCAGACGTTCATTACAAAAATTCTGATAACATGGCTGAAGAGTTGGGGGTTTGCGGAGAACTAACGGATGTAATGAGTGTGGATGATGTAGTGGAGAAAAGAACTGATTATCTTTCGGCAAAAAAGAGGACCAGTGAAAATTCCTGAGATGCCGATTCCAATCGGGATCCAATAGTTTCACAGTCATCGAATTATATTCAAGACTTTATACACTTTGTTGAAGGGCAACAGAACTTAAATAATAGTTTTCTAGTTCTTAGTAAACTTGAAGAGTTCATTACAACTCAGTATATATTATTTCCAAAACGCTAAAAAATGTCTAGTATTCTTGTACATTGTAAATATTTTTAGTAAACATGACATATGGAGAACATAAAGACCATTTTTAATAAAATAGATTATTGTTTTACTAAATTTCGGTTTCTGATGTGATTTTATTTTCGGATTTACTTGTCAAATTCATATTATTTTATTGATCCCATCAGATTTATTGTGTAACAAAATAGATTGTGGAAATAATAGTCTACGCCTGTGTTAAATTTTTAAAAAGAAAAGCACTGCGGTTTTATTAAAATATGTCTGCTGTGTTTTAATTTGTGTCGAATTTTAATGTTTTTATTTTTAAGAGATAGAATTACGACGGCAACAGTTAGTACAAGAATTTGGTTGGTACTGCTGCAATAAGGCAATAGAGAACATGTGTGTCTCACTTGCACGTATAGTGTGAGTTGCAGTCTTACGTCCAAATTGACTGGCAACCGTCACGACGCGTCGTGAGAAAGGCGCCATTTTGTCGGCGTATACGTATTAAGGTCAGGCACTTACCTATCTTCTAGCGAATTTCAGAGCTCTTGTACTACTCAACTCTTCTCGACTCGGCGGCCGGAAAGTGGTAGATTTCTCCAGAACCTCACCGGGGTATAAATAAGCAACAGTGGTCGGCCTAGTAGAGTTAGACCTAGCGATATTATAAGTGCGGTTCACGGTGATTGTTGCGGATTAGTGGAAAGTAGTCACTGTGTTAATTAGTGCGAAACTTTAATAAGGAGGCTTTTGTTGTTGTGTGTTGTCAAACTGAACTTCAGTTATTGCGTAAGACTCCCTTTGATGATTTCTGACTGTTGTTTGTTTCTAATTGAAGTTTGTAATTAGTGACTTAATGTAGTGTCAGTTTTCTACTTCCACTGTACAACACGACTATTAGTGAGACCGTCGTAACAATGATGCCGGAAGTCGGCTAGGATCTTTAACAGTGGAAACAGAAGGTACTTCTTAGAAGAGTAGTGTGAGTGGTAATTGATTAAAAGAAAACTGGATACCAATCCATAATCCAGATGATAGAAACTTTTCAAGCGCTGTTGTTGCTACCAGAGGAACGGAACAACGCCGACGGGAAGCAGAAAAGCGACAGAATAAAAAAGAGGACGAACAAAAGACGGTACTCCTGCTGGAAACATAAGAATGCCGGAAAACACTAATTTTGGAATCAGAAGACAAATTTTGGAACAAAAAAACACGTTAACAGGAAGCGGAGGAACAGAGGCTGACATCAGGTGAAATAGGTGACATCAAAGCATTGATACAGGAGCAAAGGCGGATGAAAAAACATACCACTGCAGAGCTGGGTCTATTACAAAGTGAGCTTCATAAACAGATTACTAGTGCATCTGGCGTAGAATAATCAATGTCTACAAAAATATATGTCGTAAAGAATCACTGTCACATAGAACGTCTGAAGTAGATGAGTCTGTAGTAATTGTACGGTGTCAATTACAAAAGAGTCAATTGAAGTAGGCCTATAAAATAACAGATAAAAATAAAACTTGAACAATTAATGAAAGTACAGCTATGCTTTTCAAAACAAGTGATGCTGAACAGACAGTACCAGTAATAAGAACAGCAAAAGACGGAAAAATAAGGCAAGAGAGCAAGTGGGTTTGCCTGCAGTAACGTCAGTTAATGTCAAAACCCCCCAACACTTGGTGGCAGCACTCACTGGGCGACGAACCTTCGCCAATGTAAAGCCGCCATATGTGCAAGTCATTATTTAAATTATTTAAATAATTTCACTTGTTCTTGCTTTAAAAGTAGTCGCCGTAAAGCTACTACAGAAAGTGCCATCTAATACTTAAAAATCATGTGCCTGTAAGATTGCCATCGCCTTTGGTTAATGTTATCATACGGTTATTGTTATCAAAAAGGTAGTGTCCCATTATGATCAATGATCACAATAAATAGCGATCACTGAGTACGTATAAATAAGCATAACACGGTAAAAATATGTATTTATATAAAAATATAGTATCTGTACTTAGTAATTGGCTATAATAGATAGAAATGGCTGATCTTTACGTTTCTCTCTGCCTACAGTCTAAACTAGTTCCGCTCAGAAGGTCAGTGGTGTTACTACCAAATAGGCACTAGAGCACAGGCCACGTACATATTTAGATTTATATGAAACAACGTACAACATTATATAATAATAATAATGAGAATTCCATCGACCCTCTATTCCACAATTTGTACATTTTTGAATAAGTAAAATATTAATACAAATGTAAATATACCTATAAACATTGTAATTTTTGGACTTTATAATGCCCTATTTTTAATTAGGGCTATATATTTTGAGTTAATTATAATAAGAACAGAGAAAATCATGTGGAAATTTACTGCGCAGTTTTTAACAAAATGTTATAGAAATCTGGAAAGTAAATGTGAATAAAAGTCGAGGTCTCCAACATTACAGATATATTATAAGTATTTATTTATATACACTAAACTAAGAAGATGTATTAAAGGTTTATTAATGATAGAGCACAAAACTGAATATTTAAATGACTGAGCTTCGATCAAAATTTAGGTACAAGTTTAATAAACAAAAATTCCCAAATCCTGAACTGATCGAATGAGTTCAAAAAGGAATATAAATATAAAATATCTTCTTTTGGCTGGGGCCTGTTGCGCCCCCCCCCTTAAAGTCACCGTCACGAAAGAGATATCAGCCAGCCATCTAATAATCACGTGCTGTGGAGAGCCGCAAGTTTGAGATGGAGTTTGGTGTGTGTGTGTGTGTGTGTGTGTGTGCGCGCGCGCGCGCGTTACTTATATAGCTCAGGCGTACCAAAAATGATCGCTGTATTAATGTCCCCAGTGATAGGGGTGAAATGTAAAATGCAAAGGTAAAAAAGACTGTAAAAGAACTTCGCGATCAAACGAAAGTGAGTGGCAATGATACGGTTTCGTTGGCGAGATGCGGTGAATGAAGTCTCAACAAACTCGCTTCGCCTCGCACAAACCACTTTTTAGCATTGCTTGGAATTATATATTTCTGTATGTCTTATCGTTCCACTTTTGTTTTCTTGTTATATCATTCTCACTCTCTTGCACTCTTTCTCCCTCCTCCATCTCACTCTGTCTCTCCTCTCTGTCTGTCTGCCTGTCTCTGTCTCTGTCTCTGTCTGTCTGTCTGTCTATCTGTCTGTCTCTTTCTCTCCCCCTCCTACCCCTCTCCCCTTTCTCTCTCTCTCTCTCTGTGTACTTGTCTATATCCTTTCTCTCTTTTCTTCGTTACTTTCATACGTATACAGACTGATTCAGTCTGGTTAATGCAAACGTTTAGAGTCACACACACACACACACACACACATATATATGTATATTTATTGTTTGTACCCTTCAATACATTTGAAAGAATTCTCGACAAAAAATCAACTCTGAGACATTGGCTGTTCATGGTTACACAACTGAACAAATTGCTCACTCAGGCCTACTACAGTTGTACTTCTTTGCCTACAACATAACAAAAATGAGTCGGTACATTTGTCACGACTGAACGTAGAAAGTAGAAACCAGCTGAACAGAATTTGTTCGCAATTTAAGACGTTGTGAAAACGAAAGAGGACAATTATAGTTTGTTTATCTCACATAGGCTGATGGTAAAAAAGCGGTTACATTAAATAAAATTTAGCTGCAACTTAACAGATTGTAACAATTTTTTCGAACGAGCCAGTAAAGAATGTTACTTGTGTTATTTTGAAGTCATTTCAACGTCCCGAACACATTATTGTAATTACAACCAGCCTACGTTAATTGTACTCTCAAGTATGTAATAAAATGTGTGTGTGTCCTTACTGATTGTTATGCCGTCCTGTTGAATATACCGTTACGATTGTCTACTCGTCTACGTATGGTATAGTGGGAAACAAAATACAAGACGTCAATGAAGTCACTAAAAACCAGCTTTAATTATCACAAGTAACAGTTTATAATCAACTCGTACATAATTCCAGTTAGATTTGTCCACGCGCAAATCAAATATAAACACTTCCACGCTATAATCACTTTTCACTAATACACCGCTTGCGGCGCACTGTGTAAATCGCCCGACATAACGCTGAATTCTAAGCGTCAGGTATGGGCTATTTATAGCCGGCAGGGTTCCATAATATGCGTCTTTACAAACACGTGAAAATTCTAGAGAATACTTCAGCGCGGCCGTGGCAGAAACACACACCGTTGGGCTAGTCGAGAAGCTTCTAGAACGACACCATCGAACGCACGAGACGTTCCGCATCACGTAATACTGCCTCGCATGCCAAGCGTCACGTACGCATTACAGCTGCGGGAATAGCCGGGAAAAGAGTAGAACAACGTTCTCCAATGCACCAGAAGTACTGGAATTATTGTACAAGTTGATTATAAACTGTTATTTGTGATAATTAAAGCAGGTTTTAGTGACTTCATTGACGTCTTCTGTTTTGTTTCCCAATGCACCATACGACGATGAGTAGACCGTCGTACCGGCGTTACACTTTTTTCCGCATTACGTAACAATACGATTAATACAGTAAAAGTTTACCATAAAACTTCTGAATGATTCATTTAGTTGTCTAGCAACAGTATTGAACGAATAAAATAAACGTCTTGACACTAATCTGTTACTATGTTACCTTAGTTTTATTCTGTACTAGCGAGTACCCGGCATGCGTTGCAATGCCACTCAAAGAAAGAAAGTGTTTGTATATATATAATATATAAAGACTTCGTTCGCGTGGTCTTCAATTTAATGCGATAATATATTTAGAACAGAATCTATTCCATTGGGTTGCCATAGTAACCAGATCTAATAAGTTAGTTTTTTAAGACTCCAAAGGACCCCCCAGAGGATCGTATCGAAAAAAACACCTGTCCTATGTTGGTTCTCCCGTTGCGTAAAATATTTGTGCCAAGTTTGGTTGAAATCGGTCCAGTGGTTTAGGAGGAGATGTGGAAGACCCCAAAGAACCCCCAAAAGAACCCCATCGAAAAAACACCTATCCTATGTTGGTTCTCCCTTTGCGTAAAATATTTGTGCCAAGTTTGGTTGAAATCGGTCCAGTGGTTTAGGAGGAGATGTGGAAGACCCCAAAGGACCCCCCGAAGTATCATATCGAAAAAACACATATCCTATGTTGGTTCTCCCGTTGCGTAAAATATTTGTGCCAAGTTTGGTTGAAATCGGTCCAGTGGTTTAGGAGAAGATGTGGAAGACCCCAAAGGACCCCATCGAAAAAACACCTATCCTATGTTGGTTCTCCCTTTGCGTAAAATATTTGTGCCAAGTTTGGTTGAAATCGGTCCAGTGGTTTAGGAGGAGATATGGAAGACCCCAAAGGACCCCCCAAAGGACCCCGTCGGAAAAAACACCTATCCTATGTTGGTTCTCCCGTTGCGTAAAATATTTGTGCCAAGTTTGGTTGAAATCGGTCCAGTGGTTTAGGAGAAGATGTGGAAGACCCCAAAGGACCCCATCGAAAAAACACCTATCCTATGTTGGTTCTCCCGTTGCGTAAAATATTTGTGCCAAGTTTGGTTGAAATCGGTCCAGTGGTTTAGGAGGAGATGTGGAAGACCCCAAAGGACCCCCCGAAGTATCATATCGAAAAAACACATATCCTATGTTGGTTCTCCCGTTGCGTAAAATATTTGTGCCAAGTTTGGTTGAAATCGGTCCAGTGGTTTAGGAGGAGATGTGGAAGCCCCCAAAGAACCCCCAAAAGAACCCCATTGAAAAAACACCTATCCTATGTTGGTTCTCCCTTTGCGTAAAATATTTGTGCCACGTTTGGTTGAAATCGGTCCAGTGGTTTAGGAGGAGATGTGAAAGACCCCAAAGGACCCCCAAAAGGACCCCCCGAAGGATCATATCGAAAAAACACATATCCTATGTTGGTTCTCCCGTTCCGTAAAATATTTGTGCCAAGTTTGGTTGAAATCGGTCCAGTGGTTTAGGAGGAGATGTGGAAGACCCCAAAGGACCCCCCAAAGGACCCCATCGAAAAAACACCTACCCTATGTTGGTTCTCCCGTTGCATAAAATATTTGTGCCAAGTTTGGTTGAAATCGGTCCAGTGGTTTAGGAGGAGATGTGGAAGACCCCAAGAACCCCCCATAGGACCCCATCGAAAAAATTCATAAACCTTCGCGGGCGTGCGCACAACAACTCACCGAAGTTTCATCGCAATCGGATGAATGGTATAGGAACGCATACGGGACAAAGAAAGAAAGAAAGAAACAAACATTCATTTTTATAGATATAGATAATAATACATGCATACAAAACTCACACACACATACGTAAGCAAACACGATCGTATTAAAATTCTACATTCATGGATATCATCAGTTAAGGATTGGGCTTGGTTTACATAATAATGAAATTTGCCTTTTAATAAATTTAAAAGTCAACTTTCATTCAGTGCTACTACACTCATTCACTGAATTATAATTGCTATAAAACTGAAAAATACAATAAAACATTGTGAAAGGCAATCACGTAAAGTGCTTTGTTGACTTCAGACCACTACAGTTTCAGAAAGAAATCTTAATTAAATTTTTCCTAAACCTGAGCCAGGTTTTCCTTTCTTGCAAGCCCGAGCTCCAGTTAAACCAGTGTCTCAAGTTCTTAAACCAGGTAGTGCACCTCCTTCCCGGATTGCTTTCCCCTTGGACCTTGCCATGTATTATATCTTCCTAAGCGCATTATGTGACCCAGGTATTCTAGTTTTCTGATTTTAACAGTACTGATAATTCTCCTCATCACCTCATCCAGCTATCATCTACACAATTTATTTCTAAAATTCTTGGATAAGTTCACATTTCGAGCGCCTCAAATCTATCAGTGACGTTCTTTGTAGAGTCCAAGCTTCCATCACATTCAGGAAAACTGAGAACACATACCATCTCGACATTCAAATCTTGAGAGACAGACCGTTCACATGAAAATAGTTCAGAGCCTTTACTGTAAAATAGTGTGTGTACTGTTAATTAGTGTTCTTGCACGTGCAATTCTTGATCTGATCTAGGTGTAGCCGTTTTTCTCGTTGACAACTGCCCCCAAATACTTTTATTATTTTACTTTTTCTATCAATTCAACCTTGTCTCTCAAATTTCCTTAGATCTCTTATGTTTTTTAAACTGTCAAAAATGTTCTTCAATGTTGACTTCTGGTAGCCATGATGACAAAACTAGGGATATTCATGTGAACCCTTAATGCAGTAATTTCCCCTTATCTTCTGCATTTCATTGACCAAATCGTTTGTTCATCTGCCTTTAGAAGTGATTTCTCACTCCAAGGGCAAGAAGTTACACTAGCTCTTCCACCCGAAGCTTTTGACCAGTTAGAGGGGACTCCTTATACCGGCAGTCTCTCAGTCGACAAAGGTTCGTTATTATCTAGCAGTTGAGGTGCACCACGAGCAGGTGAGGTTGTCATTGGACCGACATTTTGCGTCACCCATTATACCACTTACGATAACATAGTGGACTGATAACGGTCAATTAAAGCGTAGTACGTCATATAGGTACCGTACTTGCGTCTCAAGTTCCTTGGCTGTAGTAGTAGTGGTAGTAGTAGTAGTAGTAGTAGTAGTAGTAGTAATAGTAGTAGTAGTAGTAGTAGTAGTAGTAGTAGTAGTAGTAGTAGTAGTAGTAGTAGTAGTAGTAGTATAAAATAATAGTAATAATGACTATTATGATCCCTGAGTTGCAGAGCTCGCTCACTATTTTGAAAGAATTATATTTACTAGTGGTCGCCCAGTGGTCGAAATTCGACCGTAATTCATTAAATTTTTAAGTTTGAACGTTATTGAGGTTCTTTTGTCAAAGAGTATACCTCTATAATCATTGCATATAATTTTTTTGAATTTTGTTCTATTTCGTCAGCTGCGAGCGTGTACAAATACGTCATTAGCGTGTGTTGTTTGCCTTAATTCCCTGCAATACCTATGAAATTTAAAATTTAATGTTAGTAACAGTTGAAAAAAACACAATTACAGCTTGTATTCGTATTTATTTTTTGATATAATTCATTGTCAGTTTTAATTTTTTCATGTTATTATTGAATCAAATAAACGCTAATAAAAATGAGACTTAACATTCATAGAAGTATAAGATACACTGTTTTCAATTCCAGTGAATTACATTTCATTTTTGGTAAGGTAAAAAATTCGAAAACAGTTTGAAGATTATCTGCTACAAAGCTTATATAATTTTTTAATTTTTTTTTCTATGCATTAATTTTCGAGTTATTTGAAAAATATGAAAGATAGGAAAAATGAGGTTTAGCTTGGCTAAGCCATATTTAAAAAGCAATAACGCGTTTTTTGACATTTCCTTGGGTTTTTTTTTGCCATACTGACCAGGTTTCGCCAAGGCTACACAGTTATTTTGCCTATCTTTTTCGAATTATATAAAATTTTAATAAAAAATTAATACAAAATAAAAAATGAAATAAAAAATACGTGCCTCGTATTTTTTCATATATTTTTCATTAAATCAAAAAAACCGGGCGGTTAAAAAAATAAATTTTGTCCATTGAACTTAAAATAGTTTGAAAGTGAATTTAATGATTCAGAACTTCTGTGTAAACGATGTTTTTTGTAAAAACTCTTTCATCATTTGCTAAATACCCTTGGCCATTATATTCGGAAACATAAAATCTCAAACCATCGAATGATCGAACTCTACTTGCTGCGACGTACAATTGACCATGTGTAAAAACTGGCTGCCTCAATAAAATTCCAATTTTTTCGAATGTTTGTCCTTGAGACTTATTTATTGTCATCGCAAATGCAGGTATAATTGGAAATTGAGTTCTTTGAAAGTTAAATGGTAAAACAGTACCGGAATATGTTAAATTTATACGTGGAATCAAAATTCTCTTATTGCGTGCGGTTCCAGTTAAAACTTCGCAATCAATAGCATTGCGATGCATACGCTTGATGCGCATTCTTGTTCCATTGACTAATTCTTCCTTTGTATTTAAGTTTCTGATCAGTAAAACGATGCAATTAACTTTCAATACTAACTTATGTGGTGGCAAACCACTAATAGTCAAAGAATTCAAAAACTCTATTGGATAGTTATTGATTTCATTGTCATCATCACAAATTATTTTATCGTAGCTATGATATGTTTTCTGTTCACCTGGTATTCGATTAAGTATATCAGTATTAATACAAGTACAATCATCATTTTTAGGTGCTAAAATAACTGACTTCAATATGTTATCTCAGAGTATGTTTTCGGAAATATTTCCATACACCTCATTAATAATATTATTTTCATCTCCTATTAATTGCTGATGTATTTCAATAATATTTTCACCAAACTGAGGGAATTGTGGGGCTTCATCATTACCAATTTTTTTCAAGAATTCGACAAATTCTATTCACTTGGTAAGGCTCTCATATTTTGAGTAAACGTTACTTTATGAAAATAAACAAATTTATGCCAACTCGTGACACAATTTTCAATTAAAGTTGCACGTGATCCATGTGGGACAACTGGTAAGATCTGCCGAAAATCACCGCACAGAAGTATCGTTTTCACTCCAAATGGTTTATGTTTATCATTTTCATCGCATAGATCCTGCAATAATCTATCTATGATTTTCAACACTTGCAGTGGGCACATAGAAATTTCATCAATAATTATCAATGATGAATTTATGTAACGTCCATAGCTACTATTTGCGGTAATATTCGCTACAGAATTTTCCAAAATGGGTATAGGCAATTTAAACACATTGTGTAAAGTTCTACCTCCAAGTAATAGAGTTGAAGCTATGCCACTGAACGCTGTTGCAATGCAACTAAGATTAAGCGAATTTAATTTGTGAATGATTGCTGTTTGTGTGAATGTTTTTCCACCACCTGCATGAGCGGTTAAACAAAAAACATTAGATCCAGTATCATGGTGCAAAACTTCACGAATCACACGATCAATTAGATTACGCTGTTCAATATTTGCAGTTTCATAATGCTCAGAAAACAGAAACTCTTGTTCTATTGGATCAATAGCATTTGCTTCGTCTGTTCTCTGCGAATACGTGGGAACTGGTAAACCAAGTTCTTGACATGACAAATTATGAACATTCAAAATATCTTCAATTTCTAATAGACCTGTGTTAAAGGATACTTCTTCGTTGTAATCTCTCAAAAAATCTTCACTAAGATATACTTTAAATTCATTCCATAACGCCAATGCACTGGCTGGCACATTTAATGCACAAATGTAACCAAATAAATTTCGCATTTGTTTTGGTGAATGTAATTCTTTTGCTTCATTTAAACATTCGCGCCATTCATTATCATTTGAAGCAATGCCGCGAGCATGGCACGCTTCAACAAAAGAAGTGTGTATAATTCCATTGTATGTTTTAACATCCTCAAATGATTTTGGACCACAGACATGTAATAAAAGCAATCGTAAATGGAAAAGTTCGATGTCTTTTGGTGATACTACATATATGCGTGTAATGATTTTATCACCTCCACGCCTTCTCTTCTTCCATTTTTTCGGGAATCTTCCCACACATAATGCAAAGAAATTTCAATATACTTATATTCATGCGCTGATGGATCTAATCGATTCAATTCAAAAAATGCTAATAATTTTGTTTGTCTTGCATTTTCAATTGCTTGACGTTCTTGCCCTTCTCGAAAGTAAACATTCTGTCTACGCGGTAAATGAATGTCAAGTCTAACGATGACATGTGATTGAAAATGCATTGGTAATTCATAGATGCGCCATACAGCTTCAGTTGATCCGACATAACGGCCATTTAAAAAATTTTTAACTTCATCAATTTGTATTTCTTGACCTGGTTCATTTCTCTCTGAACCTAATTCAACAGATGCACTGTCATAGCCTTTATACACGTATTTATAAAAGTATTTAACACTTTTAACTGTAGTGCATACTTCAACATTTATATGGCAATTAAATTTGGCAAGTAAATACGGATTTTATGGTACAACATAACGATTGTCGAGGCAACTACCGCGAACTTCAGCATTAATACCATTATCACGCCTTCTGTATAATGGATATCCATTTAATGATTCACATGTAAATTCATTAAATCGTTTTGGATAATCTTTTGTGCATTTTCCATCTCTCATACATACAGAATTTGGATTAAGTACACCGCATGGACCATGCATCATGTGTTTTACAACATATTCATGTAATGTAGGATGTGTTTGAATGTTAGGAATCTCCGCAGATACAACTTTATCAATATCGGTAGCGTTAACAATTTTATCTTGCTCATTTAAAGAGAGTAAAATGTGAGCATGAGGCAATCCTCTCTTTTGAAACTCAATTGTATAAATGAGTGCTTCAACTTTACCGAAGATTTTTTTTAGTGTAAGGCCCTCAATTAATGCTTTCAGTTTGGACTTGAATACACGCACAACAATATCAGGTCGAAAATTAGCTGACTCACCTACACCAATATTGCTAACTATTTCAGGCCAACTTGGATTGCAAGTCATTGTAATAAACAAAGAAGGCTTTCCGAAATGTTGTACAATTGACATTGCATCTAAATAATTCTGATACATATTTCTTGGAGATCCATTGAATGAAGATGGTAAAATTACTCTACGGCCAACATTATTGGCATTGGGGTTAAATTCTAAATAATCTGTTAAATTGTTGTAAACTTCAGACCTAAGACTTGTTTGATTTTGTCGAATGAAATGTAACCTTGTGCCCTCTATTCTCACATACATATCAACTATCCACTGCAGAAATAATTTTTGTGAATGGTGCAACATGCTAAAATCTTCTCTAACTGCAAGTCGATAAGCATGGTTAATTTATATCTGGGCGCTCTTGAATTAGATGTAGTTGGTACATTATGAGAAATATTGATATGCCACCCAGTATCACCATTTGGAAAAAGTAATGGATACGCTAAAGGGTCCAATGATGAATCCAAAACAGAGATATTTTTAATGGTACCATTAACTTTTAAAACGAAACCATATTTCGTTCAAATGGTGGCTCACCGTCAACTGTACTAAATATTACTGCTACATCAGTTTGAACTGCATCATTATAACGGCGTAGATCTAAATCACGATTTACTTTAATGAGCATACAAATTTCTTTATATTGATTTTTCAACTCTCTGACAATGATCTTTCATTGCAATGAATGACCGAACGAAAGGATTAATGCGTTCCAATTCAAGAGAGTTCGCGCATTATATTTGATTGCATGTTTGATTATAGTGTTCACGTAATCTATAATTGACGCAGTGTCAACATCATAAAAATATAATTGCGGATAACATGATGAGCGACCATATCCAGCAGTCATTGGACCTGATCTGTGATAAAAAACATCATGTATTTTAAAATGATACACTCCACGCGTAACTGTATCCGAAATTTTAGCTTCTGAGCTAACCATAGCAAATGATGAATTGTATTTACGAATGTTTTCAAAATAATTTTTTGACTTTCTTTTTATTAAAGGTTCATTTGAAGTAAGTCCATCATACAATGATTTAAAGTATTCATTTTGACTTAAGGCCGGTAATATTGCTTTACCCTTATGACAACATGAAGTGAATGCAGTCCTTTCACCTAAAGTGACCTCAGATTCGAAATGTTTTGCATTGCAAATCCTGCATTGTAAATGCATTAATCCACAATCAAAAGTATTAAAATTTCTTGGAATGACATTCAGTGCGCATTTAAATGTATCCCTCAAAATAATTTCATCATTTTGTATACTATTTACACTATTTAAATTTGCATTTGGTCTATTATCATTTTGACTTTCACGCGAATATATATTCCTTCTTCTTTGTCTCTCACTCCGACCCGTCAATGTTCTATGTCGAGGCATAATGGAAGTAGGTGCGAATATCTGAATGTAAAAAAAAAAAACGTAATGAAATTACTGAAACTTTACAGGGTTTAATTTAAAAATAATAAAATGTACTAACTTTTTTGAAACCACCAATAATAATTAGGCGAGAGTAAGTCAATTCAAATTGCTACTACAAAATTTTCCTTTTGCAACAGGTGTATATTAAGCAAGCTGTATTTCACTTTCAACTGCACATTAATATATAAAACACAGATATCTAATATACAAAATATAAAATAAACGCTTTTTTGCCTTGACATACACTCCACAGACTATTGAAAAAGGAACATTTGAAATCACACAAAATTCACAGCTCATTCAGTCAATCTGTCAGTATTAAGCAAGCTGTATTTCACTTTCAACTGCACATTAATATATAAAACACAGATATCTAATATACAAAATATAAAATAAACGCTTTTTTGCCTTGACATACACTCCACAGACTATTGTTGCCTGGCAACAAAATTATTTTATTTTTAACAATTACCATTGTTTGAAAAAGTTTAAATGAATTTTCAAGTGCAAATGAATGTTTTATTTTATTTTATTTAATGTATTTGTAACACATATTATTATAAATTTTAACTTTCTGCACTTCTTCTCCATATAAACTTTAACTATGCCAAATCTCACACTCCTCCGTGCGCGCAATATGTTTAAAAAGGGGTACAAAAAGGGGTAAAAAGGGGTATATAGATTATTACAGTTGTTTTGATATTTATTATTACATCCTCTTCATTCACAGCACTTAATATTAGTGATTACTGTACTTTCACTTGTGAAAACTTACGTTTCTTATTGTCCTCGAACGTTTCGGTGTGGTGTACACCTTCCTCAGCGAGGTTTGAATACAGAGTGTCGTGAAAAATTATTATTAATATTATTATTGTGAACAATTGTAATTATTATTACACAATTATTAGATTTATTATTTTTTATTATTATTTATATAACATAGTCGATATTAGATAATTTTTCAGTTATGGGAAAACAAAAATCCCGATTGCTACTTCTTTAATACGAGGGTCATTCAATAAAATAAGTAAACAGACTAACAGCTGTGGAGCAAAAACTTTTTATTCAATCAATACAATTTTTTTGTTTACTTTTCAACATAATCTCCAGCAACGTCTATGCAGTTGTCTCATCTCTTTACAAGATTTTTTATTCCCTCAGCAAAGAATTCTTTACCTTGATGTCGAAGCCAATTTTGGACTTTTTCCTTCACTTTTTCATTGCTGCTGAATTTGACACCACGCAAAGTCTCCTTGAGTGGGCCAAACAAGAAAAAGTCAGATGGGGCAAGGTCAGGGCTATAAGGGGGATGAGGCAGGATCTCCCAACCTACTTTTTTATTGTTTCGAGCGTCAGTTTTGCCGTGTGTGGGCGGGCATTATCGTGAAGAAGAATCACACCTTTCCTCTGCCATCCCGGACATTTCTTCTTCAATGCAGGCTTAACTTTGTTCACAATCATGTCAGAATAGTACTGACTATTGATGGTACGCTGGCCTTGTAGGTAATCACAGAAAATTTGGCCTTGGGAGCTCCAAAAGATGGTTAACATCACGTTACCAGCCGATGGCTGGGGTTTTGAATTTCTCTTTGGCGGGTGAACTAGGATGCTTCCACTCCATGCTTTGTCGCTTTGACTCAGGTTCAAAATAGTGAATCCAAGTTAGTGGTTATAATGGTTCCAAATCCAAAAATTTTATAACAGAACGCTGTTCTTCGAAAGTACTGTCCTCAAGAGGACACGCCAACGTAAATAAAAATGTATTGGTTACGTTTATGCAATATATTATTGAACAGCTGATCAAAACTCACAACGACGTTGCCAGGTAACACTCCTAAAAGTTTCAATCAGCTGCTACAATTAATTTCTTTTCTACAGCTGTTTGTCTGTTTACTTATTGAATGACCCTCGTAATATAACAGTGGTAAAATAAACACTACAACTTCGAAATATTCGGAATTGGTTACAGTTCCGTAAGTCTGAGACACTGCCGGACTTTCACAATTTTTTCAAATTTGTATCCGTTTTTGGGCCCTGGAGTCCCAAAATCTAGAAATGTCCTAAGCTTCACATTACATTCAGATATTAGTTAAAATTTCTCTTTAATTTGATACCCCACCTGAATTTTTGCGATTTTATCAACATTTTCACACTTTCACAAATTTTTGGGGTCCTGACGTCCAAACATTTAGAAATTTAAAAAATAACATTGTATTCATATTTTGGTTAAAATTCCCTTTAATCTGATACTCCACATGAGCTTTTGTTATGTTTTCACAATTTTTACACCCTCACATTTTAGCCTCCAGCTCCCCTGTTTTTGGGGGGGATCAATCTCAAAAATAATAGAGTTCTGAACGGCAAAAGTGTGGATATGCATGCCATGTTTTACGAAAATTGGTCGAGGCGTTAAAATGTTATCGTTATATGTGCTCCAAATACACAGAGGGACAGACGAATGCCAAACGGTCGAGATAAAACTAAGAATCGCTTCGTTCGTTCATTAATAATAGCTATACTTAAACGCAATTTAATATTATTTACTATTAAATATTTTGTGTTTACGAAATCTTACAATCTCCCATAATATAATACAGCATTCAGTCAATTCTGAGACAATGAATAATGACATTACTTGTATTTTAAAGTAGCTAGGCTTTTCAGAATAGGAAAGTATATGTTCACTTTGGTGTTCCTTTGGTGTACATCAAATAAACAACACACATATGTTCAGTAAGAAGGAGAGTTTAACTTCTTATGTTTTCTTAGTAGTCAGTTTTGTAATTGTCTCTCTCACTGAACTTATTCCCGAATCGCATCTGATTACTTCGGTTGGATACGAACCACGGCACGTCTATAGTTTCCTGCATGACTTTCGCTTAAAATCTTCTGTAATGTCAATAGTGAAATTGGTTGCCGTGCCCACAGTTGCAGGCTGTATGCAATAGAAGTCTTATTATAGTTTGTAAAGGAGAAGTTTGCTATTAATTGATTAGGATTCTGTGTAATTTCTTTCTGTTAGCAAGTACATGTTTGTGATTTAAGTCCAGCTGTTTTTTCTTTTTTTTTACTTGTAGTGCTGCTTCCATGTGGTTCGACGACATCTAACTGCAATCCTCCTGTACTTTACATTACAGTTTCTTGTTGGAATCGGCTGGTTGCTTAGTACCCTAACCGGGAAACAGGTTTTTCTATTTAGCAGAAATGTAAGATGTGCTGATTCTGTTTCAAGACGTGTGCTAATGTGCGTGTGTGTGTGCGTTTTTAAAATACCTATATCGTACCTATTTCTGCAGTGTTTCAATTCATGGCCTTATCGTAGTAGTATTCTAATCAATTTTTCTTGTAACACTACAGTCAAATAGCTACTGTGCATAATTCAAAACTATGGCAGCCGTCGGTATATATCGACAAGGCTTTTCCCAAATCCTCTTTTCTCTTAAAGTTTCACAAACAGTCCACCACTTCTTGCTTCGCCTGCTCACGAAATTTGTTGCATTCTCATCCAGTGCCATGCACTGAAGCTTCTACTAGCAGCACGTGCCTGACTTCAAAGTTTATAGTTCATAGCCAAACACGGATATACCCTACACAATAGACTTTACAAAAATCTTCTTTGTTTTGACTCTAATTTTTCAAATTGACGCAAATCTGAAAATTAATTACATCATTCTAAAGTATTTTACCATTTAACAGAACCTTTGTATACCATTCCAAAAGTCCGCTTATACGTCGAAGCTGTCACTGTGAACGAGAACAGTATTGTCTACATGAGAGGATTTGATAGAGGAAATTTATATTGGTCAGGGAATGCGTCAAGCTGTAGCATAACTCCAGCATTGTTAATATCTATGCTGCTGAAATAGTTAGAGAGTAGAAATTGAGAGTGGAGCCGCGGAAAAAATTAAATGATATAATATACTATTAAATGCTATAATATAGACTACTATTAAATGATATAATATACTATTAAATGATATAAGATAGACTACTATTAAATTATATAATATACTATTAAATGGTATATAGACTACTATTAAATGATATAATATACTATTAAATGATATAATATACTACTAAATGATATAATATACTATTAAATGATACAATATACTAGAAATAAAATGCTATTTGCGGATTATTAAGCAATCGCCCAAAACAATGAGTGCGCTCTCTAAGATCGATGCGTCAGTTATAACAAATGTGTTCCAATTGCAATAATGAAAATTTCTATGTAGAAAACAAAGCTATGATTTTTGTGGCACAATACCGTTTGCGAACTAAAATTGTATTAGGTAATAAGAATATAGATGAGATATCATATTCGCGATATCTTCGTTTTGTCATCACTTATAACGTAGATCACGACGTTGATCATAAACTGTATTAGGTAATAAGAATATAGATGAGATATCACATTCGCGATATCTTCGTTTTGTCATCACTTATAACGTAGATCACGACGTTGATCATAAACTGTATTAGGTAATAAGAATATAGATGAGATATCACATTCGCGATATCTTCGTTTTGTCATCACTTATAACGTAGATCACGACGTTGATCATAAACTGTATTAGGTAATAAGAATATAGATGAGATATCACATTCGCGATATCTTCGTTTTGTCATCACTTATAACGTAGATCACGACGTTGATCATAAACTGTATTAGGTAATAAGAATATAGATGAGATATCACATTCGCGATATCTTCGTTTTGTCATCACTTATAACGTAGATCACGACGTTGATCATAAACTGTATTAGGTAATAAGAATATAGATGAGATATCACATTCGCGATATCTTCGTTTTGTCATCACTTATAACGTAGATCACGACGTTGATCATAAACTGTATTAGGTAATAAGAATATAGATGAGATATCACATTCGCGATATCTTCGTTTTGTCATCACTTATAACGTAGATCACGACGTTGATCATAAACTGTATTAGGTAATAAGAATATAGATGAGATATCACATTCCCGATATCTTCGTTTTGTCATCACTTATAACGTAGATCACGACGTTGATCATAAATTGGCCAATTTTCAGTCAACATGTGGAACACTTCGTCAGGTACTATCGAGGAAAACAAGGAAAGAGACTCGACTAAAATTTTATAAGATAGTAGCTGTGCCAGTGTTATTGTATAGTTCTAAAACTTGTGTTCTGGTGCAGAAACATTTTAGAACAATATAGGCATCGAAGATGAGAGTCTTACGATTTGTGAAAGGTTGCACACGAAGATCCAGACTTTACAATGGAAACAACTCAATGGTTGAGAATTTGTAATATCAAAGATCGCGTTGCTGACAACAATGAGAGATGGATTGTTCATCTGACCAGGATGCCGGATGGCAGGTTGCGCAAGGGAGTTTGGCAATACAAGATTACTGGACAAAGAAGTACTGTATAGAGACCCCTAGGAAGCGTTGGTGAAGTGGATGTATTTCTTTGCGACCGGAATAGGCAATTCGTCAATTCCCTGATGGAAGAAGAAGATTAATTTTTGTAAGTCACCTAATGTAAATTAAATTGTATTTTTATTATATACATAACATTCATGTCAGCTCACATTACTCTTGTGATTTTTTACTCTTAATAATATATAACACTCTCTTTACAATATTGTATACTTTTATTGAATATTTTACATTGTTTCGATAGTTTGAACTGTCATCGTCAGAATATATAAATTAAAGAATTTTTGAAATCATTTAATTTAATGTTAATGAATTTATAAAATTTAATAATATTAATTAATATTATATATTAATACGAGTTTCGTCATTGTAAATATAATTTTGTAATATCACAATTATTTAAGGGGCATACGTATATACGTATAGGCCTATTTAAAACTTCTTATTTGTTTTTTTTTTTAAATAAAAGACAGTATTATTCTTTTACAAATCTACAGTATTTATTTCATTGTATGGCACTCTCCTCTTTCAAATCAACACGAACTAACGTCGCTATTTATGACGGATATGTGTGTGTGTGTGTGTGTGTGTGTGTGTGTGCGCGCGCGTGCGTATATATTTGAAATAAATTTACGGATAGTAGTTTTTATTTAAAAATTAGACAAACTACAAGGAATAAAGTAGACAGACTGAATTAATGTGAGAGTCAAAAATAGGGGGCGAAGACGAAGACGAGGTAAGTTACAACAGTTAGACAAGGAGAGACAGAAAGACCAACTGTAAAGTTTGAGGAGATTGTTCTCAGGAAAAGGCAGGAAGAATCAATCAAAGGTTCATTTATTATTTGTAGCGGATGAAATGAGAACACTTGGGGGGCAAGAGACTTCACTTCTGCACTTAATTGGTTTCGCTTAACCTCATCTTTCACTGTGTCTCAGCAGGGAAGCCGTTAACGTTAACACTCCAGTATTACTTACTGCCTTCGTTTATCTTCACTACTGCATTAATTTTAGTAGGTTGACTATTACAAAAAAATTAATTTCTGTTTTACAGCTATATTTTCAATTAAGTTCCTTAACTTAAGAATAAATAGGCTACTAAAGCTTAGACCTACTTTACGCAGAACTTTATAATCGTACTTCTTTCATATGTTAAACACAAAATCTGAATAAAAATCGAGCTCATGAGATACTCTTACTGTCACGGCAATAACACAGTAAACATGATAGAAAAAAGAGTGAACAAAACCCGTACAGTTGAACGCCTGATGAAACTTTATGACATATCAGATACCAATGAGATGCTCACGTGTAATAAACAGCATGTTCCACAACATTATCAAACATTATTAGTAGATTCATAGCTTTACACCGAAAGTAGAAAAGCTAAGGATTAAGTAAGTAAGTAACTAAGTATTAGTAGATTATTATTATTGTGTTTGTAAATATTAAGATTTTCCCAGATATTCATTTTGTTACCTTTTTGCACGTTTTTAATTAATTTGACATTTTGATTGTCTGGAAATTTATGTTTGTTGTTTAAACAGTGTGTGGCTCTACTAATTAAAGAACAAATCAAATAAAAACAAAACACCAACTTTGTCACTACTTATTGCCACACTGCTAAATACTTCGTTCTTGACGAGGCCTTTCGGTGTCTCCACCATCTTCAGGAGTAAAAACGTGTCGTTTAAGACCTGAAGATGGTGGAGACACCGAAAGCCCTCGTCAAGAAAGAAGTATTTACCAGGGTGGCAATAAGTAGTTAAGTTGGTGTTGAGATACTAAGAAAACTAACAAAACTGGAAAAACAAAACAAGATGATTTATTTAAAATCACACATTTATTAGAATAATAAAATAAAACATTAAATATATAATAAATAGCTGACTACATAAACATTACGACAATCGAAAAACAAAATAGAATCGAAGTAAAATCAATTATCCGTTAATTATATTGTAAGCGAAACATTCAATTACAATTCAAATACTCCACTGAAAATACAGAATAATTTCTGTGAAACGTGCGTCAGGTAAAAATATACCTACTTAGAGTGTATTTAATTGAAGATAATATATTTTATAATATTATACTGTACTATATAATACTATTATATTAATTATCCGGGCTATTAAGCCGTGCTCTAGGAGATCTAACCTGGAAACTTCTAGGCGTTTTGGCCACACCCACGACAGCCGTCATCAGTGGTGCAGGATCAAAATCCCCCGCAGGACTAAGTTTAGATCAGTCCAAACAAGCAGATACACCTTCTGACAGACAGACAGAAGATTCACGAGACGTATTCTGCTCTTGTTTGTGTGCGTAGTCCGGGCCGGAGCCCGGTGTACGTCAACATGCAGCATGGTCGTTTGCTCGGCACAAGTACTTATAGTGTGCGTCTCCTATGTACGATTAACGTTGTAATAAAACTGATTAGTGTACGGGTGTTTAATAAAACGCAGATGCTTTCGCGATGTGTCTTGTATGCCCGGATAACGAATAAAGTTACCTTTTAAAACTTGTTTGTAATCGTCAATCGATTTGTAAATGTTCTTATATTCGTGACTATTATGTCTATCAGTATTTGGTTATCGTTTACTATATGGTATTTCAGTATTCGTTGATTAACAACGATTTTATAGTGATGAGAATGTAGTGTGCCACCATTCGTTTGAAATCGGCGCGTGAATAATATTTGTTCTGTAATTGTTAAACAGATCGTGTTACGCAGCCCACTGGATCTACTTTCGTGTCTGGCTATATACATTTATTCGCTTTGCTGGATGCGTGTTAGATATCCTTGCGCCCACTACAAATTTTCTCTTCTGTCTCCTACAATTAATGATCTTTATAATCACTTTACTGAAATAAAATAGAACTGATGCGATTGACAAATTATATTTTTTATTCGTTATCTCTTTAAAACATTGATCAAATTGCCTTTCTATTAGTCGAACATTTACAGTTGGATAAGTTCATCCGCCGTGACAAATAGTCCGCAACAACAACAAATTTCACAATATATATTTTATATTTCTCAGGTAATGGGTCCTTGGAGCTGCTAGGAAAGATAGGAAATATGCTTTCACTTAAAAATACAATGCATTACAAACATATATCTACCTCTTATCAACTAACAAAGTGTATGTAATAATGTTTGTCAAAATTATTCACTTTCAGAAGTTGCCATAGTGCTTAGAGCGAATGCCGAACATGAAACATGGCCGACTGCCTGATTCGTATTTCGGAAAAATATATTTTTTTAAATCCAATTAGAGTGCTTTAAATAAAGTTTTAGTTATAATAGTTTATAGTAATAGTTTGTATATAGCCTCCTTTATCTGGAACAGCTATGTTTTTTGGTGGAAATTGTGTTGTGATGTTATGTAGTGGTCTCCTGGGCTTAACCAAAATTTCCTCAGCGATTGGTTGTATATTCGGAATGGACGCCTTGGGTTGAGTGGCTATTTTCTTAAATTCTCATCAGTGTATTGGTTTTTCTTGGTTCTGGTGCCGTGTCATGTGCTGTCGATCTTTTCTGTGTTATGTTTTACTGGAAATGCCCCTCCTGGACTAAGTTTTCTTTCAGTTTATATTAATTTTTACTGCCAGCAATACGCTGTTGAAGTTTTTGGTTTAACGCCTAAGAATCAACTGTTCCTGAAAATACATTTAAATTCCGTTGGTGACCTGGCTTTTGTGTTTTGTGATTGGTCTAAATTTCTGACCCCAAGTCACGTGACTAAAAACTATTTGAAACTGGCGTTTTTAATTCTGTCACCTCAAATTACTTTTTATTTATTTTAACTTTAATTTATGTCTAATTAGTACCATTTTATTTTTTATCAAAATTAAATCGTTTTGATACTGATTAAGCCCCATTTTGGCCTCTTATCGGCAGGTTTGACAGGTTTATAGTTTTGTGTTTTGAGGCATTGTCTTGTTTGACATTTCTATTGTATGTCTTACATATCTTATATTTTCTAACATTGTTATTCTTACTACTAAACATAATTCTGAGTATTCCTACTTTACATACAATATCATTAATTTAAATACCTATACCTATTTTTCTGACAATAACAATAATACTGAAGCCATGTCAGCTTAGTGGCTTACTAAACACTTTACAATTATGCTTCCTATTCATATTATGACAGTAATGGATGGATTATACATCTCCTTCCATTAACATGTTTCTATTTTATCACAATCAAGCTTTTATTTTTGGTTTTATTTGGTAATGTTTATCTAAATAATTCAATGTTGCTTGAGTCTGGCTCAATTCTTTGGGCCTATATGTCTAGCAGTTAGTTATTTCTGTATAATAGCTTTTTTATACAATTAGATCCTTCCCAATTACCTGATTAACATATTTGAATAATTTATGAACATCCTGTTCTATAAACAATTAACATTTTTTTCAACAAAACTATTTATAATATTGAAATTAATGGTGCACACAGGCTCCCCATATTAACTACTTCTAACACAACTAAACATGGGTGTTTATTACCCTAACTCTTTTGTATATCACTATTCCTATTATCTAAATTATATCATAACAAACAATAACTGTTTACTATTTTTAAATTATTATGTGTTTATAACCCTATGAGTAAATAACTGGTCATGAAATAGAACATTGTAGTTTATAAAACACTTAAAACAAAACACTTTTACACTATATTTTGGTTCTTACTTCCATATATGTGGTTCATAAGACCATTATCACTTTAATTTCCCCCACTAACTTTCACCTCCCCACTGGTTTATATCATGATCTTTTGATCATCACTCAATTACTTTGGGAGTGCACTCTCGCTACCTTTACTTGTTTTAGTTTATTGACTTACAATGGTTTCTTATACTAGTACATATGCTGTTATTATTTATTCTATTGCATTGTATTCTTAACTTTGTTTTATATTTATTGGGTCTTCCTACCAAGGTTATCGCTACTCAAAATAATGGGACTAGTTTACTTATTAAATTGGATCTATTTGTTATGTCTCTTGGTCCAAACTTCTGTTTCCAAGTTCTAATCCTAGTTCTTTGCCTCTTCTCATTTCTTCTATTAAATGTTGATCCTTCTTTTGGTATCCATTGTCGCACGTTTCATTTTTTATTATCAATACATCTGTAGTTCATGTTAGATTGGTTTATGTTGGATTTGTTCATGCCCCTCACCTACCAACTATTGGGTTTTTTTTCACGTTATTAGACATTTTTCTTTGCTTGTTTTCTTCTGAATTTCTTTTTATAACTACAGTTTCTTACAAAATATTTATTTAATCTTCTTTGATTACTTCTGTTGGATGTTGGAATTGATATTTTAAGGTTTATTACATACTTCTTAATAAGTTTTCCCCTTCATGGCTTGTGCTAGTACTTGTTATTGATATCTTATTGTTATAATATACCTTATACATATGTGATGAAATGTACCATCACAACGTGTATGAGGAGGGTTCACCCTATCTTTACGCTTGAGACGCGACTCCGTGGGTCCTTAAGGCATCCCCCGCAGGCGCTAGTATGGATGACCAACAACTAGTGGATCGGTACAGCCTCTAGTCACGTAGATGTAAAGCGATGTGGGGATGGTTTGAATCCACAGTACTGGATAGTGTATCCACTTTACCCGGCCAACAACTAGTGGATGGTACAGCCTCTAGTCACGTAGATGTAAAGCGATGTGGGGATGGTTTGAATCCACAGTACTGGATAGTGTATCCACTTTACCCGACCAACAACTAGTGGATCGGTACAGCCTCTACTCACGTATATGTAAAGCGATGTGGGGATTGTTTGAATCAACAACAGCGGGCAAGAAATCTTCTGAAAAGAAAATTACAGTAATCGGGATAGATCCGCCAGCAACAAGAGATCACTACGTATAAATATTTGTTGTACAGTACATAGAACGCATGTGTAAGTAGGCCACTTCGACCTATAAAATCGGATAATTTCAATGAGTTTTTATCTTACACTGGCAAATTGTATATCAATGTCTTTTCATTTTTTTAGGTAGTACAGTGTAATAACAGAAGCAGTACATTTTTGTATTGAAACTGTGACTACACAAACGAAATACAAGTTAAAGAGCGAGACACATTTTAACATCGCGCGATCATGTACAGAAATGGAAGAGAGGCATAGGCTGAGAAAGAGAGGAGTAAGAGTTAGGACGGAGAGACGGGATGGAAAATGGGAGACTAGAAACGAATTTAATTAAATATTAGAATTACCTTGGTTTCCTTCTTTGCAACTTCTTTGTGTTCTAAATAAACACTACGCGTTTCGGGACTTAAAGTCCCGTCATCAGGTGGATAAACTTTTCACTCATGTAGAGCACGTCACTAGATAAAAAATATATATAAAGGTCACGCACATCTCGCTACTCAGTCGATTTCCCCACTCGCGTTATCTCACGATGCGCATCGCTACCGACCCCGCGAGCGACTGACAAATCTATTCGGCCTGTACCTATTTGTCGTGTTGTTTCAGCATGCGTATAGCAGTATCATACAGTTCGTTTGATTTGAACGACAGTTTCTCGTTCAGAAGCTGATCATTGTGTATGGTAGAGGCTCTGTAAATTTCAAACTCCTCCAGTGCGTCCATGAGTTTACCCTTTTTGCAGAACTGCAGTGGTTTGAAATTATTTCTAAAACTGGAATAGGTATGGTTGTGATCGATGATATGCATGGCAAAGTTTGATTTGACGTTCCTGATGTTGCCCCTAGGCAGGTGCTCTTTATATCTATCTAAAACTTTTCTGCCTGTTTGTCCAAAGTAAAAACTATTACATACTTCACATTCCATTTTATACACCCCTGAACAGCTTTCTACTGGTTTATTGGATTTTGGCCTTAAAGTTTTTAAAATGCTGTTATTCGTCTTGAAAGACACTGTATAGTCATACTTTCTAAAAACATTATAAATGGTATTGGGTAAAAGATTCGTATATTCAGTTGCTATGTATTTCTGAACCCTATTGTGTGTTTCATTGTTATTTCTATGCAGGTTCTTTTTTTGCTTTTTTACTAACCTATCCACAATCACGCTGTTATAACCGTTGGCAATCGCTATGTACTTTATAGTACTAAGTTCTTCACGGTAGTCCTCCGGCTCCAATGGAATTTTCAATAGCCTGTTGATGAAGGAGTTAAAAGACGCCATTTTCTGAGCGAATGGATGAAATGAGGACGCAAAGATAGTAATGTCCGTAGTGGTTTTAGATTTTAATGTCCGGCTTTCTGTAGATTTTAAATTTAAGGTGGTTATTTATGTTTTGTATCATCAGGTCAAGAAAATTTAAGCTATGTTCGTTCTCCAACTCGAGAGTAAACTTTATGTTTGGATGTATACTATTTATATATTTATTCAAAATTTCTGCCTGCCTACATGTGCCATCAAATACAAGAAATGTATCATCTACATACCGCGTGTATGAAATGATCTTTTTATAAAACCTATTCTTATGTGAGACAATACGTATTCATTTCCAAAGTGGTTAAGATAGAGGTCAGCCAAAAAACCACTACGTGGCGAACCCATTGCAAGTCCATCGTCCTGGGCAAAAACCTATTATGAAACGTAAAATAGTTTAAGTTCCTGTACTTCTTGTTGATTCAAGCTGCCTGAACACTCCAGATTTTCCTGAACAATATTGATGGTTTGGGTAACTGGAACATTGGTGTAAAGGTTCACAATATCAAAGGACATCAGTTTATACTGTGGCAACACTCTTAATGATTTTACCCGATTCACAAATTCAATATTATTCCTGATACTGTGGTTATTGTTTATTTTTATATTATTTTTTAAAACCTGTAGAAGTTTTTTAGCCTCTTTATATACGGGTGCTGTGGTAAAATTAACTATGGGTCGTATGGGCATATTCCCCTTATGTATTTTTGGCAGACCATTAAGTGCAGGGGCGCGAGTATGTATTTGTTTGAGTTGACGCATGGTACGTATATCAAACAGATTCGTACATTTATTTATACTATGGTTTATATCTTTAATATAGTCTGTGGTGGGGTCTTTCGTTAATGTGCGTATATTATTATCTTTGATAAATTCGTAAACTTTCGCTTTGTATTCATGTTGATCTAGAATTACAACTGTACTGCCTTTATCGGCTTTTGTTATTATGGCATTGTTATCTACAAGTTTACGTTTAATGTTGTGTATAGTTTTCATATCATTACGATATTTATCAACCGATGGATGCCTGCACTCATTTTTTAATACACGGTTCAATTTATTATTAATGAGGATACGAGCCTCGTTCTGTTTAAACTGTTCACTTAATGTCTTTATAGCCGCTTCAGCGTTAGTTATCTCGCGAATTATATTGTGTTTAGAAAATCTAGGCAGGCTATGATGTAGGCCTTTACTCAGTAATTCTTCTTCTGTTTTTGTAAAACTTATGTTGCTATAGTTGGCTACACGTGTATAAAATTTGTGTTTACTGTAAATATGGGTAGTTTGGAGTTGTTTTCTTTCCAGGTTTACAAGCTTCATTTTATGTGTGTTCACGATTTTTCTTATGATGTTACGTATTTGTGTCTCGACGCATGTCAAAATATATTTAATTACAACTGGGTGAAAACCGTTAAGAACCTCCAAGTGTGTGCGATATAGATCGTTGTTTAATTTGTTCTTTTTGGAATAAAGCCGTTTAATTTCTTCCATTACCCACACTCTCTGGGCTACTTTTTGGGCAGTAGCCGCTTACGAAGACGTGTTCTTAATGTTAAATTTAACATAGTTGGGAGTTATGTTCTTGAATAAACATTTCTTATTAAACTTAATGTCGAGATTAGCTTTTATCAATTTGACCTTTATACTTTTGTACTTATAGACCAGTTTTGCTTGATCAGCTTCAATATACATAATTGTTGTGGTCTTCAAGTTGCCTATATAATTAAATATTAGAATTACCTTGGTTTCCTTCTTTGCAACTTCTTTGTGTTCTCAATATACACTACGCGTTTCGGGACTTTTTATCTAGTGACGTGCTCTACATGAGTGAAAAGTTTATCCACCTGATGATGAGACTTTAAGTCCCGAAACGCGTAGTGTGTATTGAGAACACAAAGAAGTTGCAAAGAAGGAAACCAAGATAATTCTAATATTTAATTATATAGGCAACTTGGAGACCACAACAATTATGTATAACGAATTTAAAACTGCAACACTCAATGAGACTATAGCTTTCAACAGGGCAGATTACCTAGCACAGATATTTTTGTATCATTTCCTATCGGAAGATAAGATGACTGCAACCCGCTATTTCGTTAGGCTAGTACCACTTTCTGCAATCGTTTATGGTACAGAAAGTTTCTATGAAATCGCTGTTTAGCAGATTTCAGTAGAGTTTTTAAACTATCATAAATGGCCAGCTTCTCACATTAACATCAGTTTTATATTTCAGTCTCGTGGAAGTATTTTTTTATTGTAATTATTAACTTTTTACTACTTTTGTCGTATACGAGAGCGCAGTACTCACACGCACCAAAATTGCTGTCTAGGCTCTTCTGATTTATTTAACTAAAGGTGTCGGATGTGAGTCATCCCATATAACCACTTCATTCTTATCTTTATAGATTATGTAGACCGTGGACAGTTGCGACTCGATCGTACAAAGCGCGGTGAGTTTTGTAACAACTCAGTCAGTTACGACCGAGGAGAAGATCATGGTCAATTGCTACCCGGCCAATTGCGATCATAAACATTGTCCTATCAGATAAAGACACTGACTGCGTCTGTTGAAGACGTATGAAGAGATGAAGTCTCACGCCTCGAATGTTAATGGATACGGCTGTTTCCAATGTTTATATAGAATACTGTTGCGACCAATCAACTTTTTCTGTGCATATTTCACTCTGCACACTGAACCCATACGTGACAGACCTGTTTCGGGTTACTAAAAACATCACGCATGTGTCACAGACATCGAAGCATTTAAATCGCAACGTTTGGCCCTTTAACTAGCCGTTTCTGCTTGTTCCATTGGGTCCACCGCATAACAGAACTTACAATCGCCTACACAATACGAACACCACACATTTCGTCTCACCAATAACTACCTACATAACTGAAATTGCTGAGACATCCCATTCACAGCATTCTCTACCGCCCATTGTAACATGTATATTAAACTACTTCTCCATTGTACTTCTTCTTCTTCTTCTTCTTCTCCTTTTTGTCCTCATCCTCCTCAACCCAGAGGTCGGTGGGCTTGCCATTTCTTCCTGTCTGTAGACACTCTCTTGATCACCACGTACCTTCTTCCACATACCATCTTTTACCCCATCTTTACTCCTGCCTGAACCCCTTCCACTACACCCCTTGATCAGGGCGGTGAACCAGTTTGAATGGTGTAGCAGGTGCTTCTCCTCTCCACAATGGATCAAATCAGCGCCCCATTGTACACTAGCTTCATAAGCCTCCGTCTTATTTCTAGACGGAGGAACCAAACTAAAAGGACACCAGTCACACCAACCTATAGTAGGAAGAACCAACTTAACCTAACTAACAAAAATATTGTAAAAAAGCGGTTACTCGCACTAATGAAAAAGTTACAGAATTGAAACCTCATCGAAGTTTGAAACAGGAACGTTTCCAGTAGTTACCACGGATTCGGTCAGTTGCAGTCAAGTGAAAGCGAAGGATGTCACTGACCAGTAAGAAAGTTGTTTTCCCGCAACTAACAGAGGACGAATTATGTCTCCTTCCATTCTCTACTACTCTTTATTTTTTCTCTACACCTGCATATACGAGGGCCATTCAATAAGTAAACAGACAAACAGCTGTGGAGCAAAAACGTTTTATTCAATCAATACAATTTTTTTTTTTTTTTTACTTTTCAACGTAATCTCCAGCAACGTCTATGCACTTGTCCCATCTCTTTACAAGCTTTTTTATTCCCTCAGCAAAGAATTCTTTACCTTGATGTCGAAGCCAGTTTTGGACTTTTTCCTTCACTTCTTCATTCCTGTTGAACTTGACACCACGCAAAGTCTCCTTGAGTGGGCCAAACAAGAAAAAGTCAGATGGGGCAAGGTCAGGGCTATAAGGGGGATGCGGCAGGATCTCCCAACCTACTTTTTTTATTGTTTCGAGCGTCAGTTTTGCCGTGTGTGGGCGGGAATTATCGTGAAGCAGAATCACACTTTTCCTCTGCCATCCCGGACATTTCTTCTTCAATGCAGGCTTAACTTTGTTCACAATCATGTCAGAAAAAGTACTGACTACTGATGGTACGCTGGTCTTGTAGGTAATCACAGAAAATTGGGCCTTGGGAGCTCCAAAAGATGGTTAACATCACTTTACCAGCCGATGGCTGGGTTTTGAATTTCTTTTTGGCGGATGAACTGGGATGCTTCCACTCCATTATTTGTCGCTTTGACTCAGGTTCAAAATAGTGAATCCAAGTTTCACACAAGTTAAAATTCTTTTAAAAAATTCAGAAATCTTAACAGAACGCTGTTCTTCGAAAGTACTGTCCTCAAGAGGACACGCCATCGTAAATAAAACTGTATTGGTTATGTTTATGCAATATATTATTGAACAGCTGTTCAAAACTCACAATGACATTGCCAGGTAACACTCCTGAAAGTTTCAATCAGCTGCTACAATTAATTTCTTTTCTACAGCTCTTTGTCTGTTTACTTATTGAATGACCCTCGTACATGAAATTTATACTTCTTTCATGATCTCTATATAGCCTTGCTACATTATTAGATTTTGCATGTCCTTGCTTTAAATTCTGTGACAAATTAGGATTGTGTCATATTCCCCATTTAGACAATATGCTATTTTGTTGGCAATTTACTGTTTCTTCCTTTACTTTCCTTATCGTACTTTCATCACTGGTAACGTAGGTTCTCTATTAGAAGCATCTATTTTCATTTCCTCCTACAATGCTACATTTTCTAATACTAACTTACAAATCAATCATTAGCTATAAACGTTGTTTTCGTTTTTATCATTAGACTCTTCCTCTCAAATTGCCTAGAGTTTGAGAGATTCTCACAACTTCCCATCAAGCAAAGTAATTCCATGTGATGGTCGAGGAAATTCTTACACAACTTTTAATGCTTCACGTTAATATCATCAGCACGTGTCCCTCCACTATTTCATGAACGCCACATCCCAGTCATTCTTTAGTAATGCTTATCTAAAATCTTATTAAGTTGAAAATACCAGAGTACTTCTTAGCTAGATCCTGCGATCCTTCTAGTTTGCAAAGACCCGCGGTTATTTCTCTTTGCTCCCAGTCTAACAATCTTCATCATCATCAACAAGAATTAAACCAAAAATGGTTTGCTCTGGTATCAATCTGATAGACTAGAGCTGCTCACTCCGAAGCGTCTTCGAACATCACACACTTCTCCCTCCTTTCGGCTTACGAGTCAACAGTTGTATGAGATGCGCCAGTCATCCGTTCAGTTAAGATGTTCCAAACATGATCTGCCCTTCCTGAAACCATGTTGGCCCTCCAAGAGATTAGTCTCCGTTATTGCATTCAGTCGTTTTGCTAGAATAGATGCCTTAAATTTGTAAGACGTGTTAAGTAGGTTGACCCCTCTATAGTTATCACAGTCATTATGATCTCCTTTTTTTAATACAGGGACTTAACTTTGCCATCTGCCAATATTAGATAATATGACCAGTGGTCCAGCACAGATTGATAAAGTTCAGTAAACAATCATGCAGCAAGGCTAGTGCATATTCTATGAGCTCAAAATTCAGCACATCAGTTCCCGGTGATTTTCTATTTTTTCAGCATTGCAGAGCAGTTGAAAATTCAGCCGTTGCTATTGAATCTACACGCTCATTAATCTTTGCAAATCTTGTTTCTTCCAGTTGTTCCTGGGTTCACAGTCGCTCATAATACCTGAGCCATTTCTTCTCGGTGTTATTACTGATCTTCAGGTTATCTCTTTTTGTTTGATTTAAATGCCGTAATATTTTGTAAGCCTTGCCCTCCCTACCCTGCACCTTGTGCTCTATATCACTTATATACTTGTCCCAAATATTTTGTTTGATTTTTCTTAAGTCTCTTCTGGCAATGGCATGTAACGTTTTTTCGCCGCGTTACAAATCCAGGGAACCCATCGTAATTAAACTCCGTTAATTAGATGGGCTGCCTACGTTGTAACAGAATGTATCACAAATAATTAATATAACAAATTACTTACTAACTGTGTAAGGAAACAATGGCAAGGTATACAATTGATTTAAGCACTCCTCATATGTGTGTAACAAGAAGACTTCTCTTTATTTAACATTTAAAAACATTTACTGACAGATCCCACAACATTACTAATTCAATTATTAAGTTATTTGAAAGGTTTCTTTAAACTTTGGGATCAAAATTGATTCCATTTAGCTATACCTCGGATCCGGGTAACCTTCGGTATTTATTCGTTAAAACTTTTAGTCATAATCAATTCATGATATTAGCTTGCAAGACTTTCTTTTATTCAACCATTGGAAGAATGGTATTATTGCTTGAATTATATTACTCTACATTAGCATATAAACTGTTACAACGTATGAAGTTAGAATAGTTACATGAACTTCTTAGATTTAATTTATAAGTCTTTACAAAGTTAATAGTTTCTGAAAAGTCTCTTTCAAGATGTGTTGTGTAACAAATATTAGTAACCCTCGATAGACAGGCTATCGAGTCACCTTTTAATTGGTATGCAGAAGACTCGTCCTGGGGTATCCGTCTTGGGAAACAGGAACAGCTACGTCGTCATCTCGGTCTGGCCTTCGTCCGTAAAGGGCTCCAAAGTTCGCAGGTTGAACTTTCTACGATGATCTTGTAGATTCTCGGATGTCCTGATCTGCATATTCTGTCGCGTGTACTAGAGTTTGTGGCTTCTGATAGTTCACATCTCCAGGTATGACGTTGGAAGTGTTGTTATTTCTTGAAGTTCGAAGTCATCTTGTGGTACACCTTTTTTACGTTTCGAGTTTTACACTTTAAATCTCTTGTTTATTTACATAACTATATTAGTTAACACATCCAGATGCTTTAGGCAGCTATTTCTGGTATACCATCTTAAGGTAAAACAAAGTATAGGTAACATATTTTAAGAGCACAGCTCTTACGTCTATACTGTACGAAGTCACCATTGCGAGAGAGAGAAATTCTGCTCCCTTCGCCTGGTACTGGACAAAATGGTAGTGGGGCAATTACCGCGCGAGAATATAGTTCCTAACTATATTTAAGTTAACATTTTTATTTATACAAACTATCCCTAAACAAATATACATAATTTAAATCAGTTGTTTTAGTGACTATCTGTGTCTTCAGATTTTTAATTATTAACATTAGGTTTTTTTATCTTATTCTAACTTACACAAGACTCGGAAAACATGTCGAGTCTGGAATCAACAGGACAGCGCCTGCTCACAAGCAAAGGGTTAAATACGATATTAATAACTCTTTACAATTTATCTTTTTATTAGAGTATCTTCTAACTAACTAATTACTGCTTCCTCTCATACTGAGTACATACAGGTATTTTATATTAATACAGTGAGATTTAAATGGTTTAATAGCTCGCAACCTTAAATTTTTAAAATTTTTTATTTTCTTGATTATTTCTTTTATTTAAATCGTCACATACTCCACCGCTTAATTTGCACGCTACGGTTAAGCTTTTTGAGTCTAACTCACAATTGGGCACTGGGATATTGAATGGGTTTAGTGTGTGTGTAATTTCTTTCACATAGTTGTTGGACACTTTACAACGTTGTCCACATAGTTATTACCTATAGTTACAACACAGTATACTTTATATTCTTATTTACTACCTTTTTTTTTTACATACTATTTACACTTAATATTTACACAATTAAAACACAAAACTCTTTCTTATCTCTATCACTTAAATTTTACTACCGGTTTTTTTGTTTGTCTTACTCTCTCTTCTGTAGAGTAACTTTCTAAATCTTTACTATTTAGAATTCTATCTTTTCTTCTGTGAGTCCTATATAACTCATGTAGTTAATGAGTGTTAGTACCCATCTAGTTAATGATTATTCATTAATGCATGCTTCGCAGAACTGGAACTCAGGTTGATCAGGCCTCGTTTCCAAACTCTACGTTTTACATTTTTCACGTGGATTCAGAAATATAATTTTCTTTACTGCCTAGTATTCCCTTTTCTTTTTGGGTTATACTATACCGTCACTTCTTCTTATACAACTTTAGTTGCGAAATATGCGTTCTCCGCACATATTTATGAGTTGCAGGTTCGCACAGGGCTACTGTAACTGGAGTTAGGTACTTTTGGATTTGGTAAGGGCCACACCATCGGAATGATAGTTTAGAGGTGGTCTTATCAATCGCACTACTAATGGGGTGAGTCTTGTACATTACTAAGTCACCTACTTGGTACCTGACTGAGTTGCTATGATTACCTTTCTCGTGGTATCTTCTGGATTTTTCCAAGCTTGCTCTTAAGTTAGAGCGGGCTTTGTTCCATATTCGCTTTATCTGCTTATCCGTTATTTGCGGAGGCAGCAGATCGTGTATATTCCATCTTGTGGACAAAGGGTGGTTTGGTCGATACTTGTATAGTAACTCGAACGGGGTCGACTTGTGACCTTCGTGGTAAGCTGAATTAAAAGCGTATTGAATCCAGGATAGATTTTGGTCCCACGACGTGTGATCGTTCGCATGATAGGCGATTAGCGCAGATTTGAGGTTTCGTAGATACCTTTCAGCAATATTGCCTTGCGGTCGATACTCTGTAGTGGTTATATGGTCTATCCCTAACTTGAAACACATATTCTTAAATTCTTTTGCTTTAAACTGCGGACCGTTATCAGATACTATACGTACTGGAGTACCGTAGTCTTTAAATAGTCTTTCCTGTAGTATTTTAACTGTTGTCGACGCTAATGCTCGTCGCATGGGATACATCCAAACAAATTTGGTGAACGAATCTACACATATCAGTAACATGGTATTTCCTGATTTGGATCGTGGATACGGACCTGAGAAATCTAGATAAAGTTTCGAAAAAGGGGTCTTTGGGATTTCTGATATCAATTGGCTTACTTGAGTATTTCTGGCGGGTTTGCTAAGGGCGCATAATGAACATTTCTTTACGAAGTTGGCTATTTCGCAGTTCATATTGTTCCAATGATATTCCTTTCGAATACGATGTATCGTCTTATTGATTCCCATATGGGCTCCTGTGGTAGATGAATGGAAGTATTCTATTAGCATGGGCTTAATTACATCCGGGGCTATTATTCTTAATTCCTTTCCGTCTCTTATCTTGAGACACAGTACATTCTTACTCAATACGTACTTCTCGGATTTAATACCTTGGGTAAGTTGTTCTATAATAGGCTTCAGTAAGGGGTCTTGTTGTTGATACAGGGCAATGTTTGTAAAGGCAAGGGGGAATTCAGTAATTACGGCGTTTGCACTTGCTATTTCCGGTTTCACTATGTTTTCGGAAGTTTTAGTGGGTGACTGGAACATACGGGACAGGGTATCGGCGACTACATTTTGAGTACCTTTAATATGCTGCACTCTGAATTTGTAGCAGTTTAATTTCAATATCCATCTGCCAATTCGTCCTAATTGTTTAGGGTGATTCAATAACCATGATAACGCCTGATTGTCGGTTTCCAAAAGGAATTCTTTATGTTCTAGGAAGGGTTTAAACTTTTCGAACGCAAAAACAATTGCTAAACATTCCAATTCATATGCGGAATACTTTCTTTCTTGATCGCTCAGTGTTCGTGATGCATAACTAATTGGTAGTCTACAGTTATCTATCTCTTGGTATATCACTGCACCTAACGCTACACTGGAACTGTCGGTTTGCACGACGAATGGTTTTGTGAAATCAGCTAATTGCAAAACTGGGGGAGATATAATGCTTTCTTTAAGTTGCTCAAACGCGTTTTGATGTATTGAGCTCCATTCAAACTTCGTTCCCTTCTTTCGTAAGGAGTTTAGGGGTGCTGCTATTTCGGCAAGATGGGGAATATATTTGTGGAAATAATTCACCATACCTAAAAATCGGGCTATACCTTTTGCATCTCGTGGGGGTGCAAATTCTCTAATAGCACGGGTACGTTCGGGGTCAATGCTTACCTTTCCATTCGCTTTCACGATGTGTCCTAAGAAAGAAAACTGAGGGACAGCAAAACTTACCTTATTTGGGTTCACCGTTAATCCTGCTCTTAGTAAACGAGATAACACTTCACGCAAATGTCTGAGATGTTGTTCCATTGATTCACTGTATATTACGATGTCGTCCAAATAGTGGTACACATATTTAAATTTAATGTCGTGAAATATCTTCTCCAATAGTCTACTACATACGGAACTTCCTTGAGATATTCCAAAGGGTACCCTAGTAAATTGGTACAAGTTAAAAGGAACTGCAAACGCGGTTAGACGTTTGGATTCTTCTGAAAGAGGTATTTGGTGAAAAGCTTGATTCAGATCCATTACCGTAAAGACCATAGCTTTAGTAAAATAATGAAACGCACTATGGATGTCTGGAAAAGGGATTGATTCAAATTCTATTCTTTTATTTAATTGCCTGTAGTCTACAACTAGTCGGTGTTTATCTGGTCCTTTCGGTACTAAAAAGGAGGGTGAAGAATATGGGGACGTAGAGGGTTCTATGACTCCTTGGTCCAATAACTTATTGATATGGTTTCGCATGACTTCCATCTTGGGAGGCGACAACTTGTACCGAGGTAGTCGTATTACTTTCTGATCACTCAGATTAATTTTATACTCTATTAGGTCCGTAAGTCCTAGTTTTGGTGTAAGAACCGAGGAAAATTCTTTTATTAGTTTTACTATTTTGACTCTATCTCTTCGTTCTAGGTGAGATAAATCTGAATCTTGGTGTATTACGTGGGCAGTAGATGAACAACGTTTATCTTCATTACTATCAAATTTATGTTTTCTTGCGCGGTCAAATCTGAAATAAAATTCTCGCTCGTAGATGTCAAGAATCATTCCTGTCTTACTAATAAAATCTGCACCTAATATTAAAGCAGGTCCTAATTCTTTACATACTAACATTGTAAACATCCAACTTAGGTTTTTTATTTTAACCTTAACGGTAATGCTCAGGTTTATATTTATTTTACGTTTATCAGCGGTAGCACACTTTATATTCACAGGTTGGTTCCGTTTTACTAGATGATGTTTAGCTAACATGTCCGCTAATTCATGGCTGATTAAGGTTCTACTAGATCCCGAATCAATTAAGGCGATGGGGGATGTAACGCCTAAGTCGACTTGTATTAATGGTAGTAGATTTTTTTCCATTTACATCTATTAATCGCATTACACTTTTCACGAAATTCTCGCACATAGGGGTCGATTTCTTTCGCACCTTTTTTGTTTTTCACTTGGTTACAGAATAATTCATTCTTATTATTATTACTGGTTTCTTTTAGTTTACCCAATTTCGAGTAGCTGCGGAAGACACAGGTTTTCGGGTCTCCCAGCCTTACATGTTTTTTGAATTGGGGTTATTCCGTTCCAATGGCCTACTTTTGCACTCTCTTCTTATGTGCCCATATTTGCCACAATTATAACAGGTGGGTTTTCTGCGAGGTGGGTACTTGGTTTCCGCTTTATCTGGGTTTACAGTTAACTTACCAGCTTTGCGCACATGGTGAGGTCTACTAGAAACTTGTCTTTCATACGAGGTTGTTACATCAGGTAGTAGTGCTCGCAATTGATGTCTATTAGTTCCAGAGGTTTTCATTGCTTCTCTATTTTGATCTGAGTACCATACATTTAAAGAATGGATACTGCACTGTTCTAGATCAGCAATTGTATTGGGTCTATTCATCAATGATAGTCGAGATCTTTCTTCAGGTGACACGCCTATTAAAATGGTGTCCACCAGTTGTGTTTCATTCCAGCTTACACGTAGTAGTCGAGAGGACTCCCTAATATCGGAGATGTAGTGAGCTAATCTCTCCTGATGTCCTTGTACTCGGAGTACTGTCTTTCTTTTTATTTCCTCATAGATGCCGGTGGGAATAAAGTATTTTATTATAGAGCTATGTAGCTCTTCTACTGGGAAGGTAGAGGTTAGGGCTTCTAGCACACGATTTTTTAACGGGGGTTTACACTTTGGTAACAACTTGTAAAATTTGCCAGTCATTCAGCTGCTGTAGATCCTTTATCTGAAGAAGATAACTAATAAGTGTTAGTAATTTGGAAACATTTAAGCCATCTGTATAAGGGATTTCGGTTAAAATCTTCTCCACAGGGTGAGTCATTTTACCGTATAGATCTGCGTTATAGTTCATAGGTGTAATTCCTCGATGAGGGCGGTTAGATTCATTGGAGGTGGTGGTCAATTCATTATTTCCGGGACGAAACTGAAAATGCTCGGGAGGAGGGGCATTTACATCAGTATCAGTATTTTGTTCTGGGTTCGCTTGCGCTTGCGATACGATAGGTGAGTTCCGATCCGAGTTAGGCGGAGGTAAACCAGTGGTGGGGGATTGTACTGGGGAGATGTGTAATTTCATTAATGATTTCTCTATTTCGTCCATCCTGAATGAGTCGGATGTTCGTCTTAAATCGTTAATAATTGAAGGTAAGCGGCGTAGAGCTTCGTCTGCTAGCTTTTGTACATCAACGGGTATTTCTGTGAGATTCGGCCAGATCGACAAATTTTTTATTCGCCTGGTTAAATGCTCTATTCTCTGGGTAGTCCGCAAAATTCTTGCCGGAGATTTCTCGTCTTGGAGTGTTTGAGACAATAAGTATAGTTCACTATACTTGGCATTACAAATTTCTTTCTCGCTTTCATAATCGAGTTGGCTTAGATAGTTTAATTGCACGGGCGCATCAAATCCACATTCGCGAATTGACCTTCGTAATTCCGCGACTGTTACATCAGCATGGGGTAGTCCACGCAAAAGGGCTTCGTAAGATAGCTCGTCTTGTAATAACAAATCCGGGTTAAATTGGGCCATTTTGTTCTAACGCATTAGCACGTACTTAAATTTAATACTAGTACATTGCACATATATTACATATATATATAATAAATTCATAAGTAATCAATTTACACAAATTAGAAAAGAACAATTTCTCTTCTAAGGGAGAGACAGAAATCACACACACATATTTTTCAAGGTTAAATAGCCGATCAGCTGTTTTCTGGAATGTAGGTCACCCTCTGTGTTTAGTTAACAAGGAACTGGTGTGTCAGTGAGAAAGGGGGTTTTACTCTTATTGTTCTCTACACAATGTGACTGCATAACACAACTACTTTATACCGTTATAAACGAGAGAAGGGGAGCACAATCTTATTCAACAAATTTATTATTATTATTTCGCTTGACAACACTTTGACTCCGTTCATTCATAAACTTTTCTCAATTAAATAAATTACTTATTTTGTTCACAAGTTATAAATCACGAACTTCTACTTAATTATCTTGGTCTACATTACATACTTTATTATTAACAAAGTTATTTTTAATTAATTTTTTTTATAACACATACTAGTGTATGTAAGCTATATAGTTGGACATACACTGTGCAGAATGATTCAGGAAACAACAGGTCATGGATTGTCGTAAACAAACCTGTTACAGATTGTTCGGTTGACCAAAATTGTTATGTTTGGTCACAATTCATGTATGCAAGTAATTATATCGAATAATGCAGGTTCCTACTGGCCTATAGAATGCAAAAGCTACATGCATTGTATGACGCTAAGGATATTACACTTATACATAGTATCATTTACGTAACTTAATACACTATTAAATATGTTTTGAACATTAAAGTTATTAAAGTAACTTTCTGAGTGCATAGATCAATATTATATATTTAGTTATTGTTCATACCAATTATCCACGCATAGTGATGCAATTTTGTTTGTGACACTCTATACACAAATAAAACTCTTTCCTTTGTTTCCTTTTTTTTTTTAAAAAGAGTGACGCAATTTTGTTTGCGTCACGATGCTTAAAACACCTTTATAAAAATTAGCAGAGTTGCGCACTTTTGTATTGCGTCACGATGCTTACCAACCATTTACATATATCATTAGCAGAGTGGCGCACTTTTGTTTTGCGTCACGTTACAAATCCAGGGAACCCATCGTAATTAAACTCCGTTAATTAGATGGGCTGCCTACGTTGTAACAGAATGTATCACAAATAATTAATATAACAAATTACTTACTAACTGTGTAAGGAAACAATGGCAAGGTATACAATTGATTTAAGCACTCCTCATATGTGTGTAACAAGAAGACTTCTCTTTATTTAACATTTAAAAACATTTACTGACAGATCCCACAACATTACTAATTCAATTATTAAGTTATTTGAAAGGTTTCTTTAAACTTTGGGATCAAAATTGATTCCATTTAGCTATACCTCGGATCCGGGTAACCTTCGGTATTTATTCGTTAAAACTTTTAGTCATAATCAATTCATGATATTAGCTTGCAAGACTTTCTTTTATTCAACCATTGGAAGAATGGTATTATTGCTTGAATTATATTACTCTACATTAGCATATAAACTGTTACAACGTATGAAGTTAGAATAGTTACATGAACTTCTTAGATTTAATTTATAAGTCTTTACAAAGTTAATAGTTTCTGAAAAGTCTCTTTCAAGATGTGTTGTGTAACAAATATTAGTAACCCTCGATAGACAGGCTATCGAGTCACCTTTTAATTGGTATGCAGAAGACTCGTCCTGGGGTATCCGTCTTGGGAAACAGGAACAGCTACGTCGTCATCTCGGTCTGGCCTTCGTCCGTAAAGGGCTCCAAAGTTCGCAGGTTGAACTTTCTACGATGATCTTGTAGATTCTCGGATGTCCTGATCTGCATATTCTGTCGCGTGTACTAGAGTTTGTGGCTTCTGATAGTTCACATCTCCAGGTATGACGTTGGAAGTGTTGTTATTTCTTGAAGTTCGAAGTCATCTTGTGGTACACCTTTTTTACGTTTCGAGTTTTACACTTTAAATCTCTTGTTTATTTACATAACTATATTAGTTAACACATCCAGATGCTTTAGGCAGCTATTTCTGGTATACCATCTTAAGGTAAAACAAAGTATAGGTAACATATTTTAAGAGCACAGCTCTTACGTCTATACTGTACGAAGTCACCATTGCGAGAGAGAGAAATTCTGCTCCCTTCGCCTGGTACTGGACAAAATGGTAGTGGGGCAATTACCGCGCGAGAATATAGTTCCTAACTATATTTAAGTTAACATTTTTATTTATACAAACTATCCCTAAACAAATATACATAATTTAAATCAGTTGTTTTAGTGACTATCTGTGTCTTCAGATTTTTAATTATTAACATTAGGTTTTTTTATCTTATTCTAACTTATACAAGACTCGGAAAACATGTCGAGTCTGGAATCAACAGGACAGCGCCTGCTCACAAGCAAAGGGTTAAATACGATATTAATAACTCTTCACAATTTATCTTTTTATTAGAGTATCTTCTAACTAACTAATTACTGCTTCCTCTCATACTGAGTACATACAGGTATTTTATATTAATACAGTGAGATTTAAATGGTTTAATAGCTCGCAACCTTAAATTTTTAAAATTTTTTATTTTCTTGATTATTTCTTTTATTTAAATCGTCACAGGCACTGCAGAGCTTACATTCATGCCTTGTCTGATCAATCTTTAATGCTGGATATTTCAAATATACCTGTTTCTTAACATCTATTATTTGTGTAATATTGTCATCCTATATAGGCAGATCTCAGTTTCCGTCTCTTTTATGTCTCGTCCTCAGTGCTTCTAATGCTGCATGGGATATGTTATAGCTCTGATGTTACCCCACTCCTGATTTACATTATTATGGATGTTTGTTGTGCAAACTGACTCAGCAGAGTCTGCTGGTACAGGTGTCGTATACTATCATCTTGGAGTAGATGTAATTTAAAAGTTCGTTTGGGGCACTGACGCTCTATGAGTGGCACCTTCCTCCACCTACTAATCTTTGATATGAGGATTCTCTAAAAACCCTTGTATCCTCTACTAAATTCCAGTTTTTCATTTACTAAAACATAATCATTACTACCCCATATTGAGATCCTCTAGTGCACCAAGTATGTTTATGTATCTCATTATGAGGAAAGAACATGTTGATTATCTTAAAATTGTTGAAGGGGGCAAAATCAATAAGCTGTCGTCCATTTCCATTTTCTGTTCTTTCACCATGATTTTCCATTATAGATTTTAGGAGAATTTCCAACATGTGCATCGAAATTCCCTGCTATTATTATATAATCGTTTCTAACAATCTTCTTGACTATGTATCGTGTCTCGAAAATCATCAACACATATATCGCTCTGTTACAAAAATTACGTACAATCAATATGCATCGATAATATCAATTATGTCAATAAAATCAATTATTAATGAATTATAATATCGACACTAGATTACAGAATGTCAAATTAGTACACACTTGAATATTAAAGTACATTAATAACAAATACGAAGTATAATGATTTTTGAAGAAACGCTTTTACTTAAAAATTCCTAGGAAGTTCCAACATAACACCTTTCACAAAATGCGTAAAATTATAAAAAATTACTCTCTGTAAATCCAACAAACTATACAAGCAGGGTGTTGTTACAAGTTACTTCTAAACAAATATACATAATTTAAATCAGTTGTTTTAGTGACTATCTGTGTCTTCAGATTTTTAATTATTAACATTAGGTTTTTTTATCTTATTCTAACTTATACAAGACTCGGAAAACATGTCGAGTCTGGAATCAACAGGACAGCGCCTGCTCACAAGCAAAGGGTTAAATACGATATTAATAACTCTTCACAATTTATCTTTTTATTAGAGTATCTTCTAACTAACTAATTACTGCTTCCTCTCATACTGAGTACATACAGGTATTTTATATTAATACAGTGAGATTTAAATGGTTTAATAGCTCGCAACCTTAAATTTTTAAAATTTTTTATTTTCTTGATTATTTCTTTTATTTAAATCGTCACAGGCACTGCAGAGCTTACATTCATGCCTTGTCTGATCAATCTTTAATGCTGGATATTTCAAATATACCTGTTTCTTAACATCTATTATTTGTGTAATATTGTCATCCTATATAGGCAGATCTCAGTTTCCGTCTCTTTTATGTCTCGTCCTCAGTGCTTCTAATGCTGCATGGGATATGTTATAGCTCTGATGTTACCCCACTCCTGATTTACATTATTATGGATGTTTGTTGTGCAAACTGACTCAGCAGAGTCTGCTGGTACAGGTGTCGTATACTATCATCTTGGAGTAGATGTAATTTAAAAGTTCGTTTGGGGCACTGACGCTCTATGAGTGGCACCTTCCTCCACCTACTAATCTTTGATATGAGGATTCTCTAAAAACCCTTGTATCCTCTACTAAATTCCAGTTTTTCATTTACTAAAACATAATCATTACTACCCCATATTGAGATCCTCTAGTGCACCAAGTATGTTTATGTATCTCATTATGAGGAAAGAACATGTTGATTATCTTAAAATTGTTGAAGGGGGCAAAATCAATAAGCTGTCGTCCATTTCCATTTTCTGTTCTTTCACCATGATTTTCCATTATAGATTTTAGGAGAATTTCCAACATGTGCATCGAAATTCCCTGCTATTATTATATAATCGTTTCTAACAATCTTCTTGACTATGTATCGTGTCTCGAAAATCATCAACACATATATCGCTCTGTTACAAAAATTACGTACAATCAATATGCATCGATAATATCAATTATGTCAATAAAATCAATTATTAATGAATTATAATATCGACACTAGATTACAGAATGTCAAATTAGTACACACTTGAATATTAAAGTACATTAATAACAAATACGAAGTATAATGATTTTTGAAGAAACGCTTTTACTTAAAAATTCCTAGGAAGTTCCAACATAACACCTTTCACAAAATGCGTAAAATTATAAAAAATTACTCTCTGTAAATCCAACAAACTATACAAGCAGGGTGTTGTTACAAGTTACTTTTTTTGCCAATCAAAAACAAAAAGAGTAATGATTTTAGCTTTCGTGTGAAACCTTCGGTGAAGTATACATAAGATATTCCACATTTAAAGGCGTAATGTCACACATAGGGTGAATAATTGTATAGTGCATACAAAATAAAACTTTTAAAAATGCATGTAATGTGACCATTGACTCTACATGTAGCGAATGCAGAGGCCTCGAAATAACGCAAATAAAATAGAACAACCCTAAAATGATTTGCTTTTCGTAAAAAATCCCATCGATGGTAACATTTCAGTTAAAAAGTATTGTGATGGCAAAGGAAATGAAATTTCTCCTCAACTCAAACATAGACGACGTGAAAGTTGCAAGCCATAAAACTATCAGTCAATGAACTCGCTGGAGAAACCAGCGACAGTCAAGCGTTCCCTAAACACAGTATGAAAAACAACCATTAACCAATGAAATGATAGCAGGAATCCTGATAAACACAGAATGAGACATTTCTTAAATGTATACTCTTCTCGGAACATATGGCGGGCCTTTTAGTTTACTAGATCTGTGAAGGGTTGGAGAATGGGATGCTACGCCTAATGCTTAAAAGTTTGATAAATAAATAATGTAGAAGATCAAGCTTGGTACCACGACCTAAAAGCGGAACCATCCGATTTATTAATTTCTCATTCCAGTCAACCGTGTGTTGCGATAGACAGTTATAAGATTATGTGACTACGATACGTCAGTACACGGTAAAAGAGAGTATAACCATTTGTATAATACAAAGTAGTGTGAGTGTAAGATGAGGCGTTAATCGAAGACGATACGGCCTCTAAGACTTACAGAAGCCACGACGACGGGAGCAAACATCTTTCAATACAGGTGTTAACGTCTGGTCATCTTCACCTTCTAACCTACGTAAATTTAATTGTATCAAATTTGACTGTAACCTAATTTGGCGTAAAATTTACGATTAACCTGTCTGAAGCCAGTTATAAAAAAATCGGTATGGAGAACCATACATGACTTCCATGCTCTCAGATTATATATAAAATCATTTGGTACTGCCTTTATGCGTACCCGCAGTTATTTCGATAATGCGATTTTTGGGCTTAGATATGTAGTGAATATCGCACACAATTTTATGTAGTGAAAGAATTATACAAATTTTAATTTTGTATGTTGCAAATAGTTGGCTGGTGATTGCAATTGATTTCGTTTGTCATTTTTTAATGGTAAATGACTGTAGTAGTAATTTATCACGGGGTCGTAGCTGTGACACCAAAAATTGATTATGTTAGGTTAACATGAAAACTGAAATTATACATGGGAACCAATACGTGTGTAATGTAAAACTATTTTTTTTTCTAAAACCACGAAAAACCCAACTCGAAGTAATGCGGGAATGACCCAAGGGTCAACGTCTTGCCTATTATTATAGGCCTACATGTCAATTTTTTGTGGCAGAACTCGTTTTTTTTTTTGGTAAAATTCGTTTTCCGACAAGTACTCGTTTTGTGACTAACAAAAAACAAACATCCATTATGTACAATTTGTAGAGCATATGTTGTCATTCCTTAATACAGTGTTTTTTGTTTTTTCATTAACCATAAATATTTGTATTTTTCATTTTGTATTTGCTATTGTTTTCTCCAATTTGTAAACTTAAAAACGCTAGGTTCTTTATTTTAGGTGTTACTCTGCTATAAGCATTATATTACACGTTTAATGTTATGTATTCTCAACCACAGCTTTTATTTATTTTAGCAGTAAACTAAAAACCCAAAACCATTATTATCTAACTACCAAATGAAAACAACACGTATTTTTGTTTTACATTAAGAAATAGGGCAATTTACAATTAGTACACTTCTTCTTTTCCACACCGTAATATATCGATACAATCGTATTTTAAAAACATCGAAATGTATTGCTGGTACTCATACAGTTCCAATCATTTACTTGAATTCGGTTCGATAATTCCTAAAAAAAATATAGAATTTTGTCAAAGTGAAAAAAAATGTTTCCATAGAAACTACTTCTTTGTTGTCAATAACGTAGTACACATATAAAACTTATAAAAAATTATCTCCTCCCTCATCAACTACCATTTTAATTTATAGAAAATTACCCCCTTCCCCTTCAACTACCCTTTTCATTTATAGATATTTCATCTACCTTTCTACAGTGGATTATTATGATCTTCTTTTAAGGATACTTTATTTATCAAAATTAAGGACTTTACTCTTGTTAAAACGTAAAAGGTTGCAGGTAAACTACCCCTTTCCCCTTAACCGATCTTCACCAAAATCAATAGACCTCGAGTACTCTACAATTCAGAACTGTATGCAAAAACTTACTTAATTCTGTTTGAATTTGCGGCAGTTATCGTTTCCCATAGAAAAAATTCTATAGGCCTAGACAGACAGACACTTTTCGAAAAATGACTTTTTTTCATGTTTTGAGGGTAGTACAATCAGAATCTGCCATTATCTCAAACACGATTTTTTCGCCATGGCCATACTTCCATTTCCTTGTGGACATGGAAGTAAAAATAACACTGTAATAAATAATAAAAGAATAATACGTTATAACATTGTTTTAATATTTAGAATTTATAGTTGATATAAAAGTATCAGTTGCATAGTTAATAAATTTTAAACACTGTATGTATAAAACAATTACGCGTAGTAAAATTACAGCAGTAGCGCTGCGAGGGGTGTTTTGGAGGGTTAAATCCTCCCAGAAAGGTAAAAAAAACAAATATGAACAATTGCAAAACAGTGCTGAAAAAAATGTAGAAAGTTGTCGAATTAAATAATTACGCTACCTATTTACGTGAGTACGGACCTTTTTAAATGAGCTATGCTACAACCGTCTTATGGCGATCGCTTGGTGTAACATTACAAGTTGTCTGGTGGTTAAAATATGGTTCAAATTTTTTAACCCAGTTGTTGACGTTACAACCGTCCAGCGAGTAGGACGACGTGTAGCCTTCGAATCTTTATTCATCCCGAAGTGTACCCAACTCGGTTTGTGGTAGTCATAATGCAGTAATTTATTCCACAACAGCTCAAAAATGTTTCTGTATGAGACTGTGTTTTGTTTGCTATTCAAATCTTATACAACTGTGCCTACTATACAAGGTTTTCGATCCGTGAATAATAATCTTTTTGTACGCTTTAACTGATTAAGCCCCACCAGAACTCTCTCAAAGCCTCCTTGACTGCGTCCCTAAGTTTTAGGATTTATTCTTGTCACAAATCACCCTTTACCTCACACTTATAATTTATACTACTTATGACTGCATATAATTAAGCAATATATGAACAGTATATAAAATATAGTATTCAATTATATTTAATTCCCTTAATTAAAATTATAAATCATTTTTGTAATTTTATCTAGTGAATCACTAAATAATAATACAATAAACAATACTGGAAACATTTACGTTTTTTAAATTTTTCCAAATTTAAATTTTTCCAAATTTAACACGTAAATGTTTCCGATGATACTTCTAATACAGAAATATTAAGCACATACCAGTATTTCTTTCCTCTGGCAGTAGAAAATCTATAAAATATCAGAGCTCTTGCTCTAGTATTTTATCTGATGCAATTTAAAAATAAAAGGTGAAAGGAATATGTCCCTACTCCGGTATGGAGGATATCAGGAATCATAACGAGAAAATAAATAGGCTATCAGTGTTAAACAGGTAGGGGACTTCATCTTTCGGAATGCTAAGACGGCAGTGAAGCGGAGTAGAAAAAAATCGCATTATTATACGCATTTTAGGAGAGTAATGGACAGAGATATTCAATTAAGATTACGAAGCAGTAAATCAACAATTCAAACAGGTGAACGCTTTCCTCGGTGGAAAGATGAAAACTGGATGTTACCTGTCTTACCCATGGCCAAAAGTGAATGTACGAGAATGAAAAATTATTACAAGTTTTAATAATTTTTGTTATAAAACTTTAAAATTTGTCAACGTCTTCTTCCTGTGGCATAACTGATCGTTACTGGACTTTGAATACCCGCCTTCTAAAAGTGTCACATTGGCCGCATACTTTCCCTTATTCATCGCTTCCAGACATCGTCCCTTTTGTTGCCCTCCTTGGTGTCCTCTCCTACATCCTTTCTATGCGCCATGCCCATCTCAATGACAAAGTTCAGCAGGTTGTGGTCCTTGTATAACTGCTTCAGCTCGTTATTAAAGCCTATTCGCCAGATACCGATTCCTTCAATTGGGTTATATTTTGGTAAACATAGTACAAGTATTAAGCAAGAAGAATTACGTAGAATAATTAACGCGCAAGATCAGGTCAATATGTTTATTCAGGGAAAAAACAGACTTCGTTTCACATGAAGATAAAGGGAAAGAAAAAGTCGTTATGTCGTGGGTTTGATCAGCTTTCACAACTCTTGAATGGACGTGTCACACTTTCCCGTCTCTCAGGTTTGTAGTGACACAACATTTTTGTATATAGGCCTACATATTTTGCAATTTTCGGAACAATTAAAGTCGTTTTTCGCATCCTGGCTTCCAAGCCAATCCTGTGCTGTACGTTTACAGCACCTTCTCCAGTATCCCGTTCCCGTGGCTGGTAAACGTTTCCTCTTTCGTTCAATATTCCCGCTCTTGAGCAGCCCCATTTGTTACAATACCTTCTACTATTGTCTTGTATATTTTAATTTTTCTTTCGGGTCTTAGTTGATTGCTCTATAAAGTTGAATACAACTGTCTCGTCACTTCTGTCCCTTGTCCTATACGATTTTTTTTTAGTTCTGCTCCACCTGTGCCGTTTTTTCTAACCGTGATACCAAGGTAATTGTATGAATCAACTCCCCTCACAACTCGCAACATTTTCGTATGTGGTTACTATCAATTCTGTTCAGCCGATCGGTTCTCCCCAGTTCACCTTGTATCTCTGTACTTTCTCTTCAAGCGGCTCAACCTCTTTCGTAAGGTTTCGTTCATTAGCCTTCTTTGTACGTAATTTGATTCTTCTGACAAATTTCATCTCCTATGTTCGGAGTCTTTGAGTTTTTCCTCTTATTGATGTATACGTTTCGCTCAAGTATAAAATTACTGGGATAATCAAATCAATATATAAACGCACTTGTGTCTTCAATCTGTCTTTATTTGTAAATGGTTTTGTAAAAGTGTTCATTCATATTTTTGATACGGTTTCTTACTGTAATATTCATCGTTACGTCGCATCCAAGGTAGTTGAAAAGTCCTAAATTTGTTTCACGTCTTTTAGAAATATTTTCTTCCGTAAAACCCCATTACCCTTAGTGAGCCGTTACAGCATTACATCTTCTCTGTTGACAGCATTCCGCCAGTTACATCATGAAACGTCGTGTCTAGGTACTTTAATTCGATAAATCGATTATCTCAAAACATGATTACCTACGGCATGCGATTCCCATCGCAATTCCGTTCCCTACGTCAGATTTCAAGTCGTCCAATGGAAATATTTCTAAATTAATTAATTGGAAGCTGTCGTTCAATTTAAACGAAAACAAATAAATAAATAAATGAAAAATTGCAAAACGTCATATGAAAAACGTCTATGAATTTTCATTACAAAAAAATAAAGAAATCGTTATAACGACGCGATATAACATTTAAACGTGTGCTTGTGTAAACCACGTCAGGGTAGAGGGTACAGAAACAAAGGGAAGGGAAGCATAGCAATACGTCGAGTACAATGTGGTTTAATTGATTACTCAGTGAATGGCCACTCCCCTGTTCTAAAAATAATCCCCTAGCTGCGCGGGCACGCGCGCGTTTGTGTTTGTGTTTGTGAGCAGTGGTGAACTATGCTACCTTCTGGCAGTTCCCGTTTTCCTGATACTCGCGTCCTGATAGTCTGCTATCGACCGATGCCATCCGCTCACATACACAATCTCGGCGTCGTTTGCCTCCCCCGCGCTTCACTCCCGCAATCTATTTCGGGATCCACCGCCCCAGCATTGACCTACATTTTCACTGTATGTTTTCTCAATTCTGTAATCAATTTATAGTGTACTTACTTCTTTTGTATTTATTTTTTTCATTACTTCGTCTTTTCTTTTCTTATTTTCCGTTGTTGGTTTCTGTTACACTACTAGTGTTAGTAGTAGTAGCAGTAGCAGTAGTAGCAGCAGTAGCAGCAGCAGCAGCAGCAGCAGCAGCAGCAGTAGTAGTAGTAGTAGTAGTAGTTGTTGTTGTTGTTGTTGTTGTTGTTGTTGTTGCTGCTGCTGCTGCTGCTGCTGCTGCTGCTGCTGCTGCTGCTGCTGCTGCTGCTGCTGCTGCTGCTGCTGCTGCTGCTGCTGTTGTTGTTGTTGTTGTTGTTGTTGTTGTTGTTGTTGTTGTTGATGTGTTAGAGGTAAAGGTAGTAGTTATAGTAGAAGTAGTAGTAGTACATACAAAAATTGAAGAATCTGCCAAGAATAGGCTATCAGATGCAGCTGGAATCTATCAACCAACAGAAGGCTTAGATAACGGGAAAAAATGCCCACAAAGATTAGAATAAGGACTATGTGTAAGGAAACAAACTTCATTGATGTACGGACAAACACAGAATCTAATGAGCACGTAGTGTTAATAGTAACCAAAGAAATCAGAAACCAGGAGATACTAACAGAATCTTTATGTAGAATCTTTTCTGCAGTTCCAGAAAAGAAAGATTTATGGGAAAAGACAGAAAAACCCCTCGGGAGACCCAAAAACTTCGAAAAACTATCAGAAATACTGAATGCCGCTTAGTTGGATAATAAAATCGTTCATAGGTTCTTTCTGACTTTGATTGCAGTGTCTACTGTTCTTCACTTTTGGTAGTAATTATAATAACAATGATTATTATTAATTCTACATATAAATAGTACTAACATAAAAAAATAAGTATGTTTATCGGTTAATTTTAATTTATTCATTTAATGTTTCAAATAAGTAAACAATTAATTGAGTATATCATACAACAGAAGCGTGAAAAGTTTCGGGCCCCATATACAAACGGCGCCACTTTTGCTCATTATTTTGATCATGCTCTATGATTTCATCCTTCGTATGCTGAAACTCGACAAGTCAATGACTGTTTAGTATTAGTTTGACATCCACAGCAGTAAATACCTCGAGCATTGACATAATAGTGTACAGATTAAAAATTCATATGGTAAATATTATTTTATTTTGTTGTAGGCTTAGCTGTAACCGATATGAAAATAAAAGCTGGAGTTAACGCTGGTAGACTGTTCTCTATCGAATGATTAAGCACTGAACTGCTGAACTTAAATGGTCAGACGAGCACAACTGATGAAACCAACCGTGGACGTCCTATTGAAGTGACTACGTCAGAAACAAATGAAAGGGTGTTTTGGTAGGCCGTAGAGTAAACGTAAGTGATAAACCAGAGTCTGTTAGCATATGGATGGAACCTGTGTGCAATTATCTTACTCGAACATTTGTATATGACTAAACTGTGCGCTAAATGGTTACCGCGTTTGCTCACACCTGACCAAAAACAATGTCGAAAGGATGCTTCAACCGATTGTTTAGCATTGTATAAGCACAATCGAAAGGTTGCGTCAGTTAGTAAATGTTAATGAAAGTTTTGTCCACCACAACACTCTCGAGACCAAACAGTCGAAACAATGGAAAACGAAAACCGAATCAACTCCAAAAAAGGCAAAGACCATTCCATCTGGTAGTAAGGTTATGGCGACTGTGTTTTGAAACGTCCATGGAATACTCTTATTATACTCTTATTATAAAAAGAGAAAAACAATTATTGGTGAGTAGTATCCAACATACTGAGTTTGTGAGTTTATCTGAACTTACTGCAACAGATAAACGAAGAAATCGAGAAAAGACGGCCACATTCAGCGAATGTTTCTGTTTCACCAAAACAATGCGCTAGTTTACAAACAAATTGTTGCGATGGTTTAATTCAAAGATTAAAATTTAAAGCTCGATGGGCAATATATGCAAACTACAACCAAGTCGACGATGCTGAAACGGCTATTTTTGGGTACCTCGACAAATCAATTTACCAGGCTGATATAATTGCCCTGGAACATTGGGGCAATTCAACTTAAATTAAGATCATGTTAAATAATCAATGCAAACAAATTTTTAAAAATGTTGATTTCTAATCCAGGTCCGGGAATTTCTACCCTACCCTCGAACAGAAAATGAGGTAGGGTTCTGCTATAATTTAAGTTGGTAAATTGGTGTTGTATCAGCTAGACCGACATACACCGTGCAGCTGAAACCCCTCACCCAAATAAATTCGCCGTTATTCTGCATACTTTTTTAGTAATAATTTTTTAAATGTTTAAAAGTGAAAATATTAAATTGAGTTCTTCCGACCCTGAACTCCAGACCCACTCTCCATCTTTCCTTCACAAATGTTTTGTGCCTTCTTACTTCTTCCTCTATACTCCTCCAGTAAATTTAATTTTTATTTTTCTTCTCCATTCTTTCAAGCCACAGCTTCACCGTTACTCCCCAACTTCAACTTCCAAATTTCGACCGCTTCTACTTACTTGCAATGTACATGTTATGATTTTTTTTAATTCTACCTTCACCTATTCTATTTATATGTGCATATTACGTCAAAATATGTCTCTTTACTGCTATGACCATATCCTCCTTGGCTAAGCCTTCACATATACCCTGATTAGATAACCTTCTTTGTTTACTTCATTTGACTCACGTTCACCCCTTATTATATTTCTCTCAGGTAATCCCAATTTTTCTTCGTCTCTGCTGATTGTAGGCCTATACGTTGCCTCTACCATATTTTTTACTTCACATATTTTGTTTTGTTTCCAGTCCTCTAATACATGCTTCCCTACTTATCATATCAAATATCAAATACCGTTGTATCGTTATCTCAAAACGCACTTTTAAAGATGCTGATTCTGAGGGTAGCTCTTGTAACTGTAAGCACACCCATTAATACTGTAACGGACACACTGGTTTTATAAAAGCAAGCTAAGTTGTGTCATTAATTTTGTAGAGTTTGCGATTTTCTCTATTAAATATCTTCTAAATTAGAAACTCAATGAAATGATATTGTGAGTAATGCATTAACAAACGTTATGTTGTACGTGTAATCGTGACGAAGTCTTGTGTGCTCGATGTGACACAAGGAACCAAACCAAAAATAGGCTTATAAGTTAGCAGAGTGGGTCTCTATTTTGTGATTTTGCATGAGGTGTTAGAAAAATGAAAGAAAAGTCAGTTGCACAGTAGGGCCCGTGAGGAGAGGTGAGCAATCACACCGTGGCCCTCACTTAAAGGCCCATCATAAATAAGTAAAAAAAGCGGTAACAAAAACTCCAGAACAGTGTGATATGAAGTCCGGGTGGCGGAAATGTCGGCCTACTCGCATCCTAAACAGAGTGTCATGGGTTCCGATCCATCTCAGGGTCGATGGTTTATCCATCCAACTCTGATGGGTACTTAGTCATCGAGTACCTGGGCTAGTCAAAAATAACAATATAATAATAATAACAACAATATAATAACGTACAACAATGAGCTTGAATGAACATATGAAAAATAATATCTGTATAAATATTTTTAGAAGAAGAGTAGTTTAGGACATATCGAGAAATAACTTAATCAACATTTTTTTCCTTAAAGGTCATTTTCCTAAACAGGCCTAACGAGATCACCAGCAAATCCTTACACAATTTGTTTTTAATTTTTTAAAAACAAAAATTTTTTAAAAAAACAATTTTTTGGGATAAAATATTTTAATAAATATATCCCACATATACCAACATATATGTTCTTACCATATCTGTACCAACTCTGTGTGTGTTCTTACTATGCTCTTATTCCCAGATCTTCATGCCTAACATACGCGAATACAGAATCCGCAACGTGTAAGGGACAGAATGGGAAAGTCTACAGAACAAGAACAGGATTGTACCCTAGTACTGGACAACTAATCGTCGCAATATCGTACTTTCCCTTGTCTTGTGTAACGCCAATTTTTTCCAAAAATTAAGGTACGTATTATACACGAATTATATAATTTATATTCTGAATTTTACACCTGTATAAATGAATAAATGTCTTAATCGATATACGTATAAGCAGGAAGTGATCAGTAGATGTCGGATGTTAGCTGTAGGTCAAGTGACACCAATTTGACCATATCGTCGTTAATATATATAATTTATATAATATGTCTACAGTAATTCATTATTTCCTGAGTTGTAAATAACGGTTTGTTTATGCATAACGAGTGTATAGCATCACATTTTGATGTTTGTTTTGTTTTAAAACATCTCATTATGTTAGTTCAAATTGTTTTTTTATACCTGTCTAATTTAAAAAAAAAAAATAAGAATCGATTCTGTGGCTGACCTGTTTACTTGTATGATCTGAGATACTTTGATGTTTTTGCTTCAATAATGTAATGTCGTTCAGGTTTTCTATTTCTTCCACAAGTAAAGAAGTTTAATATATATATATATATATAATAGGGTTGCTACAGCTAGTGCCGTCTCCCTTCCTTCAACCTGGCTTTCCAATTCTCCCGATGTTCCCATTGTCCTTCCTCAAGTCCTATACGTTGCATAGATTCATCCACTTCGTCCCTCCAAGATCTTCTCGGTCTTCCCCTTTTTCCCCTTCCTAATGGACTACATTCCGTCACTTTGTTGATCCACCTATTTTGGGCTCTCCGGACATGACCGTACCACACCAATCTTTTTTCTTCGATGTAGTCAATTACACTTCTTTCCGCTTCCATTCTTCTTCTGATCTCCTCGTTTGTTATTCGGTCTGCTCTCGTTATTCCACAGCACCTCCTCCAATATTCCATCTCTGTTGCAAGAATCTTTCTTGCATTCTTTTTGTTAATAACCCTTCCGCTGCATACATCATAATGCTTTGGACTATGGTTTGATATATCATTTTGTTGGTGCTTTTCTAATATTTTTGTCCCATATAATACTGTGTAATTGTCTAATCCCTGTTCTATTCTGCCCTAATCTACTTTTTTTTCCTCTTCCGTTGTGCCTTGTTTACTCAGTGTGAATCCTAGGTACTTGAATTTGTCTATTCCTCTAATTTTAACATTTTCGTTTACCTCTAAATCTGTTGTTTCTTCATCTCTAATTGCCAAGTATTCAGTCTTTTTTATGTTTATTTCCAATCCCATCTTTGCGTATTCTTCATTCAGCTTTCTGACCATGTAGCTTAGATCTTCTTCATCCTGGGCTATAACTACCTGGTCATCGGCGAAGCATAGTGTGTACAGGTGGTCATTTCGTATCGGTATTCCCATTCCATGGCATTTCTGTTTCCACATGGTTAATGCATATTCTAAAAATATCTTAAACAGCGTGGGCGATGTTGGGCAGCCTTGTAACAACCCTTTGGATGTTTTAAACCTACAGACAATTTTGTTACCTACTTTAATTTGTACGTTGTTGTTTTTATATAGATTTTTTACTGCTTGCGTCAGGACTTCAGTATTTCCAATTGTGATAGAGCTTTAAACATTTCTTGTCTGGGTACTGAATCATATGCTTTTCTAAGGTCGATAAACGCTAGATGTACTTCCCTGTTCTTCGCTTTTTTCTTTTCTATGATCTGTTGGATTGTATATATCTGGTCTACGCATGATCTCCCGGCTGTAAAACCTCTTGTTCTTCTCCAATCTTTCCCTATATATTTTCCTCGATTTTATTTCTTAGCACCCTACCATACAGCCTTCCCATTGTTGCTATGACACTTATGCCTCTATAGTTTTCGCAGTCTTTTCTATTGCCCTTTTTAAATATCGATGTAATTCGTGCCTCTTTCCATTCCGCCGGTAAATCTTCTCCATTTATAACCTTCTCGAACATTCTTCCTATCATTCTCATAAGTTTTTCGGTTCCGTACTTTATTAGTTCCGCTACTAACAATCCTGGGCCTGATGCTTTGTTGTTTTTCATTGAGTTTACTGCTTTCCTTATTTCTGCTGCCGTTATAGTAATTCTATTTTCTGTTTCTGTCTATTTCTTCTTCATCGTTATCAGGAATTCTTGACTACGCTCCGTAAGTAGGTTTTTATAGTGTGTCTCCCACTCATTGTCTTGTATGTATTGAATATAGGTTTTATCCTTCCTATTCGTTCGTAATGATTTAATTACATTCCATGCTTCTGAACTCCTAGCTCCTCCTATGTATTGGTCTACATTTCTACACCTGTTTTCCCATGCTTCATTTTTCTCTTTGCTGACCATTTCCTTCACTTCCTTGTTCTTCTCCCTGTAATTTCTGTAAATCTTCTTCTTTTTTCGTGGACATCCATTTACTATATAGTTTTTTCTTTGCTTTTATCTCCTCTACCGTCTCTTCCTTCATGTCCCATTTGTATGTATTATTTACCTGTTCAGTCTCTTATAGGGCTTCTAGTGCTGCTTGCAGCATAGCTTCTTTTATGTGTTCATATGTGATGTTTACTTCTTCATCATACCTAAATTCTATTAACCTCTGATCTAGACGTTGCTTGTATAGGTTCCTTATCGATTCGTCCTGTAATAATTGAATCTTGAATTTTTTTCCTTACTTATTTGTGTTAATTGTCTCTTCTGTCTTTGTTGGCATTTTGGCTCCTGTCCATGGGAATTTCATTTTTGCTATCAGTAGTTTATGGTCTGTTCCACACTCCGCTCCTCTCTGAACTCTGACGTCTTTTATTATAATTGTTGTTCTGTTCCTTATTATTACATAGTCAATAATCGACCTCAGCTTTCTTGTTTCCTGTGTCCAAGTATATTTATGTATGTTTTTGTGTTCAAAGAATCCGTTTGTAATTTGTAAATCATTTAGTTCACATAGATCTATTAGCCTTTCTCCATTATCATTCAATATCTGTTCTCCAAATCTTCCTACTGTTTTGTCATTTTCCCTCTTCCCGACTCTTCCATTAAGATCACGAGCTATTATGATTTCATAGTTTTGTTTTATTTTAGTAATTTCATCTTGTAGCGTATTCATAAAGTAATCTTTTTCTGCAGCAGAGCTGTTATCCGTTGGACCATAAACAGCTAGTATTGCCATTTCTCTACCATACAAAGTCAGGTTTAGTTTTATATTCTTTCGTTCACTGGTTCCCATGATTTTATATTTCTTCTGTACCTTTTCTTAATAAGTATTCCTACGCCGGATTTTGTCCTCTGATCCTTATTTACTCCACTCCATACATGTATTGTACCTTGTATTTCTTCTGTTCCGTTTCCTTTTTTTTTTTTGTTTCGGTGATGACTAATATGTCCAATTTCATTTTGCTAAATTCGTTTAAGATTTCTTTATCCTTTGTATTCCAGCCTTGGATGTTCCATGTTCCGAACTTTAATGTCCTTTCTTTCCTCTTCTTCGTCTTGTTTGTGTTTTTACCTTGGTTGAAGTTATCAACTGGACTTCGAAAATCATCAGCAGAACTGCCCCCCCCCCCCCGGTATCCGACGGGGCTCCCTCTAGTTGAGGTGTGGATTTCCACCCGGGGATTATCTTTATTATTTTTCGTCCTGCTTTTGTCTTTCAAACTCCTTCAATTTTTACGTGTGTTTGGTTGTTTATGCCTAAACGCCACAACCCCCATTTTGGAGGACCTTTTTGTTCGGCCGCCCACTGTGGATCAGTCGCCGTTTGCAGCCTCTCACTCTGAGTCAGACGCTGCTGTTGTGCTAGTTTTGGTCCTCCCGGGGTATTTCATTTCCGCGGTAACACCCATATCTGGGAGGCATTCCCCTATCCGCCACCTGGGGAGGTGCCCGATGGAGGACTAGCAACCCCACACGGGGTAAAGAGGTTTAAAACACTGTTATATTTATTGGCTACAGATGTAATGTTTAAAATTATGTCCCACAAATAAAACGTATGCGTATGCATTCGTATGCTGTCGGTTTAATTTTGTTTACACGCGCCCCTCCAAAATGGAAGAACATTTCGTTCATTCTAAAAGAAACTAAACTTAGGGAATGGAAAAACAGAAAGATATAAGATATTAAAAGGAGTTAGTCGAGTTTTTAAAAGACGAAATGTATTAAAATGATAACATATTCAAATTAAGTGATTCGTTCAACGTTTTACAATCGACAGATAATACGTAATCAGGTACTAGTCTTGGTCGATGTGTACTGTTTCTTCAAAGACCCACTCTGGAGCTTCTACCTCTTGAGTACGAAAATAACTTTATCTAGTTTCATCGAATTATTTTACAAGGCTCTTTTCTTTATTTCTGCCGTTTCATTTTTAAATCAACCACCTGGTATTCGAGTGGTCTAGGACGAGCCAGTTTTTCGAGAGACTTCGAACAATTACGGAGAGTTCACAAAAGAGAAATTATGATGTATCATATAGTAAACTCTTCTATACGTATATGTATCTTGTATCCGAATTAAAGTAAACTCTTTTTAATTCACACTTCTAGGGGAATTTGAAAAACTAGAATTGTTCAGATTTTGAATTACCAAGTTTTTAACTAAGTTTATCAATTGGTTTGTTTCAAACATTTCAAAACACACTCGTCAACTTCTGGATATAAGCCCCACTTTCTACACATTACCTGTTTCCTCCATCTTGTTGGCTCCAATTTGCACCATTTTTTCCTTGGTCTTTAAATAAGTTAACAGTTTATTTAAGTGTTCGACAATATTCCGTATTACTTTCCAATGTCACACTTCTATTTTACACTCCTTCTTTAATAACGTCAACTTTTTCGATAAGGTCCATATCCCATACCTTATCAAAAGTTTGGGAGATGCATTGAAGGGAGCTGAGCAGTAGTTCCTTTCTTTCAGGGTGTTTCTTCCATCTGACAATTCTGTGCGCCTGGTCGATAGTTCCGTGTTTCTCCTTAAAGACGAATTGATGACAGCAAATGAGTTTATTGTATTCTAAAACAGGATTTCTACACCTTAGGAGCTGCCAGTCTAGATCCCCAGAGTATATTTTTGAGGTGCCAGTCACCACCAACGAAAAATCTATTTACCTAATATTTGAAAAGTTCTCATATTTTTCTTTCTTTATATTATGTTTTGGTGGGCAGTATATGCGTGAAACTACACAAAACGTAAAACGTAGCGTATTACCTTCTGACCTTACGCCAAGTTTTAGAATAATTACAATTACTGTACTTATTTCGCCTAATTTCTTAGCGGCATTTGACAAATGCAATGGCGACAATTGTTTGGAGAAATATGTCAACTCGTATATTTTGTTTACTTAGTCTTTCCTTAATCACATTTTATTCTTATTTATTTATTATACGACCATTGGTTGTAATGCTATAGGTTACCTCAGCACTATTGTTGTGTGAAGTCTCTGTAGTTATCTCACCGTTTGCGAATAATTAGATGGCTGACGTCGGTTGGGAGGGGTGCCCCCATCGAACTGGTACTCAGTTATACATGCGCTACCATAAACTCAAAGGTTGCCTATGACTGCTGTAGATGAACTGAATCGGATAGAATTACTAATGTAGATATAAAAGCGGAAATGTGGATTGGTGTGGACATAATAGAAACGGTAGAGGTAACAATATTGATCTGGTTCGGACACTAAAGCATGTGTTAAGGGAGAGATGACCAAAGAAAGGAATGGACATCACCCAATAGAAGGAAAAAAAGAAAGGCCCCAGACGTTCGTGGAGAAAACATGGAGCCATGAGTGCAAGACGACTGTTTCGATCGGCGTCAATGAAAGCGGCGACAGGCTTAATCTAAACAATCACAATGAAGTCTTCTGTCCTGCGACAGGTTCAAGACTTTGCATCTGAACATGCGCCCCTACTTCTTCGTCCTTCCTCATTCTCTCATAACAGCTTCCTTCCTTCTCTTCTTCTTCTTCTTATATCAGGGAATAGGAGAATCGCCTGTTCCAGGCCCAAACGAAATACGGTCACTTCACCAACACTTCCTAGGTATTCCTATACTTCGCTGTCCAGTAGGTTTGTATTCCCAAACTTCCTTAAGCAACTCTGCCATCCGTAAACAGTTCGTCTCTCTTTGTTTTCTGCAATGCGGGCTTTGATGTTGAAAATTGTTGACACTTTACGGATGTCTTCATTATAACGTCTATCTCTTCATGTGCAGCCTTTAACTCGGCACAAAACCTGTGTTTATAGTAACTTCAGCAGATCGACCTCAGTTTTCACACTGAAGATTTTATGGAAATATAAAATACATCTTTCATGTATCGTCGTTATTATACTGAAATAAAGATTGTGCAATTAAAGATAAGTAGTAAAATGTTATAAAGTATAAATTAGCTCCTTTTACTTATTTACAAATACCGGTAAATACTGCCTTTTTTCTTTTTAAGTTAATTGTCAAAAATTGATCATTTATGATGGGGCTCGCCGGTAGGTTTCTGAGTTTAATTATGGCCCTCAGGCACTTTTAAATTGGAAACCACAGCTTTCCACAGGTGTGTAAAAATAAGTACCTTAATTTTTATGAATCATTTTTCTACACAATTTAATCAGTATTTAAATTCCACATATATTATTTTCAAACATTTTAACTGAATTCTTTCTCCCACAGTATAGGCCTACATGTACTTATTTCCCCCACATTTTCCGATAAATGTGCTAATAAAACACGGGTACGCGTTATATACAAAATGCTGGTTACAGACGCGAAATTACAAATTGTTAAAAATGTTCAAATATATGGTATTGTTTCTGTGGAAAATGCTTTACTTTGGGGAAGAATGTGTACGACATTAAATGAAAAGCCTCTCTACCGATATCTGGAGAAAATAAGTCGAATCGATTTGCAAGAACAAATTAAAATTAGTATTCAAAAATTTGTATTTTAATTTTTAAAAAAAGGCCAGTAAATATTTTTTTAATATTTCTTAAGTAGGCCAGTAATCATTTTTCTAAATATTTCATACAGAATTGTAAGTAAACTAGAATCATCTACACAATATTACGTCTAAAAAGCCATGTGGTGTTACCACACCACTAGGTTTGGTCTTTGTTGATTATTTTCGGCACTGCGTAAACGGGATTAAAACTTACATAGATTGTGCAGTATCGTAAAACTAGTGTAGGCCTAATCAGTTTAGTCAGTTTAATCAGTTTAGTGTCTTTTGCCAATTACTCCAGTTCTTATACATATAAAATAAACATCACAATACAAAAAAAATTTTTAGTTAACGATATCCTACTACGGAAGTTGTAAGAAACGAAATTTCTGATGGCGCCCGTTTGAAGGTTTACTGTAACTGAACAATTCTGTTCCTTTCGATGGTATAGAACACAAACGCCTGATTGTGATGAATTTAGAAATTTTGTTTAGAAGTTACAGTGTTCATAAACCGGAATTAAACACAATCCGGGAGCGAAAAGAATAAAAATTGTAAAAGGTATGAGAAGACAGCATTTGCTATCTATACGTAGTATTACGAATTAAATCTGTCAACTAGTGCTGCTTACAACGATGAATATTAGTAGTAACGTGGTTGTGATATGACTGATATGACATCGTATTTAAACTTCAGTGTCAAAGTCCTATTTGTATGCTTTTCTTTTTAATATTCTGATCTGATGTGTCTCATCAACGGTTTAAAATCGTTTGTTGATTTTGTTGTTTGACAACCGTGTATTGTCATCGTTTAGTACTTCAGCACGCAGCTGTTTTGGAGAATCGTTAAATGGTATAGTAATAAAATTATTCAAATTTCATAAAATTTCTGTAAGAATTTTCATTGTCAGAAGTACGCAGATGATTTAATGATTCCGTATTACGATAAGAATAGTTTCAATATAAAGTTTAACATATACGAATGTTGTTGAGTTAAATGATTTGAAACTAACCTCAAATTCCATGTTAAGTTAGGTCTGTAGTTTAAGTTTGATACTCGTTTTTACAAGGAGTATAGAAGTAGAATGAGAAGAAAGAGAGAGGGTATATGATTTCTTGGTATGGTTGTTATTACATAAGCAGTTTTATGTGTTTATGAATAAACACGTTTTTTTATTAGGCGTACACTGAGAATTCTTGTTTTTATTTAATCTTTCTTATATAATGAAATGATGTTAGTATTACCTTTGATTAACGTTAATCACTGTCTATTTGTGTACATAGATTGTTTTACATTTTTCTATTTAATGTTTTGAATATGACTTATGATGTGCCATTTACATTTTTCTATTTTTAATGTTTTGAAAATGACTTATGATGTACCAAAAAGTGCAATAAAATGTATCATGTACTTCAGTATGTAATCCCTTTAGCATAAGAAACGTTCACAAAAAGCAAATAAAACCAGACCACTATCATAAAAATATATTTTTATGTAAATGTAGATTTTGTTGTTACCATATTGCTGGTACTATGTAGCCTAATCCTTTAATTTCCACATAAAATATATTAGTTAAAGGAATTATTGTTTAAAAGAAAACAATACTGTAGTCTTGTTAATTACACATGGAAATTACTATAGTACCAATTTTTATAGTGCTGTGCTTACACACGAGTAACCACACCATGGTACCAGTTTGTGTTTTAGATAGTTCTTTGGTAGTCTTTGTACAGGTCCTGAAAATGTTGGTACTCACTAACTAGTATAGCTAGTGTATATTTATACACTATCAAGAATACAAAACGATTGTTTAGATAATTTTCTTTGCATAACACACCACTAATCGTAATAACATTTTGTAACATCAGCTAATCACATAAAGAGAAATAAGGTTCATGCTGTGTATTTGTCAATGAGAAATTGAGCTTTGAAAAAGAAATTTCTCAAAAAAGTCTTCAATATACTTAAAATGGACATTGGTATCATATGGGCATGGCATGCAAAACAACACTACTTTCACCATTAGCAGTAGGAAAAAAAGCGTTGAGTGTCATGTGAATTAAAGTGTTGAAAATTTGAACAAATTGTGTGTGTGTGTGTGTGTGTGTGTGTGTGTGTGTGTGTGTGTGTGTGTGTGTGTGTGTGTGTGTGTGTGTGTGTGTGTGTGTGTGTGTGTGTGTGTGTGTGTGTGTGTGTGAAACATTTGTTGCTAATGTGTTTGAATATTAACGATTAAATAATATGAACACTTTTTCCTGTCCAGATATGTTTGTTTTGTGAGACCTATTCTTCCCTTCATTTTTAATGTAATTTTATTTAGTAATTACATTTCTTTGCGAGCAGAATTGTTTTACTGTTTAGTTCTGTTATTTTCTAATTTTATATTTTCTTTTATTTTTGTTCCGTTCACCTGACAAACTAACACCTTAATTGTCTGCGTTTATTTCATGTCAGTTCTTTCAAACACTTTCTAAATTCAGTTCACTTCTTTTTCTCTCTAGTTCAGTGTCATCCCTTCTAAATCATATACAGTATAATCACCTGCTGCTGACGGTGCCATATTATATTGATTCATTCATGCATAATAGAAATTAATACTTTAATAACATTAATTACACATGGTATAATTACTATAATACAAGTTACTGTAGTGCTGTATTCACACATGTAAGTACACACATTCATATACACCAATGAAACACATTATATTTATTGTAAATAGATCTTTGTTGTACTGGCCCTAAAAATTGTTGTTAAACCCAAATTAGTGTAATTATTCTATGTAAAACATACTCTATTAATATCAGACAAAACTACTTTAATTCAATACCCTATTCTTGACATTTCACAGTTGTAACAATTGCATCGGCTGACAATACCATATACTGTATTTGAACATTTTTAACAATTTGTAATTTCGCGTCTGTAACCAGCATTTTGTATATAATGCGTACCAGTGTTTTATTAGCACATTTATCGGAAAATGTGGGGGAAATAAGTACATGTAGGCCTATACTGTGGGAGAAAGAATTCAGTTAAAATGCATGAAAATAATATGTGGAATTTAAATACTGATTAAATTGTGTAGAAAAATGATTCATAAAAAATAAGGTACTTATTTTTACACACCTGTATCCCGTTGGTCTTAAAGCTGTGGTTTCCAATTTAAAAGTGCCTGAGGGCCATAATTAAACTCAGAAACCTACTGGTGAGCCCCATCATAAATGATCAATTTTTGACAATTAACTTAAAAAGAAAAAAGGCAGTATTTACCGGTAATTGTAAATAAGTAAAAGGAGTTAATTTATACTTTATAACATTTTACTACTTGTCTTTAATTGCACAATCTTTATTTCATTATAATAACGACGATACATGAAAGATCTATTTTATATTTCCATAAAATCTTTAGTGTGAAAACTGAGGTCGATCTGCTGAAGCTACTATAAACACAGGTTTTGTGTCGAGTTAAAGGCTGCACATGAAGAGATAGATGTTATAATGAAGACATCCGCAAAGTGTCAACAATTTTCAACATCAAAGCCCACATTGCAGAAAACAAAGAGAGACGAACTGTTTACGGATGGCAGAGTTGCTTAAGGAAGTTTGGGAATACAAACCTACTGGACAGCGAAGTATAGGAATACCTAGGAAGTGTTGGTGAAGTGACCGTATTTCGTTTGGGCCTGGAACAGGCGATTCTCCTATTCCCTGATATAAGAAGAAGAAGAAGAAGAGAAGGAAGGAAGCTGTTATGAGAGAATGAGGAAGGACGAAGAAGTAGGGGGCGCATGTTCAGATGCAAAGTCTTGGACCTGTCGCAGGACAGAAGACTTCATTGTGATTGTTTAGATTAAGCCTGTCGCCGCTTTCATTGACGCCGATCGAAACAGTCGTCTTGCACTCATGGCTCCATGTTTTCTCCACGAACGTCTGGGGCCTTTCTTTTTTTCCTTCTATTGGGTGATGTCCATTCCTTTCTTTGGTCATCTCTCCCTTAACACATGCTTTAGTGTCCGAACCAGATCAATATTGTTACCTCTACCGTTTCTATTATGTCCACACCAATCCACATTTCCACTTTTATATCTACATTAGTAATTCTATCCGATTCAGTTCATCTACAGTGCAAGTAACAATGCAAGTAATGTACTGTAATTCGTGTGCAATAAATTAACACTTCAGTAATACAGGATAATACTAATAATAAAACAGATTCCCTCAAAAAGGATGTAAGAGACACTGTATATTACACATCCAGACCTAAACTGATGTCACTGAGTGATAAAGACCTTTAAGTGGGGGTGGCAGGGAGAATGATAGGTCAAAGACAAGCAGGCAGAATTATATGAAACATTACAATATGTACCCTGGACAAGGCCTTGTTTGTAGGATAGAATCACTTTCATAACAGAAAAATAGATTTTTCAACCTTTAAGCAGGACTACTTTTTCATTTGCAGATACTGAGGCAAAATGCTTTTTAAACATGGTTTCTAGACATATGAATAATGGTTTTAATTGTTTTTAAACAACATCTTTTAAAGAATAAATAATATATTTATTATTTATGAGGCACAATAATATAGACATAGACACAATAACAGAGTTGCCAACACTTACCTTACACCTTACAAAATGGCTGATGCAGGTCAGCTAGTATGAGAAATTTTCTTATTGGATTTAAATTATCTTTTCAAAGTTTTCATATTAATGTTCCTTGCTTCAGTTGTAAACAAGTTCATACTTAATTAATTTTAGTAGTAATATTTTATGCAGACATGTTATCAAGATAAAAGTTGCTTCTTCTGATTATAAAACTTCAGAATTTACAGATCACAAAATGATATATGTTTGTACTCCACAATTCCATTAGTGTTTCATTTTAAATTGAATTACCCGACTTGAGGGTCATGTCACACATGTATAATAAATAGTTTGAAAGGCAGTATCAACACTAGTCAGTTGTATGATCAACGAAAACATGGGTCAATCAGAGGCTCTTCCACCACCTTGCTGCCAGTAGGGCTATGTCTTATTGTGCCAGGCCAATATCCATGTTACTTCTACTGCACCCTAGCAGACCCTTTCTTTCTCTCATCAGTTCACAAGGATCAGTTGCCATTTATTTAGAATAGGTTGCTCACCTTCACAGACTCTATCACGGTGTAGATGAGAGTAAAATGAGTTCGAGAGCTAAGTGCTTCTCTTCACTGAAACCAAGTCTTCATGGGTGTGACACTCTTGTACCATCAAAATGATTATTCTGTTATATTCTGTTCATTTAACAAGGTACAAAATGATACGTAGTGGTAACAACCGTAAATGACAAAATAATATGTGTGATGTGGAATGAACACTGGATACCTTAAGAACATATAAGAAGAGGACTTTTAATTATTTGGACAGGTGCTAAAAGAAATAATGAATTTGGTTTAAAGAGGGCCCAATTTTTTAAGGATATCGATTCCTTTGTCCTGAAAAACTAAAATAATAGGACTTTGTATATAGACAGATTTTATAATAAAATAAATTCATAGTAACAGGTAGATAGATTGTCATTATCCCACAAACTTAATTAAAATACGAAAAGCTGAAATCGATTACAGAAAAATATGCCCTTTTATACAAGCCTGACATAGAATACCATTTATAATTGTTACTCTATGTTTAAGTGAACTACGCTAACCAGTGGTTCTGATATCTTAGCTTCCATTTCTGTCTTTATAGCATAGTTATAGCCTTTACTATGCTTGACTTCATCTATTATGAGTAATATTCATTTAAATGTTTGTTATTATTTTTATGGATTCTTTCTGTTTGAATACTTTGTTACTATAAGTTACAATTAAAGATTATCCTCTTAATAAAGAACTGGATAAATACATCAAATTTACATTAATTATGTTCTGCCTAACTCATATGTCAACTGTAATGAATTGTATTTTAACTATTATAAAATATTTATTTCTTTTTTCAGCTTTGTGAAAATCTGTATACAAAATGGATTTTGGAAGAATACCTGAAGAAGTGTTTCTACAAATATTAGCATTTCTCGATGTAGAGGATTTGCTTTCATGCTCCATGGTGTCCAATTATTGGAGAGAAATGGTCAACAAAGACTGGATATGGAAACGTGTCTGCAACAGAGGTTCTGAAACAAAAAATACAATTCTGTACTTAGCAAATGAGGAAAAGCATGTAAACCAGTTGCGTGTTGAAGAAATGTTCAGTTCAAACGATGGTGCACTGGATCCCCCATGTAAATGGCGTATAAATTACATGAGATATTCTCAGTTAACGAAAAACATACGGACAGATAACAACTGTGTATCATTCAAGATACCACAGCCTGCATACTGTTCAGACATTAACAGTTGTGATTGCTTTGTACTCTTTTTAATTAACTTGAAACATCTGATCGAAATATGGAATATCAAGGGTGAACCATACCAACAGGATATTATTAAATGCTCATTACAACACGTGCGGATAGAACTGTTTAAAATTGTTGATGACTTTTTAGTTGTGTTACAGTGCAACCTTTTGCAGGTGTATAAAAACAGCGGGACAACTTTCGATTTACAGTACAGGAGGTTGTTCAATTTGCCTCAGGAGAATTCAGACTGTATACCACAGCTAAATGATATTACCGATTGGTATGAAGAGAAAATTGGATTGTATCCAAGTGACCATTTTGTGCGGTATATTGTTTCTGGTGATTATTTTGTAGGGGTACTTGCACAGGGTGATTTATACTTACCATTAATACACATATGGAATATAAAGACTGGTGACAAAGTCAAAGAACTGAAAATACCATATTTTCAAGACATTTTAAATGTCACTGATATTCATTTTGGTTCGAATACTGAAAATATATTCATTATTTTAAAATGTGCAAATGGTGTTAGTGAATACAACAGAATGATAGAATACAACCTTAAAAGGCATGTATTTAGTAATTTTAATATAGAGCTACCTTATCCTGTGCCTATTGTTATTTTTAAAGAAAGGTTTGTTGTAACTCTAGGGCCATCTTGGAAAAACCTAATCATCTGGGAGGCTAAATCTGGGAAAAAGTTAGCAAATACCTCTCTTGATTGTCCTGTTGTCCCCAAAACATTAGATGTCTATGATTCATATGTTGGATTTATTGATAAAGAGATGAACGCAGTAGTTATGAACTTCAGAGAAAATGATCTTCAAACTGTTTGCTCAATACAGATTGAATGCAGAGTATCGGGTTTGTGTTTTTTACATTGTAATTTTATTTTAATAGAAGGTTTTCAAGACGTTTCAGTTTGGGATATAAAAAAGTCTTGTAAACTTTACACAATAGATTGTGATTTTTGTCAAAGCAAAAACCGTTACTGTACTAAATTATTTTTTTTACCCACTTACCGAGAATTACATTTGTTTCACTTATGGTAGTTGTTGTGAATAGTAGCCTATAATAAAAAAGAAGCGCATAACATAATTAATTGTCAGAGAGTAGAACACAGTTTGCAAAATACAAACTGAACATACCATTTTATTATATGTATTGGTGCTAATTATTATATTAAATTCTTGGATTTCGTTGTCCATGGCGTGTCCATTACTTAACTAAATACCACTATTATATTAACGACTCGGAACACAAACCGGTTCAGGCTGTAAGGTAAAACTTTATGTTTTTACTTACTTTTAAAACTTTGTGTTCCGAGTCGTTAATATAATAGTGGTATTTATTATATTAATGTTTAGTATGTGGATTTCTGTAAATTAATGAATACTTATCATTTGTCACTCCTAATAATATAAAGATAATAATTTTTAGAATAAGCTTTACAATTCCAGCTCCATCAAGCTTTTCAATACAAATAAAGTACCTAATAGTACAGTAAGTATCATTTATGTGAATCAGCAATTTTACTAAATAAAATTTTCGTATCCCAAAATCTGCAAAAAAATATCATCTAAGAATCACTTTTTCATTTAAGTGAATTAAATTTTCTTAGCGAATTTGTTAAATTATATTTTTATTTGGCATTTGTATTAAAAATGTTTCAATAATGACTCGTTGAATTCCTATTATATAATGACTAGTTTTTTTTAAACATATACAACACTGAAAAGGAAAAAATACTAGGAGTACTTGCAGAAATCACAGGGCCAAAAGAAGATGAACCTAAATCATTATAATTCATTAACAGTGATATTGTGGTTGCATCTGTTTCTGAAGGTGACATAGTTTCAGCAATTTTAAATGTCAAGCCAGTATGGAAGTATATGAAGGAATAGAGGAACGTCAGTTTCAGCAGGTAACCGAAGCATTTGATCTCTGTTAATGTTAAGAATAAACTTGAAAAATAAAATTAGAATGATAATAGAAGATCAGCCAAATCACTGTAACTCCATAAATAATGATTAACTGGTAATTCCCCTAACCATCAGCGCAGTCGCCTCCTATTTGCACTCTCTCCATACACTTTGTATACTCAGCCGTGGTAATGACTGCCCCAGTCAGTCCCTTAATAAAGTCTACACAGTGTGCCTTCATGCAGTTTTGATGTATCCACACCGAATATTGCTGACTCCTGACCATCTTGAAGTTTACTGGAAGGCAGAGTGGTGTGCTGTCCATCAATTCACCACTGCTCACTTAGCACTTGCACCAGCACTGTTGTCCTACAGTCCCTACATCGAATCTTCCCAGTCCATGACTCACTTGGGCCATACTGGCACTCGTTTCACCTCATTGTCTTTACTGTCTGACAGAAAGGGTCTTTCCTCAAATCTACCGGGGACTCGTATTCTGATAAGTCTCAGATATCACAAAAAAAAGGAGGAAATTAGCAGAGTTTAGTCAGAACAATTGCAGAAGTCACAAAAATATTTTCTTCAGAGAATCTACAAAATGTTATTAAACTTTAATTATTATGAAGTTTATATTTTCTGTTTTTTTTTTTTTAATAATGCACTTACACAGTTATATATGTGCTGCCTTTTGTTTCAGTCCTTTTGTACTGGTATGAAATACAAAATATGTACCTTGCAAGAGTATGTACACATATTTGTACATATCTCAGTTAGTCAGTAACTTTATTTATAAGTTAATTTAATAAATAAGATGCTAAAATATATGCGTTATCTAGCATTGAATCAAAAGACTTTAGAAACCTTATAATGAATGATTTTATATTACTGTGCCTACTGATTGTTTGTCACTGAATCAGTGTCCTAATCAAATTAATTTCAGAAATAGTAACCAGATTGTAATGAGCTCCACTTACTATACAGTATTTTAACAGCACATGTGTGTGTATAGTTTGATTACCGTGTTTTCTTATGGTAAGTAGACACTTATTTAGAAGTAATCAAACATATGTAAAATATGATTAGACACTATTTCATGAACGCCACATCCCAGTCATTCTTTAGTAATGCTTATCTAAAATCTTATTAAGTTGAAAATACCAGAGTACTTCTTAACTAGATCCTGCGATACTTCCATTTTGCAAAGACCCGCGGCTATTTCTATTTGCTCCCAGTCTAACAATCTTCATCATCATCAACAAAAATTAAACCAAAAATGGTTTGCTCTGGTATCAATCTGATAGACTAGAGCTGCTCACTCTGAAGCGTCTTCAACAACACACACTTCTCCGTCCTTTCAGCTTACGAGTCAACAGTTGTATGGGATGCGCCAGTCATCCGTTCAGTTAAGATGTTCCAAACATGATCTGCCCTTCCTGAAACCATGTTGGCCCTCCAAGAGATTAGTCTCCATTATTGCATTCAGTCGTTATGCTAGAATAGATGCCTTAAATTTGTAAGACGTGTTAAGTAGGTTGACCCCACTATAGTTATCACAGTCATTATGATCTCCTTTTTTTAATATAGGGACTTACCTTTGCCATCTGCCAATATTAGATAACATGACCAGTGGTCCAGCACAGATTGATAAAGTTCAGTAAACAATTATGCAGCAAGGCTGGTGCATATTCTATGAGCTCAAAATTCAGCACATCAGTTCCCGGTAATTTTCTATTTTTTCAGCATTGCAGAGCAGTTGAAAATTCAGCCGTTGCTATTGAATCTACACGCTCATTAATCTTTGCAAATCTTGTTTCTTCCAGTTGTTCCTGGGTTCACAGTCGCTCATAATACCTGAGCCATTCCTTCTCAGTGTTATTACTGATCTTCAGGTTATCTCTTTTTGTTTGATTTAAATGCCATAATATTTTGTAAGCCTTGCCCTCCCTACCCTGCGCCTTGTGCTCTATATCACTTATATACTTGTCCCAAATATTTTGTTTGATTTTTCTTAAGTCTCTTCTGGCAATGGCACTGCAGAGCTTACATTCATGCCTTGTCTGATCAATCTTTAATGCTGGATATTTCAAATATACCTGTTTCTTAACATCTATTATTTGTGTAATATTGGCATCCTATATAGGCAGATCTCAGTTTCCGTCTCGTTTATGTCTCGTCCTCAGTGCTTCTAATGCTGCATGGGATATGTTATAGCTCTGATGTTACCCCACTCCTGATTTACATTATTATGGATGTTTATTGTGCAAACTGACTCAGCAGAGTCTGCTGGTACAGGTGTCGTATACTATCATCTTGGAGTAGATGTAATTTAAAAGTTCGTTTGGGTCACTGACGCTCTATGAGTGGCACCTTCCTCCACCTACTAATCTTTGATATGAGGATTCTCTAAAAACCCTTGTATCCTCTACTAAATTCCAGTTTTTCATTTACTAAAACATAATCATTACTACCCCATATTGTAACGAACGATGTGTACGGGGTATTTAATTTATTTGTTTTAACATAAACGAAAAGCCCAACTGTTGTGAGCGTCACTTTGTAAAAGAATCTTTATGTGGTTTGTAACAATTAATAATTAGTGTTATTTGTGTGTAATAGGTCAAATTGTAACTTCTCTTATCATTTACGGGTAAACCGTATTTCTCTCTGTTGTATTCAAATGTTGCCGCTTCGCCACCTGATTGGCGCACGCCTTCCTGCAGTGTCGACTTGGCTAACGTTTTGCTTTGACGCTTTCACTTCAATATACTCTTATTTATTATTGTAAATTAATTGAATCAAACATACAGAGTTGCAGAATGAGAACATTTATTGACCCTTTAAAAGATTTCAATTTCCTTATAATACATCAAATTTATTTTTTGTACCGGCTATTACACTTGTTCGGTTGGTACTTGCTCAGTTCCCGTGTTTTGTACACAAGTCGTCTTAACGTTAGTTTACAGTTAAAATGTTTTTTCTCAGGGGTGTTAATAAGTCCTTTCGGCTACAGAAATATATACTTACGGCTAAGACACACAAATTTATAACAATCCTTAATACTAGTTACACAAAAAAATTAATATCTTATCCTATTCGAGTAGGTAATTACCAATGAAAACTTAGTAAAATTTTGGGTTAGGTTTTGCTCATTAGAAAGGTTTGTCAATTATTTATTATTCTTTGCTTTTAATAATTATTAATTGATTAAAGTTTAAATAGTGATTTTAACAAAGCATTTAGTTCTAAATCGGAATAGTGATCAGTGAAGTGAAATAGTTATTTATTAATTTTGACCAAAAAAATTTGAATTCGATAATGGGATTATGTTTATACTCATCGATTTTCCACTGAAGATCCTGCTGTCGCCTTGTTCTTCCGGATAACTCCTGAGATGTCGTCTTCTTCTGTTCTTCGGAAGTTTATTTCTCTTGTCCCGACGGTTATCCTCGCAAACTCCGGCCTTGCACTCCTTCTGTGATCGTCCGTCTTCTTCTATTGATCTATGTCCCGATGATCTTCCTTCGGGATCCATCGTCGTCTCTTCTTCACTGCGTCTTCCCGGCTTCCTCAGATAATTATGGTTCGTTGATAATTTTTATTACACAAAATTTTATTCAGGATTCCCTGGGATGTTGTTATTATTTTATTTAAAGTGAATTTAAAATTCACTTTAGTAATAAAATTTTAGTGTGAGAACTACTCGATCCACTCTCGGCGTTGGTCAATAATACAGTAATGAAAATCTAACGGTTTTTTGGCAATAAATTTCTGGTTGCTATGGTTACCTAATAAATTATGCTAATTCTCATTGGTCATTAACTTAAGTCATTGTTATGTTTTAACGTCTTTTCTAGTCTAATTTTACCAAAATATCTTCAAATGAAGATTTCTATCTTATACTAATAGCTAGAGTTATTACATGAGTACCATTCTTCCTAATTTTTCATAATGATCATTTTGACATCCCTCATGCCCACTTTTGAATAGCTAATTACATTTTTATTATTTTTTCACATTTATATTTTACATATCTTTTATTCAAAATTGGTTGTTATTCATATATTTTGGTACTAGGAATACTCACTTAATTTGTTTAACCCTTTGGTATACTCTGCTTTAACTTTGGACTATTATTTGTTCTCAACTCTACTAAATTTTTATTTAACAGTTAGGCCTAGAGCCTAGATTTTATTCTACTCCCATCTAACATTTCTTAATAACATATTTGTTAATTCTAATACAATTTTATAAACAAAACAAGCAATAAACATCAGTGTTCCTAACTCCACCTCTTATTATAAAAATATTCCTTGCCAGGTTCAAGCCTGAAATTAAACTTCTAACTAGTTTTCTGTTTTTTACTATTATCTTGCTTATCTTATAATTTACTACATTCTACGGTTTTTTGAACAATAACAAAACTCTTATAATACTACTGTTGAACTGTACCTTACACGATATGTCTTACTTACTAATCCCTTCACTTAAATACAGTGTCTGTCCTTCTTATTTTACTATTCATTCTAATAACTTAATTTTTACCTTATTTTATAATTCTTACTTCCTATTACCTAAATTCATAATAGCACAATCAGTTTAATCTTACTTGCTAACATAAAGTTTATCAAAGATTGTTTAGCTATTTATTATAGTCTGCTTATAAAATACTTTATTCTGCACCCCCACTGCACTTTTCCCTTCATAGAAGGTTTCATTATTTATTATCACTCACTTTTTCCATTACATGCTATACCTAGCATTTCACCACTTATTTATTTTTTATACACATTTTTAATTCACTCACTTATTTATTCACACGGTTTGTCTGATTATTTTGATATCACTGTGTGATTATGGGTCATAAATAACTAGTTTACTTTCAAATCACTCTGATCACTTTTGGTTATTACTTAATTATTGCCTTTGTTTGGCTCAAAGCATCTTTGATTGGCTTTGACTATTATTATCACTATTAATTTGGGTATGGTTAGTTTCTAACTCCCTACCTTATATTATAATTACATTCCTTTATCAATAATATATACATGACATTATTATTTTCCATTAACCTTATTACCCTAGGTAAATCTCATCTACACTACAATTATATCAGTTCATTATTTAAATTACAATATAATGGTCATTATTTGGGATTATTTGATTACACTTAGGTCTCAACTGCTTCTTCATTGTTTCGTGGTTCCTTTGGTATTTATCCGATCTATTGTGTCAAGTCATTGTCAGGTTAACAGTCATTTGTCATTTGGGTTACTGGGTTATTGATCGCTGAGTTTATAAGTTTTTGCCTCTTATTCTTATCTTCAGCTTTTTATCCTTATAGTTAAATATCACTGGATCTTCACTACCTTATGTCATGTTAAAATATTGAGATCCTCTAGTGCACCATGTATGTTTATGTATCTCATTATGAGGAAAGAACATGTTGGTTATCTTAAAATTGTTGAAGGAGGCAAAATCAATAAGCTGTCGTCCATTTCCATTTTCCGTTCTTTTACCATGATTTTCCATTATAGATTTTAAGGAGAATTTCCAACATGTGCATCGAAATTCCCTGCTACTATTATATAATCGTTTCTAACAATCTTCTTGACTATGTAATATCTTCCTTCCTTCTCTTCTTCTTCTTCTTCTTCTTCTTCTTCTTCTTCTTCTATCAGGGAATAGGAGAATCTCCTGTTCCAGGCCAAAACGAAATACAGTCACTTCACCAACACTTCCTATGTATTCCTATACTTCGCTGTCCAGTAGGTTTGTATTCCCAAACTTCCTTAAGCAACCCTGCCATCCGCAAACAGTTCGTTTCTCTTTGTTTTCTGCAATGCGGGCTTGGATGTTAAAAATAGTTGACACTTTGTGGATGTCTTCATTATAACGTCTATCTCTTCATGTGCAGCCTTTAACTCGACACAAAACCTGTGGATTTCGTTGTCCATGACGTGTCCGTTACTTAACTAAATACAACTATTATATTAACGACTCGGAACACAAAGTTTTTTATAAGTAAAAACAAAGTTTTACCGTACAACCTGAACCGGTTTTCACCTTTAAAAGGCTTCTTCAGAGGCTGCCGCTGGTAGCGCTGTCCATCCTGTTGTGGGCGACGAAATCAAATTTCAAACATTATCACATAACAAAACTACTTTACTTATAACAATAAATATTACACAGAATGATGGTCTACCCATGGGCTCCCCCATATCCAGCATTCTAGCAGAAGTCTTCCTCCAACACTTAGAAAAAACAAAAATACTCACAAACAATGACAGACACTCACATAAAATACTATATTGGCACAGATACGTTGATGACATTCTAATACTATATGGGGGAAACAAAAGACAATGTGAACAGTTACTAACGCACATAAACAAAATACATAAAAACAACCTTTACTGCCAAATACGAACAAAACAATACCATAAACTTCTTAGACCTCTCCATCACGAAACTAGAACACAGGCACAAATTCAGTATATACAGAAAACCAACTACAACTGACACACTAATACACAACTCCTCCAATCACCCAATACAACACAAACTAGCTGTCTTCAGAACCATGATACATAGACTTAACAACATCCCCTTAGATGAAAAAGACTACAAAGACGAACTAAACACGATAAAATATCTAACGGAATGACAAAACAATAGTCAGTAAACTCCTACACAAAACAAACAACAGACAAAGACAGAAAACAACAAATTCATAACACTAACATACATCAACAAACAAACTGAAAAAATAGCCCACAAATTCAAAAAAGCAGGATACAGAATCGCTTACAAAACTACTAACAAAACAACACACACACAAAGCACAAAACAAATTCGATCTACCCGGTGTTTACAAGCTAAATTGCTCAAATTCTACATAGGCCAGACAGGACGTAGCTTCAAACAGAGATACATTGAACACATAAAGGCACTCCACTCCACTACAGAATCCACCTTTGCAAACTACCTCATTGAAGCAAACCACACATACAAAAACATCGAAATAACATGAACATTCTACACGTAGGCCTACACACAAAAGGCCGAAAACTAGACACTCTAGAACAATTGGAAATATACAAACACACGAAAACAAATAAAACGACATCCTAAACGAACAGACACAATTCAAATCGCACGCATTATTCAAACATATCTCACCCCACACACATAGCATCGATCTTTCGAAATTCGATTCCGTCACCCACAACAGGACGGACAGCGCTACCAGAGGCAGCCTCTGAAGAAGCCTTTTAAAGGTGAAAACCGGTTTAGGTTGTAAGGTAAAACTTTATGTTTTTACTTATAAAAAACTTTGTGTTCCGAGTCGTTAATATAATAGTTGTGTTTACAAAACCTGTGTTTATAGTAGCTTCAGCATATCGACCTCAGTTTTCACACTGAAGATTTTATTGAAATATAAAATACATCTTTCATGTATCGTCGTTATTATAATGAAATAAAGATTGTGCAATTAAAGATAAGTAGTCAAATGTTATAAAGTATAAATTAGCTCCTTTTACTTATTTACAATTACCGGTAAATACTGCCTTTTTTCTTTTTAAGTTAATTGTCAAAAATTGATCATTTATGGTGGGGTTCCCCGGTAGGTTTCTAAATTAATTATGGCCCTCAGGCACTTTTAAATTGGAAACCACAGCTTTAAGACCAACGGGATACAGTTGTGTAAAAATAAGTACCTTAATTTGTATGAATCATTTTTCTACACAATTTAATCAGTATTTAAATTCCACATACAGTATTATGTTCATGCATTTTAACTGAATTTTTCTCCCACAGTATAGGCCTACATGTACTTATTTCCCCGACATTTTACGATAAATGTGCTAATAAAACACGGGTACGCGTTATATACAAAATGCTGATTACAGACGCGAAATTACAAATTGTTAAATAGTTCAAATACATGGTATTGTTTCTGTGGAAAATACTTTACTTTGGGAAAGAATTTGTACGACATTAAATGAAAAGCCTCTCTAGCGATATCTGGAGAAAATAAGCCGAATCGATTTGCAAGAACAAATTAAAATTAGTATTCCCAAATTTGTATTTTAATTTTTAAAATAAGGCCAGTAAATATTTTTTTAATATTTCTTAAGTGGTCCAGTAATCATTTTTCTAAATATTTCATACAGAATTATAAGTAAACTAGAATCATCTACACAATATTACGTCTAAAAAGCCACATGGTGTTACCACACCACTAGGTTTGGTCATTGTTGATTATTTTCGGTACTGCGTAAACGGGATTAAAACTTGCATAGATTGTGCAGTATCGTAAAACTAGTGTAGGCCTAATCAGTTTAGTGTCTTTTGCCAATTACTCCAGTTCTTATACATATAAAATAAACATCACAATACAAAAAAAATTTTTTTTAGTTAACGGTATCCTACTACGGAAGTTGAAGGAAACGAAATTTCTGGTGGCACCCGTATGATGGTTTACTGTAACTGAACAATTCTGTTCCTTTCGATGGTATAGAACACAAACGTCTGATCGTGATGAATTGTAATTTTGTTTAGAAATTACAGTGTTCATTAAACGGGAAGTAAACACAATCCAGGAGCGAAAAGAACAAAAATTTTAAAAGGTAAGAGAGTGACAGCATCTGCTATCTGTACGTAGTATTACGAACTACATTTGGCAATCTGTCAACTAGTGCTGCTTACAACGATGAATATTAGTAGTAACGGGATTGTGATATAGCATCGTATTTAAACTTTAGTGTCAAAGTCCTATTTGTATGATTTTCTTTTTAATATTCTGATAGTCTCTTATCAACGGTTTAAAATCGTCTGTTGATTTTGTTGTTTGACGACCGTATTGTCATCGTTTAGTACTTCAGCACGCAGATGTTTTGGAGAATCGTTAAATGGTATAGTAATAAAATTATTCAAATTTTCATAAAATTTCTGTAAGAATTTTCATTATCAGAAGTACGCAGATGATTTAATGATTCCGTATTACTGTAAGAATAGTTTCAATATAAAGTTTAACACATACGAATGTGTAAGGTATCTTCGCAAGTTGTCGAGTTAAATGATTTGAAACTAACCTCAAATTCCATGTTGAGTTAGGCCTGTAGTTTAAGTTTGATACTCTTTTACAAGGACTATAGAAGTAGAATGAGAAGAAAGAAAGAGGGCATATGACTTCTTGGTATGGTTGTTATTACATAAGCAGTTTTACGTGTTTATGAATAAACACATTTTGGTAGGCCTACCCACATTTTTATTAGTGGCGTACACTTCGCCCTCTTGTTTTATTTAATCTTTCATATATAATGAAGTGATGTTAGTATTACCTTTGATTAACGGTAATCACTGTCTATTTGTGTACATAGATTGTTTTACATTTTTCTATTTAATGTTTTGAAAATAACTTATGTGCCAAAAAGTGCAATAAAATGTCTCGTGTACTTCAGTATATAGTCTCTTTAGCATAAGAAACATTCACAAAAAGCAAATAAAACCAGACCACTATCATAAAAATATATTTTTATTTAAATGTAGATTTTGTTATTACAATATTGCTGGTACTATGTAGCCTAATCCTTTAATTTCCACATAAAATAGGGAATTATTGTTTTAAAAAAACAATACTGCAGTATTGTTAATTACACGTAGAAATTACTATAGTACCAGTTTTTATAGTGCTGTGCTGACACACAAGTAACCACACCATGGTACCAGTTTGTGTTTTAGATAGTTCTGTGGTGGTGTTTGTACAGGTCCACAAACCAACTACAATGCACAGGTCAATGTTGATACATACTAACTAGTATTAGCTAGTGTATATTTATACACTATCAAGAATACAAAACTTTTTTACATAATTTTCTTTACATAACACACCACTAATGTGACAACGTTTTGTAACATCAGCTAATCACATAAAGAGAAATAAGGTTCATGCTGTGTATTTGTCAATGAGATATTGAGCTTTGAAAAGTAATTTCTCAAAAAAAAGTCTCTTCAGTATACTTAAAATGGGCACTGGTTTCATATGGGCATGACATGCAGGACAACACTACTCTCACCATTAGTAATACCTGTGCTGCATGGACACCTACTAAATTCAAGTTATGCGCGGCACATAGTACAAACCTAGCTAGATCATTCATACGACCAATGTGGGCCTGCACACCGTTGTAAATGCCTCCCGTGTTCGACCCGTTATCAAAACCTTGGCCGCGACAATCATTGATATCCAATCCATCTTCTTTCATCTTTCCAAGAATTTCCCTGTTTTTTTATGGCTCACAATGAAATCAACAAAACTTTCAACAATTTTGCACTCTCCACTAGAAAAATCAACATACCTTAAGATTTCATCGGAATGCGAAACGTCAGGAGTACAGTCAAAAAGAATTGAAAGTATTTTGCGGATTTCACTTTCTTTAAAATGTGTTAGCGCACTCTATTCCCAAGGAGCTCAATCACTTCATTTTGAATCAGTGGTGAAAAATAGCGTGTGGCATTCTTTCTGGAATTAACGTATTCAATGTGAGTTTTAAGTTGAGGATGATAGTGGCGTATAAGTTCTAACGTGCTCAAAAACACCCCACAGTTATGATCAGCTATAGAATCTGACAATCCTCTTAGTGGTAGGTTGTTTTTAGCGCAGTACAAAACTACATCAACTACTACTTTCAATAAATTGTGCCACTTTTCTGTCTCTGCATTAATAGATCTTTGAAAATCCGCGTCCAAAGAAGAATTTGCCTGAGCCTCACTTCTAGCTCTTTCCATTCAACATAGCACTTTCTGTGCATTTCAGAATTTTCATGTAGTTTGATGTGTGGATTGAAGTGTTTCCAATCATTGAACCCTTGTTTTATGTCTGCAAAGGGTACAGTGTTTGACTCTTTGCTAAAGAGAATACATGGAAAACAAAAAACTGCATTTTGAGATTTGCTGTACCTATAACATCCACTGTCTTTTCACACTCTCGCCGTTTGGAAGACCTTTGAAAAACCAGTTTTTACTTAAGTGTCTGGCATCATCTGACATCGGGAAATAAAATTTTTCCAGGTCTACTGTTTGTGGGCCATGTTCTACGAGTTTTACTCGAACTGAATCTGTAACATTTGGCCACTTGCAAGGATCATCGTAGATTATTTATTGTACTTTTCTACTATTATCATCGAGATCAATAACTTGTTCTTGGGGATCTTCTTCATCGTTAGAAGTACTTTCTTCTGCAAGATCGTTGTCTTCTTCTTTTTCCACCTCATCTGTTAGTTCAACTTTTCTGGTAACTCCTGCATTTTCATCTTCAAGATCACTACTTTCGTCAATAACTTTATCCTCTTGATCTAAACCTTCTTCTTCATTACTCTGCTCATTGTCCTCAGGTGGCGTAGATAATGCAGATTTGACTTGTTTTAACCATTTTCTCATATTGAGCGCCACTCTTTGCACTTTCATCTCTAGCTATCCAGTTTTTTTTTGAAAGCACTGCCAGACAGCTTTTTTGGTCCCATCCTGAAACAATATATAAGTATGCTATTCCAAAACTTCATTATTAATTTCCGTACACACCTAACTGTAACCCCTCTTCAAATTTTTTATGCTTTTTATGTTTTTTTTATAAAACAAATTTTTTTTTTTGAAAGAGGGGCCACTAGTTAATTAAAACTAGGCAGAAGGCCTAGAGATGTAACAAAAAAATGTGCTGGGTCCAGTGAGACGGGACTTGCAATGAAACTCTGCTGTAAGACAGCAATAACAATTTTTATTATACGCATACTTCGTTTTCTACACATCTGCATAGGAATTTCAATTTAACATTTACCCATACAATTCAACCTCTGATACTTCTTCATACAATTGCACTACAATTGTTAATTGGTAATTGTTGATTGCCTTTCCCAAGTCATTTCATATTCATATTAATTCAAAAAAAATTGTTAATATAATTCAACAGTATATATGCATCTTCATATAATTAAGTTAAATTTGCAAGTATTTTCATATTCATAATAATTTAAATTTTGTTAATATAATTCAACAGTATATATATATATATATATATATATATATATATATATATATGCATCTTCATATAATTAAAGTTAATTTTGCAAGTATGTTCATATTGTAACGTAACAAAGTTAAGGTCCCCGACGTTACATAAAAACTTTGTCAAAATAACTGAAAACAATGCCCAAGGTATGCCATAATTAAGGTCAAGGGGGCCAATCTCACCCAAAAAAATATATTGACGATACCTAGTAAGGTTACTAGGTAATAAATTAGTAAAGATGTAGCTAAATATAAAATATGGAGTGATCAGTGTAAGATGTAAACTATAAACACTGCGTCTAATGAGATGAGTTTACTGTGGATGAGTTTGAATATAATAGACTGTTTAATTAATATTTAATGTTTTATAAAGATGTACCTGTTGTTGTGCTTTATCATGATATTGTGTTTACATGATATTTGTTTTGTGTTTTGTATGTAGCAGATGTGGAGCCATTGCTTTAAGAAAGTATTAAGTAATGGATACTAATTTCATTCATGTTAAACTTGTATTTAAGTAATTAAATACAAGTGTATTTATTATATATGGTATCATGTTAAGTGAATTTACCTTGAATAATTAATGAAGATGTCTTAAAATAATATTTGTAAACTTGGCCAGGAAGACAATAATTGTTAATGAATTGTCAAGTGGTCATTATAATTATGTTAAAAACCGATGAAGGGTTCAATGATAAACTCAATAATAATAATAAATTGAAATCAGGAATTTAAAATTGGAATAATTGGCCATAAGCCAGTGACTCTTTGTACAGTAGGTCAGGTCAGAAAAATTAAATTAAAAACAAAAAAAATTATAACATGTAATAAAACCAATAGGCCTAAAATTAGTATTTTGTAAAAGGAAAATAATACCTTTTAAAATAAGTTGATTAAGAAGAAAATGTAGTAAAATGTATACGGTTTAATAAGGCAAATTAAGTGAAAGTTTTATGTGATTTACTGTAATTATAATAAGGGAGTATTTTATTAAATAAGTGTAAGAATATTTCCTAATTACGGCTCTAGGATAACCAATATTATCCAGTGACAGAAGAAGCAATGGTTGTTAGGGCAACAAAATGCAAGATATCTTGTTGATTTAGACATTCAATTGTTATATATAAACGAGGACAGTTCAATCATTAAAAAATCTCGAAAAAACCACGAAACCTCATGAATAAAATTATAATAAATCCAAATTAATATATAATCACTGATTAAAAAGACGGATTGGACGACTTCCAAGACTATCACTTTGAGAATATAAAATACCTATTAACAAAATTCAAATCAAAAATCTAAAAAAATAAATTAACTAAACCTACCATCAAATGAGTAATCATGGAAACCATAAATAAATGAAGATAACCCAGACCTGGAGAAGTCGAAGTGAATAAATACCATACAACAAAAAATTAAAGAGAATTAAATTTACCTACCGAACCTCACTTTTAACAACAGAGCAAGAACTTAATACTACACTAATTCCATCGGGACCTGTGACCACCAGAAACGAAAAATCAGCGAAGATCAAGAACTGAACTTTTCGTTACATCCTGGGTCACTAACACCAACTTTTATTGAGAAGCTGGAGGTGGATATATTCAAGCCATTCTTCATCACTCGTCGATCTGTCATCGTTATTGGAACACGGCCTTCGAGTAGCTTGTAAACGCTTGGTAAAAAACCTGCTTATGTTGATACTTTATATAATAAGATTTTAATTTAAACTGTAATACCTAGTAACCTGAATTTGCATTACCTGGCCTTACTAATAGTTACAAGAACTACATGTACCCTGAGATAAAAGACAAACTGAAAATTATAATTAAATTGTAACATCTAAACACGAGTTCAATAACAAACCGATTCTGTATTGTATGATCGATATGATGTTTTAATAGTCGGAGAAAGCAACTGTTGGAATTTTAAAATAATATAAAATAAAGAATCCTTCTTGTATTGACGATTTTGTGTTATTGTAGAATAATTATTGTATTTCGAATAGGGTGTATTTTACAGGGAAAGAAAGTGATAAAAGCATCAAGTGGAACGACTTAACCTATAATAACGAGTCAATCGCCAATAACAGCGCTCGTTTGCAGACAGCTGGTGAATACGGGAGAATAGAGAACTAACTTGCTCTCTGCGCTACTCTCTTTCCAATTTAAATAATACATACTGACTAGGGTTGGAGAAAATTACTGAATTATTCACTATAATAACTGTAATATAGCGTTTTTTCTTTGGTAAAACACTTAATAACCACTTAACACAGGTCTATGGTCAATAACCGAATAATATCAACCCATTAATACATAATTTTATAAATAAATTAACATTGATTTACAGGAGTGATTATATTATACTTATAAGATTATTTATATTATAAATATTTGGGCTTAATTAGGCGAGAGTTCGAAGTAACAAATACACACAGAAGAAAGTTGTTACAAATTGACGCCGACAGTGTGGCGATTAAACATTCTCAAATATAATTAATAAAAGTAACATACATGCACAAGTCAGAGTTGTTATAATATTCATAATAATTTAAAATTTGTTAATATAATTCAACAGTATATATTGTACAGGAATGGATTTCCTCTCCTTAAAACCCCACTGTTGGGTTTGTCAATTTGTTTTGAATTATTTTAATTATGTAAATCTCGAAGATATTTGGAGTTGTGGGATGTATTGAAGTAATTAATTAATATTAACTTAGCTCTCTAAAAACTATCAGTGTTTGTGTACCTGCAACTTAAATAATTAATGAGTTATTTTATAATTCCGTTCAACCCTATTATACCTTGAAGAGAATTCTGTCTAATTTTGTATTTTTACGCTCTCTCTTTGGTGTCAGATAATTCCGCTATTAGCGCTGTAGTATCGGCTCAACGAAACTTATAGGTTAATCCAATGTTTATGTTAACCAATTATTCTATACTTATTCAGTTACTTTTATATTCCCAGCTCATTAAACCATACTCCAAATAACAAGATTTTACCAATATATAAAGGTTCTTTATTTGTTTACCTCTTTAACATTGAATAATATATGTTCTATTAACATATGCTTGGGCTATAGATTGTATGAATCGATTGTTGATTATTCTGATCCTTTATTTAAATTAGTTATATAGTGTGTTTTAATTTGTAATTAATTTAATTCAGGGTGTGAAGGTTCTTGTAACTGTGGGGAAGATTAAAAATACATAGATAAGAATGCAAGATTTACAAATTTGAAGTGTTGTGTAGTTAGTATGATTAATATAATAATAATTTACCAGACTAGAACGAAGCAAATCATGTAGGCGGTTGATTGATAAATTTACTGTTCTGGACAATTATGCCGTACGATTTTCTTTCTTCGGTTTAATAAAATGGAATTCTTCTCCTGTCCACTTCGGAATTACAGCTTTCTGGATTGGTTTACAGCCCGATGGATGCTTCTTCTGCAACGACAGGATCCAAATACGTTCTTCTCTCGGTTGAAGCAATTAGTGTTGTTCCGTGTTTTTTGAAAGGTTATAAATTCTGGTGTAGTGTATATTATCATTTGTGATACTTTTGACTCTTTCTATTTGTTTTAATGTATCGCCAATTCCTTTCGAATATGGGACAGTTCAAGTCCTTCCTTGTATAATCCAGTTATTTATTCTCTATTCTGATTTCATTCTGTAGTATTATTTGGTTAAACTGTACTGGTGATTCATAAATATTGTCATTAGGATTTTGTGTTTTATAATAGTGTCTGATAATTTAGAATATTCCGATTAAATAGATAATACTTGGGTTTTTAATCTCATCACATTCAGTTCATCAAAGCAATTCTTGTTAAATCAACAACTTCCTTCTTCTTTTTTCGCCCCTAGCAACACCTGACGTCTTCCTTCTACATGTTTTGAATATAATGTTTATTTCATATATTTTTTGTCTATTCCTTATCAATTTGCTATCCTATCGGAATGTAACTTTACCAATAGTTGGTTTATTATTTTCTACACATATTCTGCTGGTTTTTTGATATAAGCCGGTTTTTTTTCCTTTTTTATATTTAATCCACTTTCGATATTATATGTTACTAATCGATATAATGGCATTATGGTATTATTATAATTTGTATAAATTTTATAATATATCATTATTAATTTAATGTTTTTTCTAGCTCTTCAAATCGTATTCTTTAATTATTATTAATTGATGTACCTAACCTTTATGTTATGAGTGGTTATATAGCGGTTTTGGCTGTTAGGCCTTTTATTGTAAACGGATCTACCTGTGTTTATAACTGGTAAACATCTATAGCCTCTTTTACATAAATTCATACATACAATCAAATCTTAACTATTAACATTTACATAAACAATTATTTTTCTATATCTAATAACAATTTTATCTTGACCTATTGATCACATATAACAAAATTCAAATCTATGAACATTGATTAGCTGCCTCATACTTCATTCTACAATAGTTATTGAATAATACAACTTGTTTCATTATCTTTCATTAACTCAACACATATTTGGTATAACATAACATAAACTTTATCATAATACTTGTTGTCATAAAATAATATCTCTTAACTCAAAATTCTTATTTGCTATTACTATAAAGTAAATTATTGTTTCATTTTTTTGTTTGTTTTTCACTGAACATATATCATCAACTATTATCTAACTTACAGGTTCGGTTATACTTGTTAATATTACCTTGCATTCTTATTTAACTTTATCTATGATTATAAATGTAATTATTAGATCTTTGTTCTATCATGGGTTTAGATATTGACTTGTTTATTATTCGGTGAATCTTGTTTTTATGTAACATGAATGCTAGCATTTCTGTTGTGTTACGTATGCTCCCCCTCCTAAAAAAGTTTAGTTTACCTGAATGAAGTTTAGGTCAAATAAACTTGTCTTTTTCACATGCCTTTTCTTCATTTCATTGTTAATAGTTGACGATGGGATTTTCAATGTAACTTCATTAGACTAGTATTAATACTTTTTTTTTTTTTAATAACATTTCATCATTTTTATTAACATTCTTGATCATTTTTAATGTCTGTAAACATTATTTGTTGATAGTTGGCCACAATATTCAATGATACATTAGTTTCACATCTCTTCTATTTATAATTACTATAATCACTGTATTTCTCAATTATTCTTCTGTCAACTCATTTCTTTATGTTTTCTTCGTCCTACTCTTTTGGAAACTGAAGTTATTCTTGCAACTATTCTAATATTCCTTAAATATTTAATTTCCCTAACAATCCCTAATACATGCGTTGGTACAGTTCAGAGAGGCACTGTTTGGCTTCATACTCTGCTGCCCACACCACATCTTAATATAGTACTGCTAGAATTCATCTACAGTCAGCTATAAAATATAATAATAATCTCCTAATAATCTCTTTAATTATTTAATAATAAATATTTGGGAAAAATTTTTTTTTCTTTGTTGCTTTTATATTTCTTCATTATTATCCTTCATATTTTGTGATTCCATTTTAGTTCCTTAAACATTCTTTGATATTAAATTTGACAGTTATCATTTGTAATCATTTTTGTTTTCATTTTTGTTGTGATTGTAATGCTAAGTATCTTCTTCATTTGTTTTTTTTCTCTGATCTCAATATTTTCTAAATAGTTGTTGTGTGATGATCATTATAACTGTATTTCTGACTAAATATATTCCTTAGTCCAACTATTCTTCTTCTTATCGTATTTCATTATTTTGGCTGTTTATTTTTCAATGAATTATGTTCATAAATACTCTTTCTTTCTTGTCTTCTTTAACATTACATTGGTTACATTCATCGTTTACTGAGGTTGTTTCCATCATTTGGCAATGTAGTATGTATTTTAGGTCATATGATTTTTTTTTTTCTTTCTTTACTTTGCATAGGTAGATTTGGGGTAATAACTTTTATCTTGGGGTTTCATTAATCATTATTCACACTATTTCTTTATAAACGTTTAATAATAATTCTCGCTTTCTTCTGTAATCTTGGGATTTCATTATTCATTATTCACACTATTTCTTTATAAACATTTAATAATAATTCTCGCTTTTTGCTGTAATCTTGGGGTTTCATTATTCATTATTCACACTATTTCTTTATAAACATTTAATAATAATTCTCTCTTTTTGCTGTAATCTTGGGATTTCATTATTCATTATTCACACTATTTCTTTATAAACGTTTAATAATAATTCTCGCTTTTTGCTGTAATCTTGGGGTTTCATTATTCACACTATTTCTTTATAAACATTTAATAATAATTCTCGCTTTCTTCTGTAATCTTGGGGTTTCATTATTCATTATTCACACTATTTCTTTATAAACATTTAATAATAATTCTCGCTTTTTGCTGTAATCTTGGGGTTTCATTATTCATTATTCACACTATTTCTTTATAAACATTTAATAATAATTCTCGGTTTCTTCTGTAATCTTGGGGTTTCATTATTCATTATTCACACTATTTCTTTATAAACATTTAATAATAACTCTTGTTTTCTTCAAAATCGATAATAAGTGGTTCTTATTGTATTTTAGAATTTAGTGGTAGTATTCAACTCAAATTCTTTTTAAATTCCAAGTATTTTTTCTTCAAGACTGGTAATAAGTTGTTCTTATTATTTTTAGAATTTATTCATTATATTTCTTTATGGACTCTTGGTTGTACGTTCCCTTAATCCTTTTCGTGATAGGGTTCATTATTTCATAAGTATTGTTATTATTATTTTTTGTTATCACATATGGCCCAGTATATAATAATAATAATTTTTTAGTTATTCCCTCTAGAGTGCTTGGCAGCTCCCTGTTTCTTATTAATATTTTCTCACCCACTTGGTACTTAATTGGTTTTGGGTTATTCTTTTCATATTTTCTCTTCTTCATTTCCGTCTTTTCCATAACTCGGTTATAAAATTTGACTGTTTCAAATTGATATTCTGGGTTACTTGGAAAGTTTATAATATCCTGGATTTCTCTAGGTGGAAGCCTTTCAAACATAACAGTATAAGGGGTATTTTCAATGGATTGATGGTAAGATATATTTAAAAACTCTTCGGTTAGTGATAAGTATTCGTACCACCTTCTCTGTTGGTCATGACAGTAAGTTCGGAGTATTCTGCCAACTTCCCTCAATACACGTTCTGCCGGATTACTGCTGGGGTGGTATACTGAAGTCTTATATGTTCTAATGTTGTATTTTAAAAGATTATTTCTCCATTTATAGCCCTTGAATTGCGTACCATGATCAGTGATAATAGATGACGGTTTACCAACCTCTGTTATGTAACGTCCGATGACTATTTCCAGAATTTTCTTGGTCGTGGCTCTGCTAATAGCGTAGAGTTTAGTGTATTTGGAAAAATGATCAAAAATAATTATGAATTTATATCTGTGATTTCCTCCACTGCGTGGGAATGGCCCACATATATCTAGGAATGCTTTCTCCAGCTTATATTTGGATGTTATAGGGATCATGACTCCCTCCTTCTTCTCATTATTATGTTTAACCATCTGGCAGATGTGACATGCCTGTATGGATTTTTGTACCTTTCTGGTTATATTTTTTATGTACACTTGTTCTTCTAGGGCTTTGACGATTTTCATGGCTCCCATGTGTCCATATCGTTCATGGTAATCCAATATCAATTTGTTTTCCACAGCGGTGGGAATTACTAGTTTCCAGTTTATTTGTTTAGGGGTGACCTTAATAAATAATCGGTCATCATGTACACAGTAATATTTAGTAATAACTTCATCAGCATTTTGTATCTTTTGGCGTATGTTTATTAATTTAGGATCCGATTTTTGGTGTTGATTAATTTCATTGATAATAATCTCCAGATCCTTCCGACTCTTAATGACATGGTACACCTTCGCAATCTCTTCCTTTTCTCCTTCGAATGATTGATCTTGTATGTTTATTCGGGACAAGATATCGGCTGCTATATTCTTTCTTCCAGGTATATATTCCCAATCAATGCGATACTCTTGCAATGCAAGTACCCATCTAGTTAGCCGGCCATGACTAAGTTTACATCTTTTTAGAAATGAAATTGATTTATGGTCACTTCTTACGGTCACTGGGTATCCGAGTATATATGTTCTAAATTTATAGCATGCGTATACTGCGCTTAGCAGCTCCTTCTCGGTAATGTTGTAATTGCGTTCGCAGCTGTTAAGCACCCTGCTGGCGAAGCTGATTACCATATGATGTCCTTCTTTATCTTCTTGATATAGGGTAGCTCCTAAGCTAACATTGCTTGCATCACGATTTAAATAAAAGCGTTTGTTAAAATCAGGGTGGTACAACATAACTGTTTCTAAAAATTTCTTCTTGATTAATTGCAGAATTTTATCTCGTTCTGGTCCCCATGCCCACTTGTCTTTGGATGATAATTGTTTCTGAAACTTGGCAGTTACTTCTGAATAGTTATCTTGGAATTTCCGGTAATAGTTGCAAATTCCAAGAAAAGATTGTAGCTGTTTTCTATTTTTTGGAGTAGGGAACAGTTGAATTGCTTCTACTTTTTCTGTTGAAGGTGTGATACCCTCCTCAGACAAATTAAAACCTAAAAACTTTACTTGATTGGCGATAAATTTAGATTTATTCAGCTTAAGTGTTATGTTGTTTTCAGATAATTTTCTTAGTACTTGTTCCACCCGCTCGCAATGTTCATCCCAATGTGAAGAAGTTATAAGTAAATCATCTACATAGACCGTAGTGAACTGCAGTGTTTCTTGTCCCAATACTTGGTCCATACATTTCACAAATATTGCAACCGAATTAATTAGTCCGAAAGGTAGCCTTTTAAATTGATAGTTCCTTCCGTCAAAAAGGAACGCCATGTATTTTCTACTATCTGGGTGTAGCTCGACCTGCCAGTACCCGCATACCGTATCCCAAGTGCTGATGTATTTAATACCGTGGAACTTCTTTAAAATTTCTTCTATTTCGCCTGGTGAAGTCCTATCATTGATGATCATTTTATTTATTTCCCTAGCGTCCAGGCAAATTCTCACCTTTCCGTTCTTTTTCGGGACTGCCACTATGGGACTGGTATATGGTGATTGACTATATTCTATTATGTCATCTTGAATCATACGATTAATCTCGTTCCGGACCTCGTTTTTTATGGAATAAGCAATTGGGTATGACTTTCTGCGAAAGTTCACTGGTTCTTTAAAATTTATTACACACTGATATCCTTTTACTTTACCTGGAGCATTGGAGAACACATGTTTGTATTTATTATATATTTGAATTAAATTTTCGGCCTGTATCTTACTTATTTGTCTATAAGTTTTTTCCCTTTGGAATTCTCGAATCTCTTCCAACTTACTCTGCCACAGTTCGGGATCATCGTCCTCATATTGAATGACTTCTGGTATTTTATTTTCCTTACAAAAATAGCTTTTTATGGCTAGACATCTGGTGTTAACTGGAACGGTTCTATTAGTGTCAATTAACTCGGCTGTCCATAATCGTTCGGATGTTAAAGATATTGTACCTTTATGCAAGTCAATTACTGCGGAATGCTGGCGCAATATATCGCATCCAATCAATACATTAAACGGTAATCCCGTTGCGACCAAGAATCCTATTGGTATGGTCATATTATTATTGGTAAGATCGAGCGATACTTGTTTTTTAACTGTTTTATTTTGTCTCCCAGTGGCTCTGATAATTATCACATTATTGACAGGTAAGGTCGGTATGGGTAACTGGACTTCTCGCTGGATTTTCTCAAGTTCAATACTGTCTATCAGTGATATGTTAGATCCAGTATCTATCATTATGGTAGATTTTACCCCATTTAATTTTGCCGTTACATATATGATTTCGTTATTACTATTACTGTTTACATGTTTCTTATCCTCTTCCAATAAATCTTCCCTGATATTCTTGAAATAGTGGTTATTAATTATGGTTATTTTACGATTACTCTTAATTTTGTTTATAAGTCGTTGCTCCCCAAGATTACGGTTCAGTGAAGGGTATTCATTAATTTTCACTGCCTCTATTAGTTTAATGAGGGCTTACCCCCTCTTCTCTATTTTCATTTTGATTACTGTGTTGATTTTGTACGGTTTCAGTGCGATCCTCCGTATTAGGTTCCGCTATCCTATAATTTCCTTCAGGTGGATAGTTGACTTCACGCCGGGACTGGTAATAATGGTTGTCATATCGGTGACTCCTTGGGTAATACCGTCGTTGATTACCTTGAGGCTTGGAGTAGATATAATTGACGTTATGCCTATAATTATTGGGTCGTCTGTCCCCATCTCCTCTATTATTGCGACTATCGCGATAATTATAATTATTATTGCCGCGATAATTATAGTTCCTGGAATTATTATTCGCGTGCTCATTTTGGTTTCTATTGACATTAACGTTCTGCGCAGGTCGATTGTGATCATTATTATGAGAATTGGTTGGTGGCACGTTATTATTATACTTCTGATATTTATAATTTAACATTCTATTTCTTTGGTATTGGTTCTCGTGCTCATAATTTTCCAAGAATTTGGCCATGGCTGGAATCGTCTTGATTTGACTACACATACGTGCATTTTTTATCCCTTCCTCGTAATGGTAGGATAGTTGTATCACCAAACATTCTTCAGGAATTCTGGGCTCTTAAGTTTCGCGCCATACATACCTTTCCTAGAAAGTATGAAGTAGGAGACTGGCCTATGTTTGCTTCGTATCGACCGTTACTCAAATTATTCCTAATCATGTTCTGGGTCGATTCAGACCAATACTTCTCTTTAAACTGTTTTTTGAACTCAGTCATGTCCAGTATATCTGGGCGCACCGCTGTCCACCAATTATCATAAGTATCTTTAAACATTTCATCAATCATACTGCGTATAATACTCCAGCGATTTTCTCTATTTCTTGTGATCACCTCTTCCAATCTCTTTAAAAATTCCATCGGATTGCGCTTGTAATTACGAAAATTAATCGATTCCCGGTTCTCGTGGTTATTTGTATGACTATGTTGGCATGTCCTATCCCGCCATGAATCTACTTCTTCTTGTAATTGTAATTCACGTCTACTAATTTCTTCTATTTTATTTTTATTGGTATTAATTTGACCTCCCATACTATTTAAATTGCCATAGACTCTTTCGAGTCGTTCGCCCATGTCTGTCTGTATTTGCGTAATACCTTCCTTATTCTCTTCCCGTACCTGATGTACTTCGTTTTTAATTTGCTCATATTTTTCGACAGTTTCCTGTTGGATTTCTTCGACCATTGTTTTACTCTCCATTTTTATATCGCTAATTTTATTTTGTAGTTCTTCACGAACCTGTACTATTGGTTCGTTAGTTTTTTCTAACCCTTCATTTGTTTTGGCTAATTCTAATTTTCTTTCCTCATTATTTTGGTCTACCTTCTGGTTAATTGTCACATGAAGACTTTCAATTTTTTCATTAATTTGCCTTAAATTCTCTTCATGTATTTGTAGGATGTCTTCCTTCATTTGTTTTATACCCTCATCATTCCTATCTAACCTTTCGTGAATTTGGTTTAATCTTTCGTTCATTTGTTTTGAGTTTTCCTTATTTTCCTCATTTGTTTTCCTAAACTGTTCTCTTAAGTTTTCCTTATTTTCCTCATTTGTTTTCCTAAACTGTTCTCTTAAGTTTTCCTCCTGCTGCTTTGATTTTTCCAATAGTAGTTTAAACATTTCCTGTATACTCAAGTCTTCCTTTTGGTTGGGCTTATCTGGTTGGTCCCCTTGGACATTTTCTTCCATTACTCCTTTTTCCTTGTCCATAATAATTTCAGTTTCCGTTATTTCGTCTGTCTCTGTTGTTCCATGTCACTATCTGTTATTAGTTCTATTTCCTGTTCTTGTTCATCTATTTCCTTCTCCGTTTCTCCTGCCCTAATCCTTGATCTACCTCTGGTATGCATGTTTACTCTCCCACAGTTGCCTGCTCTGGTTAAGTAATGTTATTATAATTATAGTTACTTAACTTAAGCCCTACACAAGTTGAGCGCCAATTTGTACAGGAATGGATTTCCTCTCCTTAAAACCCCACTGTTGGGTTTGTCAATTTGTTTTGAATTATTTTAATTATGTAAATCTCGAAGATATTTGGAGTTGTGGGATGTATTGAAGTAATTAATTAATATTAACTTAGCTCTCTAAAACCTATCAGTGTTTGTGTACCTGCAACTTAAATAATTAATGAGTTATTTTATAATTCCGTTCAACCCTATTATACCTTGAAGAGAATTCTGTCTTATTTTGTATTTTTACGCTCTCTCTTTGGTGTCAGATAATTCCGCTATTAGCGCTGTAGTATCGGCTCAACGAAACTTATAGGTTAATCCAATGTTTATGTTAACCAATTATTCTATACTTATTCAGTTACTTTTATATTCCCAGCTCATTAAACCATACTCCAAATAACAAGATTTTACCAATATATAAAGGTTCTTTATTTGTTTACCTCTTTAACATTGAATAATATATGTTTAATTAACATATGCTTGGGCTATAGATTGTATGAATCGATTGCTGATTATTCTGATCCTTTATTTAAATTAGTTATACAGTGTGTTTCAATATGTAATTAATTTAATTCAGGGTGTGAAGGTTCTTGTAACTGTGGGGAAGATTAAAAATACATAGATAAGAATGCAAGATTTACAAATTTGAAGTGTTGTGTAGTTAGTATGATTAATATAATAATAATTTACCAGACTAGAACGAAGCAAATCGTGTAGGCGGTTGATTGATAAATTTACTGTTCTGGACAATTATGCCGTACGATTTTCTTTCTTCGGTTTAATAAAATGGAATTCTTCTCCTGTCCACTTCGGAATTACAGCTTTCTGGATTGGTTTACAGCCCGATGGATGCTTCTTCTGCAACGACAGGATCCAAATACGTTCTTCTCTCGGTTGAAGCAATTAGTGTTGTTCCGTGTTTTTTGAAAGGTTATAAATTCTGGTGTAGTGTATATTATTATTTGTGATACTTTTGACTCTTTCTATTTGTTTTAATGTATCGCCAATTCCTTTCGAATATGGGACAGTTCAAGTCCTTCCTTGTATAATCCAGTTATTTATTCTCTATTCTGATTTCATTCTGTAGTATTATTTGGTTAAACTGTACTGGTGTTTCATAAATATTGTCATTAGGATTTTGTGTTTTATAATAGTGTCTGATAATTTAGAATATTCCGATTAAATAGATAATACTTGGGTTTTTAATCTCATCACATTCAGTTCATCAAAGCAATTCTTGTTAAATCAACAACTTCCTTCTTCTTTTTTCGCCCCTAGCAACACCTGACTTCTTCCTTCTACATGTTTTGAATATAATGTTTATTTCATATATTTTTTGTCTATTCCTTATCAATTTGCTATCCTATCGGAATGTAACTTTACCAATAGTTGGTTTATTATTTTCTACACATATTCTGCTGGTTTTTTGATATAAGCCGGTTTTTTTTCCTTTTTTATATTTAATCCACTTTCGATATTATATGTTACTAATCGATATAATGGCATTATGGTATTATCATAATTTGTATAAATTTTATAATATATCATTATTAATTTAATGTTTTTTCTAGCTCTTCAAATCGTATTCTTTAATTATTATTAATTGATGTACCTAACCTTTATGTTATGAGTGGTTATATAGCGGTTTTGGCTGTTAGGCCTTTTATTGTAAACGGATCTACCTGTGTTTATAACTGGTAAACATCTATAGCCCCTTTTTACATAAATTCATACATACAATCAAATCTTAACTATTAACATTTACATAAACAATTATTTTTCTATATCTAATAACAATTTTATCTTGACCTATTGATCACATATAACAAAATTCAAATCTATGAACATTGATTAGCTGCCTCATACTTCATTCTACAATAGTTATTGAATAATACAACTTGTTTCATTATCTTTCATTAACTCAACACATATTTGGTATAACATAACATAAACTTTATCATAATACTTGTTGTCATAAAATAATATCTCTTAACTCAAAATTCTTATTTGCTATTACTATAAAGTAAATTATTGTTTCATTTTTTTGTTTGTTTTTCACTGAACATATATCATCAACTATTATCTAACTTACAGGTTCGGTTATACTTGTTAATATTACCTTGCATTCTTATTTAACTTTATCTATGATTATAAATGTAATTATTAGATCTTTGTTCTATCATGGGTTTAGATATTGACTTGTTTATTATTCGGTGAATCTTGTTTTTATGTAACATGAATGCTAGCATTTCTGTTGCGTTACAATATGCATCTTCATATAATAAGTTAATTTTGCAAGTATTTTCATATTCATAATAATTTAAATTTTGTTAATGTAATTCAACAGTATATATGCATCTTCATATAATAAGTTAATTTTGCAAGTATTTTCATATTCATAATGATTTAAATTTTGTTAATATAATTCAACAGTATATATTATAGTACTCGTATCTATATTGTATAATAATTTGCCCGTGTTATTCCTTGTATATGTTAATTTGTACTAAATAGTTGTAAATAGTGTATCAGTTGATCGTGGAATATTTATGTTGTGTGTTTTCGAAGGTGATCTAAATATATAAGTAAAAGAATTGAATTATTCTGTGTTGGTTTCGGAATCAGAATTATAATTATTCCAGTTCAGTAGTTAGAACTCCAAAATCAATTCAAAAAATAGCGGTCGAGTCATCCCGAACAATTCTCAAGTCACCTTCGATATTAGGCTTTAACCTATTATTTGAGGTTAATCTTGGTTTTGCAGTTTGCGTACTTCCAATGACTCCCCGAAGTCTTCTTATCCTTGTTAATTATAAAATAAATGCTGATAATATATTATGTTCCTGAAATAATAACGCATGGATATGATTTATTAACATAATGGTTTAATCTCTGTAATATAAGTTCAAATTATTGGAAAATTCCATTCGATACATACGGTTGTCACAATCGATATTTATCTCAGGATTTAATAATTAAATAATGTTAATATATTTCGTGGGAATTCTTGTGGCTGCTACGAAAAGTTCCTTTACATGGTAATTAACAATATAGAGTACCTTTACAAATCATCTATTACTTATAATCTAAAAAATATTACAAAAATTATATATTAAATTACATACAAAATTTGACGAGCTTCAATGCTTCGTAAAAGGCCTGTAGGTTAGAGTGACGTCAACATCATGGCTGCCATTGTCCGTCTTACAGAATAATGAAGTTTATTAGAATGTGTACAAATAAATGTTTTCCTTGTAATCACTGTTTCGTTCAGATATGGAATTTGTTTTCACTTTAAAATGTTTACTAGTGATTAGTGTTAGTGTAAATTGGTATATTGTCTAGTGGTTGTTCCTTGTTGGATAAAAATATTGTCAAATTATACTTTACACATCTAGGCGATATTCCTGAACGTTTTCTGGTTTATTCTGGATAATTTCTTGATTGTGTGTATTACTGGTTCATGAAATGATTGTAGTGGAGGAATTATTTATCTTCAATAGTGGTCATTCAGATCTTCTTTCACAAACGAGTTAGCAATTTTATATTTTTTATTTTAATAACATCTCGACACGCACTATTAAACTGTTCTCCATCACAATTAACAATATAGTGTTATTTCTTCTTTTTTAGTCACCGAACTCATACAAACTTCTTAAATTTTGATTGGCCATTTATGTATAGGTTAAATGTTATATGATCAATACCCGTTACTTACTTTACATTTTATAAATTACCTTGAATAGATAATTTTATTATTATATTCTAATGATACATGCAATGTTTATATGATGATTAATTAGATAATTATAAACAATTTGATACTAAACATGCCTCAGTTTATAACTGTAAAACCTTATTAATTTGAATTTCTATGATATGTGGTGGAACAATTTGTTATGGTTGATTGTAATTTCTACCTTGACTACCTGAGATAAATATATTTACATAAATTAACTGGTGACATAAAATCTTATAACATACAACAAAACTCTTAATAATAATAATTGTTTTTGACAGTTTTAGTTTATTTATACTGCTAAACTATTGTCTGTATGATAAACTAAAATTCTGTCTAATAATAACAATAAAACACTTTCCATAAAAAATAATTAACACTGTTTAACGGTAGTCTGTGTCGCTATTTCTTATTATAACACTCATCACTGTAAAGGTTTGTGTCCCTTTTCTATCCTTATTATAGGCATATACAATTTTAATTAATACAATTTTATTTATATGTACTCTTTATTGGGTTTAGTTGTGTTTCAGGGTAATTTGATTATTTAGGCCTACTAGGTTTATTTATTTAATTTTGATTTGTTTACTGCCCTATTCTACTGGGTTATTTCTGGTTTTCTTGATAATATTAAATAAGTCAAATCAACTAGGTTTCCTTTAATTTGCTATCAATTATTATTTCTTGTTTCCTCTCTGGATCGGATTTCACTATTATTTACTATTCTTTTTGTAGCATTTTGTTTCGTTACAAATTGCCTCCCTTCAGAGGTAATTATTTCTGAACACTTCATTAGGACATAATTACTTATGTTATTTTTCCTTTTCTTCCTTGTGATATTTTTTCATGGATTGTTGATTATAATTGCCCTTGATCTTCTTTGAAATGGGGTCAGTTAATTCGTACGTGTTGTTGTTGTTGTTTTTTGTTATGGTGTAGGGTCCAACGTATAGTAACAATAACTTCTTTGATATCCCTTCTAGAGTGCTAGGCAATTCCCTGTTCTTTAATAACACTTTCTCTCCTACTTCATATTTAATTATTTTACCCTTTATTTTCTGGTATTTATTTCTGCGTTTTTCCAGATTTTCCATCACCTGATTATAGAATTTTAATTTATTAAATTGGTACGGTGGAGACTTAGGAAATGTAATCAATTCTTGGATCTCTGGGTGGTTGTTTTTCATACATGGCAGTGTATGGAGTGCAATTTATAGATGGATGGTAAGCCAAGTTTAAAAAATCTTCTGTGGATGATAAGTAATCAGGCCACTTCCTTTGTTGTTGATGACAATAAGTTCTTAAGATTCTACCAACCTCTCTCAGTATTCTTTGTGATGGATTGCTACTGGGGTGGTATACGGAGGTCTTATAGCTTTTGATGTTCAGTTCTAACAATGTGTTCTTCCATTTTCTGCCTCGAAATTGTGTACCATGGTCTGTAACTATTGAAACAGGTATTCCTATTTTTGGAATGTATTGAGTAGTTATTACTTCAAGAATTTTCTGCGTAGTTGCTCGACTGATTGGATACAATTTGGTGAAGTGGTCCATAATGATTATAAGGTATTTATACCAGCTTCTACCTTCACTCCTAGGAAATGGTCCACATATGTCAATGAATAATTTTTCCAATTTTTGTTCTGACGATATAGGTATCATTACACCTTCCCTTTGTTCATTATTAATTTTGACCAATTGGCAGATATGACAGGGTTTTATATAATTTTGTACCTTCCTGTGTATGTTCTTAATGTAACAATTCTCCTCCAATGCTTTCACTACCTTTACTGCACCCATATGTCCGTATCTTATGTGATATTCCAACACTAGTTCCTTCTCCATGATTCTGGGAATGATGACCTTCCAGTCTTCTTGGTTCAATGTATTTTTTATAAATAAAATTCCTTCTTGTTCACAATAGAATTGGTTTATTGGAGAGTTTTGGTTCGCCATACGTTCCTTGATTTTTATTAATTTTGGGTCTAATAACTGATTAGCTCTGATATTTTGTAATAATGCCTCCAAATCAGATCTACTTTTGAGAATGTTGTACACCTTGATAATCCTTTCCTTCTGACCCTCAAATGTCTGGGTGTCCAGGTTTATTCGAGATAACACGTCTGCTATCACGTTTTGACTCCCTGGAATATATTCCCATTTGATATTATACTCCTGCAAGGCGAGTATCCATCTTGTAAGCCTTCCGTGACTCAGCTTACAACTTCTTAAAAATGAGATGAACTTATGATCTGTTCTGACAGCTGCAGGATATCCCAAAATGTACGTTCGGAATTTACTACAAGCAAAGACTATGCTTAATAGTTCCTTTTCAGTAACATTATACCTTCTCTCACAGTGGTTTAACACACGACTGGCAAAACTGATGACTAAATGGTTTCCTTCTGTGTCTTCTTGGTACAATACCGTCCCAAGACTGACATCACTTGCGTCACAGTTCAAAAAGAATGGGTGATCAAAATTTGGATGATGAAGGATTACTGTCTCTAAGAATTTATCCTTTATGTGTTGTAGTATAGCATCCTGTTCATGTCCCCATATCCATTTGTTTTTGGAAGACAGCTGTTCCTGAAACTTAGATGTCAATGCGGAATAATTGCGTTGGAACTTCCGGTAGTAATTACACAGTCCTAAGAAGGATTGGAGTTGCCTCTTATTCTTTGGTTGTGGGAACTTCTGGATTGCAGTAACCTTTTCTTGTGATGGGGAAATACCTTGTTCAGTCAAATTGAAACCTAAAAATTGAACCTCCTTCACTATTAATTGGGATTTTTCGAGTTTTAATGTTATGTCGTTCTCTACTAACTTACTCAATACATATTCCACCCTGTGACAATGTTCCTCCCAGTTGGATGAGGTAATCAACAGGTCGTCTACATAAACTGTGGTGAATTGTAGCGCTTCCTGACCCAATACCTGGTCCATACATCATACAAAAATTGCTACCGAATTGACTAATCCAAATGGCAATCTCTTAAACTGGTAGTTTCTACCCTCGAAAATAAAAGCCATATATTTTCGATTCATCGGGTGCAACTCCACCTGCCAGTAACCACAAACTGTGTCCCAGGTACTGATGAATTTTGTACCATGAAATTTTTTTAGAATTTCTATTTCTCCAGGTGATGTGCGATCATTTACTATATGTTTATTTATTTCTCGGGCATCCAAGCAAAGTCGAACCTGCCCGTTCTTCTTCTGAATTGCTACTATTGGGCTAGTATATGGTGATTGGCTATGCTCAATTATATCATTTAACAACATTTTATTAATTTCAGCTCTAACCGCCTCCTTCAATGAATATGGTATAGGATACGATTTTCTGTGGAATTCTGCTGGTTCTTTAAATTGTATTCTACACTGATAGTTTTTTATTTTTCCTGGTTTTTCTGAAAATACATGTTTATACTTCTTATATATCATAATGAGATCTTCTACTTGCTTTGCTGTCAAATTATTTGTGCCTTGGTGTCTAAACTCTCTTATCTCCTGTAATTTACTGTTCCACAGGTCTTCGTTTGTCATATTATAGATTATTTTTCTGCATTGGGTGTCATTCTTTAAAAAATTTAATTCCCTAACTTGGTGATGGGTACGGTTCAGAGGGGCACCATCGCTTCCTATTAACTCTGCCATCCACATAACACCTTCTGAGTTCAAGGACACCTTCTCCTTGCTCAGATCAATAATGGCTGAATATTTCCTCAGCATATCGCATCCGATTAATATTTCGAATGGTAGGCCGATTGCGACCAGACATATAATATTAATTGTAACACCTTTGCTTTCTAGTTCCAATGACACTTGTTTTCTCACTGTTTTATTTTGACGCCCAGTGGCACCTATTAAAATAACATTATTGACAGATAAGGTAGGTATTATATTTTTACTTTGTTTCTGTATTCTCTCCAGTTCAGCGTCGTTAATAAGTGATACATTTGCACCAGTATCTATCATTATTCGTGTAGGAATTCCTTCAGTTTGAGCGGTTATGTATAGGATTTCATTATGCTGGTTGATTCTACTTGTCACCGTTTCCTCCAACAGTTCTTCTCGAAGATTTTTCAAATAATAATTGTAAATAATAGTAAGATTTTGACTATCCATCCTTAAACTTTGGTTGTTGTTATACTTCAAAATTCTTTTATTTTCCATAATTAGTTTTTCATAATTAGTTGGTAGTAATTTGTTATTACTATATTTTTGAATTTTGTGGTTTTTGTACTTCAAAATTCTTTTATTTTCCATAATTAGTTTTTCATAATTAGTTGGTAGTAATTTGTTATTACTATATTTTTGAATTTGGTGGTTTTTGTACCCAGTAGTTAGTAGCAGTAAGGGCTCGCGAGGGTTTATTACTGCCTCACTCCGTTTAAATTAAGGCTATCATGATTATTTTCCGGGCATAACTGTTGATTTGCCTGGAATGGTGTGCTGGTTCCTGATTGTTCAACCTCTCGGTTGTCTAATTGTTCACTTCCCCTTGATTCTCGGAAGTCCTCCTGGCTTCTACTTCTTACTCGGTTATAATGGTGACTTATCCCTCTGGGATTTACTCTTTATCATAACTGTTATTAACACTGTTCCTCCGAGGTTGATGGTATCTCCAGTAATCCCCTTCTTCTGCACTAATATAATTTATTCTTGGTCTGTACGGACGATGATTATTATTATTACCCTGGTTATTATTATTGGTATTAACTCCTGAGTTATTTCTAAAATTATTATAATTTTGGTTTGTTCGGTAGTTATTATAATTATTGTTAATTGGATTTTGATTGAAGTTTGTTGGTTGGTTATTATTTGGAGTAAAATTTTGGTTGGAACTACGATCGTTGCCATTAAAGTTATAACTATTCCGGTTATTCATGTTATTATAGTGATTAGGATTCATACCATGGTTATTACTTCTTGAACCACACTGATCAGTTCGTTGTCTGCTTCTTTTGTAGTAACCCTCATGTTCATAATTTTCTAATAAGTCAGCCATTGCGTGGACCGTTTTAATCTGGCTTCCCAGGCGTGCTCTGGCAATTCCTGTGTCATAATGGTATGCCATTTTAGTTACTAGGGATTCTTCTGGTATTCTTGGCTCTAGGTGTCTCGTCAAACACACCTTTCCCCAGAAGTAAATAGTTGGAGATGTACCTCTATTTCCATCATATCTTCCCTGACAAATGTTGTCCCTTATAATATTTTGTATAGCTTCGGACCAATATTTTTCTTTAAAAAGTTTTTTAAATTGAGCGTAGTCCACTATCTCATTCCTGGTTGCTGTCCACCAGTTGTCTGTAATCTCCCTAAAATGCTCATCCAACATCTCTCTAATCGAGCTCCAGATAGTTATTCGATGTTTATTAAAATGTTCCTCGATTCTGGCCAGGAATTCCATGGGGTTTCTACGATAATTTTTGAAATTAATCCCTTCCTGGTTTCATTTGTGGAAACATGAGTAATATTATTTGGTCTGGTTCTAATTAACTCAATTTCGTCTTGATTTTGGCGTACTTGATCAGTTAAATTATTCACCGTAGTGTTAATATTGTCACACCTTTCTCCGGTTTGTTTCTGTAAATTTACTAAATTTTCTTGTTCCTTTTGTATTCCTTCTATTTGAATACGACTATTTTCTTGGACCTGGTCTATTCTGGTATTTATCACTGCTTTATTTTGTATAATGGTTTCGTTAACTTTTCTCAATCTTTCATTAGTGTCAGCTGTTTCTTGCTTCCTTTCCTCATCGATTTTGTCCATCTTCTGGTTAATTGTATCATTGACCTGTTCAATCCTCCCATTAATTCTTCTTAAATTCTCTTCATTGATTTGCCTGAATTCTTCCTTCATTTGGTTATTATTTTCACTTATAGTTTGTCTTAAGGTTTCATTAGTACTTTCTTTAATACTGTCAATTTTTTCATTGGTTTGTGTATTGCTTTCCTTAATTCTGTCTATTTTGTCATTCATTATTTTATTATTCTCTTCGAATTTGTCATTAATTTGCGTCAAGTTCTCATTCATTTGTCTATTGTTTTCATCTGTATTCCTGTTAATACTGTCTATTTTCTCGTTAATCTCTTCCTTCATACCGTCTATTTTCACATTTGTTTGTCTGTTATCTTCCTTGATACTATCAAACTTTTCGTTTGTTTGCTTGTTTTGTTCCTCCATTTGTTTTAATAAGTTTTGACTCAAAATTTCATTTTGTTTCTTTGAATTTTCAGTGAATTCTTCCTTGATGTTCTTCAAATCTTCCTTCATTTCTTCCTTCTGCTTCTTAGAGTCTTCTTTAATTAATTCCTTTAGTTGTTGTAAATCCAGGCCTCCTCTGGCTTCCTCTCTTACTACCGTTTCCACATCCTCCACCGATGTTACTTCTTTCTCTTCCATCCTGACTTCTTTCTCTGCCTCCTTCGTCCGTCTCAGTGATGACGCCCTTTTATGCATCTTTATTATTTTTTGGAACTTATAGCAGTCGCCAGCTAAAAATTAGGAAATTAATTTGCTTGTTTCAATTTCTTCACCTAATACTCCCTAATTTCAGCCTCACTAGTTGGTGCGCCAATTTATAGTACTCCTCGTGTACCCGTAGTATCTTAATTGTATAATAATTTGCCCGTGTTATTCCTTGTATATGTTAATTTGTACTAAATAGTTGTAAATAGTGTATCAGTTGATCGTGGAATATTTATGTTGTGTGTTTTCGAATGTGATTTAAATATATAAGTAAAAGAATTAAATTATTCTGTCTTGGTTTCGGAATCAGAATTATAATTATTCCAGTTCAGTAGTTAGAACTCCAAAATCAATTCAAAAAATAGCGGTCGAGTCATCCCGAACAATTCTCAAGTCACCTTCGATATTAGGCTTTAACCTATTATTAGAGATTAATCTTGGTTTTGCAGTTTGCGTACTTCCAATGACTCCCCGAAGTCTTCTTATCCTTGTTAATTATAAAATAAATGCTGATAATATATTATGTTCCTGAAATAATAACGCGTGGATATGATTTATTAACATAATGGTTTAATCTCTGTAATATAAGTTCAAATTATTGGAAAATTCCATTCGATACATACGGTTGTCACAATCGATATTTATCTCAGGATTTAATAATTAAATAATGTTAATATATTTCGTGGGAATTCTTGTGGCTGCTACGAAAAGTTCCTTTACATGGTAATTAACAATATAGAGTACCTTTACAAATCATCTATTACTTATAATCTAAAAAATATTACAAAAATTATATATTAAATTACATACAAAATTTGACAAGATTCAGTGCTTCGTATAAGGCCTGTAGGTTAGAGTGACGTCAACATCATGGCTGCCATTGTCCGTCTCACAGAATAATGAAGTTTATTAGAATGTGTACAAATAAATGTTTTCCTTGTAATCACTGTTTCGTTCAGATATGGAATTTGTTTTCACTTTAAAATGTTTACTAGTGATTAGCGTCAGTGTAAATTGGTATATTGTCTAGTGGTTGTTCCTTGTTGGATAAAAATATTGTCAAATTATACTTTACACATCTAGGCAATATTGCTGAACGTTTTCTGGTTTATTTTGGATAATTTCTTGATTGTGTATATTACTGGTTCATGAAATGATTGTAGTGGAGGAATTATTTATCTTCAATAGTGGTCATTCAGATCTTCTTTCACAAACGAGTTAGCAATTTTTTATTTTAATAACATCTCGACATGCACTATTAAACTGTTCTCCATCACAATTAACAATATAGTGTTATTTCTTCTTTTTTAGTCACCGAACTCATACAAACTTCTTAAATTTTGATTGGCCATTTATGTATAGGTTAAATGTTATATGATCAATACCCGTTACTTACTTTACATTTTATAAATTACCTTGAATAGATAATTTTATTATTATATTCTAATGATACATGCAATGTTTATATGATGATTAATTAGATAATTATAAACAATTTGATACTAAACATGCCTCAGTTTATAACTGTAAAACCTTATTAATTTGAATTTCTATGATATGTGGTGGAACAATTTGTTATGGTTGATTGTAATTTCTACCTTGACTACCTGAGATAAATATATTTACATAAATTAACTGGTGACATAAAATCTTATAACATACAACAAAACTCTTAATAATAATAATTGTTTTTGACAGTTTTAGTTTATTTATACTGCTAAACTATTGTCTGTATGATAAACTAAAATTCTGTCTAATAATAACAATAAAACACTTTCCATAAAAAATAATTAACACTGTTTAACGGTAGTCTGTGTCGCTATTTCTTATTATAACACTCATCACTGTAATGGTTTGTATCCCTTTTCTATCCTTATTATAGGCATATACAATTTTAATTAATACAATTTTATTTATATGGGTAGGTACTCTTTATTGGGTTTAGTTTTGTTTCAGGGTAATTTGATTATTTAGGTCTACTAGGTTTATTTATTTAATTTTGATTTGTTACTGCCCTATTCTACTGGGTTATTTCTGGTTTTCTTGATAATATTAAATAAGTCAAACCAACTAGGTTTCCTTTAACTTGCTATAAATTATTATTTCTTGTTTCCTCTCTGGATCGGATTTCACTATTATTTACTATTCTTTTTGTAACATTTTGTTTCGTTACAATATATACATCTATATAATCTAAGAAAGGCACATAGCATCAATCATCATAGTAATCATCTAAACAGGACATATAAATAATCTAATATTCTTCTAAAACCTATGGCATGCAACATATAAACTGACATAGATACACGAATACATATACATTACAAACAAAATAACAAGTTCAACCCGGCAGACAGCCTTATATGAATTCTCATAATTAAAACCCATGAACCCCATAACAACATGATCGAAGTAAAAAAACTGGATTAATTAGCAAGACTAGAATTCGGCAATTTCAACTGCCCCAGCAGCCTGTACACTCTCTCCTATTACAAATTTATAACCGAAAATTTGGGCTTGTCCCCCTGATAGTAACTACCCTCACCAGATTAACGTGTCTGCATGTCTATAAAATAGTAGACTTTCACTCCCCATTATGCTTCCATGAGAATACAGAATTTTCAGGAAAATTCAAGTGTGGTATAATCACCAGAAAATAAACTATAAAATGAAACGGATATTATAAATTTTACAACTATTAATTGGAACAGTGAGAAACCAGAATAATAAATCTATACAAAACCATGAGAAATCCTGAACTGAGCTTGGCATTTAAAAAAACAATCATGAATTTAATTATTAGAGAGCCGGAATAATGTTAGAAAAATGTAAAATAAATAATTTAAGCTTCATGACAATATTTAAATGAATTCACAGACGGCTGAATCTCCCCGGGCGCAAACATGTGCCCACACCAGTTCCAGCACATAATGACATGTCCCATGCATGCAGACAACTGCATCAACAGGTGTCGGCCTCAGGTTACAGAACAACAGAACCCTTAAACCCCCCCCCAAAACCCAACCCCTTTTTATATTATAATACATATATAGATATATAAAAATACCCACATAAATCTGCTAAAATTCTTACCCCCCCCCCCCCAGTATCACAACTGCAACCTAATAAAATTAGTAACAAAAATAATGATGGCCGGACACATTGCCTGCCCCCGGGTTCACAATTCTTTTGAGGCGTAACTACATAATGAGTTAAATAGAGAAGGTTCATAAGGTTCGTAATCACTAATGTCCCGACGGACGTGAGCACAAAAGTTCGTAAGGTTGGTAATCACTAATGTCCCGACGGACGTGAGCACAATAGTTATCTGAATTGAGTGAATTGCTTTTACTGATGAATTGCACAGCATATGGAGTCTACTTCCACGGCCTAGAGTGAATTATAAAAGGCTTAAAGGTCACCTGCTTTCGTCCATAAGATGTTTTGGGGCTACTGCGACATGAGGAACGGCAGCTTCTCCCTGGCGGCCAGAATCACGAGAGCTCAGACAATCACATTTTCTTTAAGTCATGGTGGCAGGTTTACAGCCTCCCAACGGAGCGGATCAAGACTCCAAGATCAGGAACCCGGAAGATCACTTAGAGCCTACGTACGCTGGCAGATAGTAATTACAACAAAAGAAACTCGGTCGCCAGGAAGAGCCGAACTGCTCGTAGCCGCCGCCAGAAATCAATTCAACCAGCACATACGTTGAAAGCGCAAATCACCGCTCTGCCTATAGAGTGCGTGATGGTGCCGAAATTACGTTTCTCCCACCGTGCAGTGCACCGACTTATCGTAACGCATCAATTCACTCGTTCCTTATAGAAATATAATACGGGGTTTTTACGAAGCGCCGTGTAGGCACGGCACACCCCCACTCCAAAAGGGCAACATGGTTGCCCAACTAGAACTCAGTGGTACCCTGCAGTGTACCCCCCCTTATAGTCTATAAAACTCGAGTAGCTATCGGTATCCTCCCCATTCATGGCTCTCGGGAGAACAGAGGCTCAGAAGGAATACGAAAGAGCAGTAGAAGACATGTAACGTGTAAGTGTGTGGCCACCGCAGGCTGACCTGATCAGGGCCATCCTACGGCAAGAAAAGACAGAGAAGAAAAGAAGAAAGAAAGTACGGGAGCTCCCTGAGTACCGACCTCCCGAGACTTGCCCAACTTATGTTCCGAGACACCGATACAACCACAACAGGGCGTCATGCCCTATAGTTACACAGAGGGACTAGCCCAAAACCCCCAACAATAACTGCACCTCATAATTACTGCCTACATTTCACAGGACCAGGAAGAAAGGGGGGGGTTTGGTCTCCATGACCCAATAATTTCATTTACATGTGTATATATATATATATATTACATTTAATATTTATAAATAAATTTACTTCAAGATATACCTTTTTTTCCTTATTAGGAACATGTTTCGGGTACTATCTTGTACCCATCCTCAGCCTTCCGGTTTTTTTGTCTGGTGAAGTACATATGTGTTGTTGGTTGACTATTATTATTATGGCTTCCTGTTGGCTTCTGGTATTTCAAATTGGTTTTATTGTGTGTGATTTTGGTGTATGTGTTAGTTTTTTGTGTATTTTCAATGTTGAGTGCTTTGAATATTGTGTCATGTTTTGTATTGATTTGTATTTGTTCAGGTATTAGTTTGTTTTCTGTTTTCTGTTTGTATATTTGTAAATTTCCCCAAATGTTCATTATGGTGCCTTTGTGTGGTATATGTTTTATTAGTGTTACATTGGTTATGTCTGGGAATTCATGTCCTGTGTTTATTGCATGTGTGGCTAAATTGGATTTATATATTTCTGGTTTTTTGTATGCATTTAGGTGTTCAAAATAACGTTTTTTCAGCTGTTTTTTTGTTTGTCCTATGTAACATTTATTGCAATCTTGGCATTCAATTTTGTATATGCCGTTAGTTGTTGTATTATCTTTGTTGTGTGAGCTATTTAGATTTTGTAATTTATTTTTATTAGTTTTGTATGCTATTTTTATATCTGTGTTTTTAAATGGTTTTGTTAGTTTTGTCATTTTATTATTTATATATATGAATGTGGCCCATTTTTTGTTGTTGTTATTATTTATGTGTTGTTCAGTTTGATTAATTCTTAATTGTTCAGTTTTTATTTTGTATTTGATTTTATTTTCTATTTTGATCATTGTATTTTTATTGTATCCATTTTCATAACCAATTTGGTATATTATATTTCTTTCTTTGTCAGTTTCTTGTTTGTTTAGGGGAATTTTGTACATTCTGTTAAATAGCGAATAAAATGCTGCCATTTTATGTTGTGGTGGGTGGTCAGAATGGTTAGGTATAATGATGTTAGTGGAAGTTGGTTTTCTATATATTGCATATTGTATGTAGTTGTTGTATCTTGTGATGGTTATGTCTAAATAGTTGATTTTGTTATGTTTTTCTTTTTCTTATGTGAATTGTATTTTGGGATGTATGTTATTGATTTGTTTCAGTATGTTCTCTGCATTTGTGTATTTGTTATATATATATATATATATATATATTCCCATAATCCAATACATGTGTGCTCCAAGGGCATTGCCAAAACATACCGTGTCAACCAGGTCCACAACCGGCCCCGCCGACACGGTAGGCTCCACACCACTAACTCCATTTTTTTCCTTTTTTTTCTAATTTTTTTTTTATGTTTTTCTAAGGGGAAGGTTAGGAAAATCGGGGAGATGGGAAGGGCAAGGATCATTGAAAGGTCAAGACCTGGGACGAAAGGTAAGGACATGGCTCCCTCCGGAAATAAGGACGAATGGAGAAAACCAAGGCTCGCGCAGGCAGGGGCGCATCCCTGAAGTAGATGAACGCCACCGGGACCTTGGGGAACATCTACCCGCTACCTTATCATTCTACTCCCCCCCCCCAGAGCACACACCTCCCCGAATAACATCAATCCCTACATAAATGGAGACCCCCAAATCTCCCCTTTTTCTATCAGCCCGTCCATCCCCTTTGACAGGGCTTTAATTTCGAAATGTGTGTGACAATCTCTTTTGAATTACTTCCTGGTTCGCCTAACCTAGCCGTCACCGGCGACGCGAACCCCAGGATACGATATGGCCCCGACCAGTGGTAACAGTTTGGCGGCTCTCTTATCCGTTGCTGAGCTGATCGGGTGACTCTGGCAGTAGACTAAATCCCCTACCGTAAAGGGATTCGGAATACGCCCCTGATTATATCGTCTACGGACGCGCTCGTGTGCACGGAGCAAATTCTTCCGGGCCTCTTTCCACCTATCTGCCATCTTAATGTCCGGATTACTTGGCAGAAGATCTTCTATGTTCCATAAGTTAGCCAAGGGAAGCGTAGGCGAGAAACCAAACATAACCTCGAATGGAACGGCCTTATGGCTTTCATGTAAGGCCGTATTGAATGCTAATTGTAACCACTTCAAATTCTGGTCCCAACAGTTTTGCTGTTCAGCATGATAGGCAATAAGCGCGGACCTGAGATTCCTGTTGAATCTCTCCGCGTGGGACGGCTGTGGGTAATAGGGGGAAGTGGTTACATGTTTGATACCATTGGCGAAGCACATTCGCCAGAAATCGCCTGAAATGAATTGTGGACCATTGTCCGAGACAATGATGGCCGGAAGACCGAAGTGCTGAAACACATGATTCTGGAGCGCGCTTATGGTTAAACGAGCCGTTGCCTGCCGTAAGGGCAGTAGCCAGGCAAACTTCGAAAAAGCATCCACACAAACAAGCAGGTAAGAATTACCTGACTTGCTACGTGGGAAGGGTCCCACGTAGTCTATGAATAACTTCTCCATCGGTCTGCTCGCCACATCTGATGACAACAACCCTAACTTGGTGTTCTGGGCAGGCTTACTCAAGCCGCATAGATGACAACTCTTAACCCTTGTCGCAATGTCCCTATCCATGCCCTTCCAGATAAACTGTCTCCTAATACTGGAAATGGTCTTTGAAATCCCCTTATGTCCACCTACTGGGGAATTGTGGTAGTAGCTGAAGACCATGGGCATGAGTTTGCTAGGCAGCACTATCTTCGGGGCACGTCCTTTTCTCTCTCTCTGCAGCATAGGACGCCCTTGGACAAGAAATAAGGGACCTGTGCGTTACCCTCTTTTAGATTTTGGATGATCTGACCCAACTCTTCATCATCTAACTGATGGGGTAACACATCAGTAAAAGCTAAAGGAAAGTCCAGTAAAACAGAACAGGGTTGCTCAGGCTGGGCTTCACTGGGTTGGGAAAACATACGGGACAAAGCATCTGCAACCACATTTTGAGTTCCCCGAATGTGTTGCACCTTGAATTTAAAGGATGAGATCTTGACCACCCATCGTCCAATCTTACCCAGCTGCCGGGGATGAGCGAGAAGCCAAGAGAGAGCCTGGTTGTCGGTCTCGAGCAGGAACTCAGCATGTTCTAAGAAATGCCTGAACTTGTCTAGAGCGTAAACAACAGCTAAACACTCTAGCTCATAGACTGAAGACTTCCGTTCTTGTTGGGTCAATGTTCTGGATATAAAGGCCACAGGCTGCCTAGCCCCATCCACGACTTGGGACAGAACCGCCCCGAGTGCAATCGAACTCGCGTCCATCTGGAGTATGAACGGCATCGAGAAGTCTGGCATTCTCAGTACTGGAGGGGAAATGATGGCTTCCTTCAGGGTCTCGAAAGCCTTCTGTTGTTTTTCCCCCATACAAATTTGGCGCCCTTTTTCCGGAGTTCATTCAGAGGTGCCGCAATCTCCGCCACGTTCGGAATGAAACGCCGATAGAAGTTGATCATCCCCACAAATCTCGCGATGCCTTTGGCATCCTTTGGTGGGGGAAAGTCCCTGATTCCCTGTGTTCGCTCAGGATCTACAGTGACACCTCTATGGAAAATCAGGTGGCCCAGAAAAGAAATTTGTCTCTGGGCGAACTTCACCTTTTCGGGGTTGACAGTGAGGCCAGCACCCCTCAACCTGCACATCACCTCTTCGAGATGACCCAAATGTTCCTCATAACCCTTGCTGTACACCAGCAAGTCATCAAGATAATTGAAGACATATTTGAACTTGACATCGTGAAAAACGGTGTCAAGTAAACGGGTGAGAGTTTAGGCCCCTACCGCTAGACCCATGGGAACCCTAGTGTACTGATAGAGGTTCCACGGAACACAGAACGCCGTGTAGGGCCTACTTTCTTTCGTCAGCGGGATCTGGTGATACGCAGAGTTGAGGTCAATGATGGTAAAATACCTCGCCTCACTGAACCAATCAAACGCGGAATGAAGGTCAGGAAGTGGGACCGAATCTACCTCAATGTTGGCGTTGAGTTTGCGGTAGTCGATCACCATCCGATGTTTACCTCCAGGCTTGGGCACTAGGAACGCTGGACTGGCATAACTGGACTGAGAAGGTTCAATCACCCCTTGATCTACTAACTCTTGAACCTTCTCCCGCAAAATGCTCATCTTTGGAGGGGCAATTTATAAGGGTGGGAGCGCACCACCTTGGAGTCCGTTAGGCGGATCTTATACTCCAAGAGATGTGTGAGCCCAAGGGTCGAAGTTAACACAGTGGGGAAACGCTCACACAACTGATCTAATGTGGACCGCTGGGACTGGGAGAGGTGGTCTCTAGATGTGTCGGGGCACTCAACCTCCTGGATATCTTGCCTGGTCCCCTGACATCCAAGGAAAGGGATTACAACTCCCCAATTAAATTTAAAATAGCATTGGTGCTCTTGGATGTCAATAACGAGACCACTTTTGCAGATGAAGTCGGCACCAATAATGCACTCAACTCCCAGAGCAGGAGAAACCAGAAAGCTCCACACCCAAGAAAATCCCTCGATCTTAAATTTAAATGAAACTACCCGGGAAATGGGCAGAATTTCCTGGGATGCCGTCCAGCACACCACGGAAAACTGTTCTGACCTTTTAATTAAACCCTGTCTTTCAAGGTCCTCGCACACTCTAGATGAAATGAGAGATCTTGCTGATCCGGAGTCAACTAATGCTCTGAGTTGACTCCTTTTCAACTCCAACAGCAAGAAGGGGCATACAGAAGTGGGCCTGGAGATGGTTTGGAGGACCTTGATGCCCGAAGAACTGGGACCTACAAATGGCCTGGAGGTGCATACCTTGGAAGACCTGCGACAGGGAGGAGAAGACCTCCGACATATCTTCTCCTTATTGACCACATTCTGAATGACCTTGGGCGCCTTGGGGAGGGGCGTTGGACTCCCCACCCGACCCCAGTACAAAACCGCCTTATGTGGCCCCGTCTACCACACTTAAAGCACGTCACATTCGGGGAGAGACGACGCCTCTCATTATAGGAGTTCCTAACTCTAACGTCCACCCCGTGTGATAATGGAACAATTCGCCGTCTCTGCGTCTTATATCTTACTTCGTCATTTACTACTTGATCCCGGAACTCATCAATCTCCTGGACCATTCTGGAAACCACACACAGCCGTTCAAGGTCCGCAAAACAACGTGGACGGTCCACGAACACCAAACGGGATCTCTCTTGGGGCGTCACCCCTTCTAGAATAACTCGAACAATGTCCTTCTCGGGCAACCCCAACCTCAAAATCCGGGCAATTTTACGAATATCCTGCACAAAGTCCACCAACGCCTCTTCGTTGGCCTGTGCACGATAGAACCGATTACATTTCAACTGCTCACGTTGCCGACGGGGTATGAAAGAGTCCAACACCTCCCCATGGAGAGAGTCGATACTGCCACCACGGCGCAGTGTGTTGGTGACCAGCTCAGCCAATGAACCCCGGCAATACGGATATATGACGAACAAGAGGACATCTACGGACAGCCCCGGAAAATCCGCCAACTGCAGGACAGTGTCCAAGAAAACCAACAATTTGCCCTCATCTTCTCCATCCACCACCAGAAGTTTCTGGAGAATGCCGGAAATAGGGTTGGGTAGTCTCTGGTACCCTACCCCCGCCAGAATCACACAATACACCAAACACAACAACTAAACTTAATCACAAAAATCAGGAAAAACTCGAGTACTATCCTTCCTTCGAGCGACCCCCGGGTTCCCTAGCGCTGAGGAAACCTGACCCACTCCATAACTAGCTCTCATTCGGACACACAAGAGGAGAAACCACCACAGACACTAACACCATACATAAGACCAACAATCCACACCACCGAACACCTACCACAACATATAACATTTCAACAAAGACACTATTACAAACTTCAGAGACTAAATCTGGTCAGTGACGGTACCGACTTCCGGTTGGGCCATACCGCATCCAGCCAACCTCACGCGCTATTACTTCCGTAAGTATTTATAAGGCAGCCCATTCCCCCAGCAATTCGCGCGTGATCTCCGGTAAAGTCCAGTCTCAACAACCACAAAACCCAACTAAAAACGCATGCCAAGTGGCGGCATCAGGTTTACAATTCCAAAGGCGAACAATTATTCATTCACATAATATACTCAATAACTATAGGTATAACTCAACATGATAGAAGCAGAGATGTTAATTTTTAAAAAATATTTTAAGTTCCAATTTGCCAGAACTATTCCCGAGTTTGCAAGCCCCGTCACACCAAAGGACCCATGGGTTCGACCCTAGAATCAACCACGCTCTGCTACCATTTGTAACCCCTCTTTCAAATTTTGTATGCTTTATAAAAAAAAAAACATTTTTTTTTTTTGAAAGAGGGGCCACTAGTTAATTAAAACTAGGCGGAAGGCCTAGAGAAGCAAAAAAATGCGCTGGGTCCAGTGAGACGGGACTTGCAATGAAACTCTGCTGTAAGACAACAATAACAATTTTTATTATATGCATACTTCGTTTTCTACACATCTGCATAGGAAGTTCAATTTAACATTTACCCATACAATTCAACCTCTGATACTTCTTCATACAATTGTAGTGCCTTTTCCAAGTTGTTTCATATTCATATTAATTCAAGAAAAATTGTTAATATAATTCAACAGTATATATGCATCTTCATATAATTAAGTTAATTTTGCAAGTATTTTCATATTCATAATAATTTAAATTTTGTTAATATAATTCAACAGTATATATATGCAACATCATATAATTAAAGTTAATTTTGCAAGTATGTTCATATTCATAATAATTTAAAATTTGTTAATATAATTCAACAGTATATATGCATCTTCATATAATAAGTTAATTTTGCAAGTATTTTCATATTCATAATGATTTAAATTTTGTTAATATAATTCAACAGTATATATATACATCTATATAATCTAAGAAAGGCACATAGCATCAATCATCATAGTAATCATATAAACAGGACATATAAATAATCTAATATTCTTCTAAAACCCATGACATGCAACATATAAACTGACATAGATACACGAATACATATACATTACAAACAAAATAACAAGTTCAACCCGGCAGACAGCCTTATATGAATTCTCATAATTAAAACCCATGAACCCCATAAGAACATGATCGAAGTAAAAAACTGGATTAATTAGCAAGACTAGAATTCGGCAATTTCAACTGCCCCAGCAGCCTGTACACTCTGTCCTATTACAAATTTATAACCGAAAATTTGGGCTTGTCCCCTGATAGTAACTACCCTCACCAGATTAACGTGTCTGCATGGTCTATAAAATAGTAGACTTTCACTCCCCATTATGCTTCCATGAGAATACAGAATTTTCAAGAAAATTCAAGTGTGGTATAATCACCAGAAAACAAACTAAAAAATGAAACGGATATTATAAATTTTACAACTATTAATTGGAACAGTGAGAAACCAGAATAATAAATCTATACAAAACCATGAGAAATCCTGAACTGAGCTTGGCATTTAAAAAAAATAATCATGAATTTAATTATTAGAGAGCCGGAATAATGTTAGAAAAATGTAGAATATATAATTTAAGCTTCATGACAATATTTAAATGAATTCACAGACGGCTGAATCTCCCCGGGCGCAAACATGTGCCCACACCAGTTCCAGCACATAATGACATGTCCCATGCATGCAGACAACTGCATCAACAGGTGTCGGCCTCAGGTTACAGAACAACAGAACCCTTAAACCCCCCCCCCAAAACCCAACCCCTTTTTATATTATAATACATATATAGATATATAAAAATACCCACATAAATCTGCTAAAATTCTTACCCCCCCCCCCAGTATCACAACTGCAACCTAATAAAATTAGTAACAAAAATAATGATGGCCGGACACATTGCCTGCCCCCGGGTTCACAATTCTTTTGAGGCGTAACTACATAATGAGTTAAATAGAGAAGGTTCATAAGGTTCGTAATCACTAATGTCCCGACGGACGTGAGCACAAAAGTTCGTAAGGTTGGTAATCACTAATGTCCCGACGGACGTGAGCACAATAGTTATCTGAATTGAGTGAATTTGCTTTTACTGATGAATTGCACAGCATATGGAGTCTACTTCCACGGCCTAGAGTGAATTATAAAAGGCTTAAAGGTCACCTGCTTTCGTCCATAAGATGTTTTGGGGCTACTGCGACATGAGGAACGGCAGCTTCTCCCTGGCGGCCAGAATCACGAGAGCTCAGACAATCACATTTTCTTTAAGTCATGGTGGCAGGTTTACAGCCTCCCAATGGAGCGGATCAAGACTCCAAGATCAGGAACCCGGAAGATCACTTAGAGCCTACGTACGCATGGCAGATAGTAATTACAACAAAAGAAACTCGGTCGCCAGGAAGAGCCGAACTGCTCGTAGCCGCCGCCGGAAATCAAGTCAACCAGCACATAACGTTGAAAGCGCAAATCACCGCTCTGCCTATAGAGTGCGTGATGGTGCCGAAATTACGTTTCTCCCACCGTGCAGTGCACCGACTTATCGTAACGCATCAATTCACTCGTCCCTTACAGAAATATAATACGGGGTTTTTACGAAGCGCCGTGTAGGCACGGCACATAGCAAACTGCAAAAAAATTAAAAAAAAACGAATGAACGTTTCGTTTGTACTCTAGAGACCACAATACAACAAATTAATTCACCATAAAACGATAAAACAAATTGTTTTATGAAGGTTCTGAGCTTAACTTTAGGTATGAGACCTACTGTAATTGTAATACGAGCTTATTTTTAGCTTATTTTCTTAAGGTAAATTTGCTAGAAAAGAAAAACAGCGCACGCTTCCAGATCCATCAAGGCAAAATGTTTTGCCCAAAAGTGCTTCAGCCTAAGTTACGCGCTACGCGTTTGATTTTGTGTGTGGCGTGCCTAAAGAAGCGAGCGTGACACCACAACATAGGCCTACTGCAGTGAGCTTATAATAAAAAATACATTCCACATTCTCTCTTCTACGCCTTGTCCGTCCGTGTAACCTAGCAATACAGGCCCTGTGTCGGTAATAACTATACTCTGCAACAAACAAAACTGGAATCTTGTATCAAAATCAAGCCCTTATCCCTAAAGGCTAAAGCACTGTTAAAAAACACTTTCTTTCTTGAAAAAACGGTGCGACGCCACTTAAGTTTACTAAGTTATTTCGTAGTCTTTGCTATATTGCGTTTGTTTATAATTTTTCATATTACGAGTTAATAGGTCAATACTAAAAATCAAACTATAGGCCTATGTAGTATATTTTAGACTTACCTTCAAACTGTAGCACAGTAATAGGTGTGACAAATCGAAATCCAAATTAATAACGAACGAAACTAGCAACTGACTTATAACAACAAACTAAATTTGCGCCCTCGCAATCTCATCACATCCAGACAGATATTCACTCAACTCAGCGTTGCCAAGATAACAACACTTTAAACTCCCCGCTGAGAAAAAGAAAAATTTCCCGCTTACGCATCATTACGCATTCAATCACTCACGCTTGTAACTTTTACAGATTTAGAAGCTATGTTTTCTGAATTATTTTACTTTACGATTGTATGTTTGGCTTTCTATTCTATGATGGTGGCGAAAGGGTATTAAAGATCTAAATATATATTTTACGTCATCTAAGTTGTTCTTTGATTGACAAACTGCATTGATGTACTAAAAACATTCACGCCTGAAAAATCTCAATTTTTTTCCTCAAGCCTATTTTGCGCCCTTCGGACACCTGTGCCCTTGGCGGGGGCCTCTTTCGCCAACCCCTAGATACGTCCCTGATCCTTCAGGCTTCGTAGATATCATTGCTTCCTCCACATCATCCCTCCATGTACTTCAGGGTCTTCCCTGTCTCCATTTTTCTGGTGGTATCCATTCCAGTATTCTTTTGGCCCATCTAGAGTCATCCATTCACTATAGTACCCAAACAAGATTGTTCCTCCTCATTTTGCTCCGCTATATTTGTGTTCGTTTTCATTCTTCCTCTTTCTAATCTTGATATTCTACTACTGTGTCTTAGGAAGTCCATCTCTGTCATAATTGATTTATTTGTATTCTTCTTTGTGATAGCCCATGTTTCGACTCCCATTTGTTATTAAACTTTGAACTGTACTTGTGTACTACCTTTTCTTCATTTGGTTTCTTATTGTTTTGTCCTACCAGATGGAATACAACTCTGTTATTACTTTTCTACCATTGTTTATTCTTTCCATTGTGTTTTCCAGATTGATCCCTCTAAAAACAAGGGGAGTAGAAGGCAAAAATGTGAGGAGCTCAATTGGATTCTGTCACTGGCGTTATTGAGGTACTCATGGTAGTATGTACACATTGGTATGACATTTATTGATAATTTTTCCGTGCTCAGAAAATTTCTCCAAAAGTACAATGTATATAAATTTAGCTTTTTATAATGCATTCACTAAGCAGATCATATCAGCTTCTTATTTTTTCAAATCTTGCAACTTGGTACTGTTCATTCAACTTCAGCACCAGCATAACATCTCTGATGAATCCCAGATTAGCTAGTCAGCTGTAGTTTCACAGAAAGTCCAGATATTGAATCTTAGTCTGAGGAAATACAGTATATGATCTTAATCAGGTAGGCATATAAACTGGTCAAGCACTGTTGCTGAGCAACCAACAAGGTACAAAATGATGAAATGATACGTAGTGGTAACAACCTTAAATGCCAAAATAATATGTGTGATGTGGAATTAACACTGGATACCTTAAGAACATATAAGAGGAGGACTTTTAATTATTTGGACAGTGCTAAAAGAAATAATGAATTTGGTTTAAAGAGGGCCCAATTTTTTAAGGATATGGATTCCTTTGTCCTGAAGAACTAAAATAGGCCTAATAGGACTTTGTATATAGACAGATTTTATAATAAAATAAATTCATAGTAACAGGTAGATAGATTGTCATTATCCCACAAACTTAATTAAAATAGGGAAAGCTGAAATCGATTGCAGAAAAATATGCCCTTTTATACAGGCCTGACATAGAATACCATTTTATAATTGTTTCTCTATGTTTAAGTGAACTACGCTAACCAATGGTTCTGATATCTTAGCTTCAATTTCTGTCTTTATAGCATAGTTATAGCCTTTACTATGCTTGACTTCATCGATTATGAGTAATATTCATTTAAATGTTTGTTATTATTTTTATGGATTCTTTCTGTTTGAATACTTTGTTACTATATGTTACAATTAAAGATTGTGCTCTTAATAAAGAACTGGCTAAATATATCAAATTTACATTAATTATGTTCTTCCTAACTCATATGTCAACTGTAATGAATTGTATTTTAACTATTATAAAATATTTATTTCTTTTTTCAGCTTTGTGAAAATCTGTGTACAAAATGGATTTTGGAAGAATACCAGAAGAAGTGTTTGTACAAATATTAGCATTTCTCGATGTAGAGGATTTGCTTTCATGCTCCATGGTGTCCAATTATTGGAGAGAAATGGTCAACAAAGACTGGATATGGAAACGTGTCTGCAACAGAGGTTCTGAAACAAAAAATACAATCTTGTACTTAGCAAATGAGGAAAAGCATGTAAACCAGTTGTGTGTTGAAGAAATGTTCAGTTCAAACGATGGTGCACTGGATCCCCCATGTAAATGGCGAATAAATTACATGAGATATTCTCAGTTAACGAACAACATACGGATAGGTAACAACTGTGTATCATTCAAGATACCACAGCCTGCATACTGTTCAGACATTAACAGTTGTGATTGCTTTGTACTCTTTTTAATTAACTTGAAACATCTGATAGAAATATGGAATATCAAGAGTGAACCATACCAACAGGATGTTATTAAATGCTCATTACAACACGTGCGGATAGAACTGTTTGAAATTGTTGATGACTTTTTAGTTGTGTTACAGTGCAACCTTTTGCAGGTGTATAAAAACAGTGGAACAACTTTCGATTTACAGTACAGAAGGTTGTTCAATTTGCCTCGGGAGAATTCAGAGTGTATTCCACAGCTAAATGATATCACCGATTGGTATGAAGAGAAAATTGGATTGTATCCAAGTGACCATTTTGTGCGGTATATCGTTTCTGGTGATTATTTTGTAGGGTTACTTGCACAGGGTGATTTATACTTACCATTAATACACATATGGAATATAAAGACCGGTGACAAAGTCAAAGAACTGAAAATACCATATTTTCAAGACATTTTAAATGTCACTGATGTTAATTTTGGTTCGAATACTGAAAATATATTTATCATTTTAAAATGTGCAAATGGTGTTAGTGAATACAATAGAATGATAGAATACAACCTTAAAAAGCATGTATTTAGTAATTTTAATATAGAGCTACCTTATCTTGTGCCTGTTGTTATTTTTAAAGATAGGTTTGTTGTAACTCTAGGGCCATCTTGGAAAAGCCTAATCATCTGGGAGGCTAAATCTGGGAAAAAGTTAGCAAATGCCTCTCTTGATTATCCTGTTGTCCCCAAAACATTAGATGTCTATGATTCATATGTTGGATTTATTGATAAAGAGATGAACGCAGTAGTTATGAACTTCAGAGAAAATGATCTTCAAACTGTTTGCTCAATACAGATTGAATGCAGAGTATCGGGTTTGTGTTTTTTACATTGTAATTTTATTTTAATAGAAGGTTTTCAAGATGTTTCAGTTTGGGATATAAAAAAGTCTTGTAAACTTTACACAATAGATTGTGATTTTTATCTAAGCAAAAACCGTTACTGTACTAAATTATTTTTTTTACCCACTTACCGAGAATTACATTTGTTTCACTTATGGTAGTTGTGAATAGTAGCCAATAACAATAAAAGAAGGGCGTAACATAATTAATTGTCAGAGAGTAGAACACAGTTTACAAAATACAAACTGAACATACCATTTTATTATATGTATTGGTGCTAATTATGTACCATACCTCTTCTTGTTACGATTGTATTACAGTTAATCCTTTATTGATTGTATTTGCCAATGTCCTGTGTCGGTTAAAATTTATGTTTACCAAAATTACTGAAATCAAGTGTGTGTGATTTGGGAGAGATCAATGAAGTTGTTTAATCGTAGTTAGGAGAGAGAGGAGGACCAAGGATATTATCCCCGGAGTATACAATTATATATTTTAAATATTCGCCGCTCATAAGACCAGCTGATTTTGACGTCTGCCTTCAAATTTTAGGTTAAACAAACACCAATTGTCGGTGATACTTCCCGGCGGTTCGTCCTCTTCTTGGTTTCCTGAAACTCTGTAACAACTACCCTCTACAAGAAATAATACACGTTTTATTATTTATAACAAAATATTCAGAGTATTTATTTATTGAATACACTGATTTTCTCTTCTCCCAGTACAAAAATATTATAATCGATTTTTTCTGTCAACACCACATTGGTTCGATCTAATTAGGTAAACATTGGAATTATAACAAATTCTTTTTTTTTATCCTTGATTAAACATTAAATAATAAACAATTCATTTATTAATTTCCCCAGGGTTAAGGGTAAGTTCTTTGTGTTATGAGACGGTCAGAAATGAATAATAAAATACTACGCTTTACAAGAAAAAAATTTAATTATATTTGTTTTTTTCTGTAGTATGTAATTCTGGGTTTGTCCACTAAAGTACAGGTTATGTATTTATTAAAACACGGAATCAGTTACTGAATACTGAAACTGCACAAAGATTCGTTATGAGGATTTCTTGGTTAACAATTATTAATAAAGTTTGTTTTACCTCTTTTCTTGAAGTTTTTACTTGGATGGTGCTGTTTCTAGTGTTGGAGTTATAGTTGTTTTGTAATTTAGTTAAATTTTTCTAAGATACAATCTCACCAAAATCTTGAAGTGCCGTTAACTAGGCCTGACCTGGTAGCTAGGTTATTTCAAATTTTCATCGAATAAAGGACATTAAAGTTGATACTTGAAGGAGTTCTAACATAAGGTGGATACTACTCGTTAATTTTTTATTAAATTTAGCACTGTTTCCAAAAGTTTTCATAAGGTTTTATCAAATTTTTTATGGCATTACACTTTTTCCATACGAACGGTTTTCAATCATTTTAACAATTAATTCATATTTTGTTAGCTGGTTACTGTTAGTAACCAAATATTTTTTTATCATTTTTTATTGGTGCATCTATATACTTTTGAGTATATAGGCTGTTTTTAATTATTATAAATTTATTTCTTATTTATAGAAAAATAATCCTTTTTAACTTTTGTTTATTATCCAATTTAATTTATATAAGGTTTTTCCTTTTATCTCCTCTTAACTTTATACATAGGTCTTTAATATTTTGATTTCCTTTAATTGTATTTATTTATTATTTATTAATTTCTTATAGTATCCTTACACTAAACTATTTTCTTCTGCCATTTTACTCATACAGTATTATTTTATTTTTTATTATTATTTTATATATTTAACTATTTTATATTTAACCCTGGGTTATCTTATATTCAAACACAATTATTATATTAAATATAAAATTATAACCTAGGTATAAAATCTTTGTGGCCTACACAATACAAATTATACAAAATTCAAACAAAACACATAATTGGTCAGTAGCAATATAGTCTACTATTACAATTAATTGTATCTCCATCTACAGCATAAGTCTGTGAGATGCTCCTTTTAAAACCACTTACTTTATCACTGTATACACTATCTCTCACTTTGTACCCTTTATATCACTTAATTATAGTTTATAGTGTTTTGTAATACAAAGTGATCTAGAGCTATGTATATTATACTCATTTCTGACCTTTATAGTGGGGTGATTACGTTATCATTTTTGGGACTGGGTTATGTAACGTTACATAAATCCCCCCCACTAGAACAGATTTATTTTCGTTTTACTTGTTTCCAAAATAAATTGTTGACTTCTTCAATCTTCATATCTTGTTTTATTCTTCATGATATTTTTTCATTTCAGACTGGTTATATATCTGTTATTCTGTTAAATGGTAATTGCTGTTTCCTACTCAACTCTCTCTCTCTTGGAGGCATATTCGTTAATGATTTATTTCTCTGGGTAGTGGTCTTCCACATTTTACTTGATAAGGGCTGGTCACACTAATTATATTAAACTTGTTTTAACGCTTATTTCTATTTACTTCTATAAATTCGCTTTCTCAATTAAGCTTCTGTCTGCTATCTTCTTTCTATTTTCTACATTCATACTTCTGGAATCTAATATCACTCTTTTCAGCTATTTTATAATTATCCCTTAAATATTCAATTTCCCTAACATTTTTCCCTATCCTGTGCGATGGTTCAGTTCGGGTGGCCACTTTTGGGTCCATACTCCGCTGTCCATCCTTACACCTTCTGAGACCAGGGGAACATCATCCCTGCTCAGGAAAATTATTGCCGGAACATTTCTACGGTCAATTCATTAAAATAAGAAACTTATAAGTAGTCGATTAGAGACTAATACTAAACACTTTTGGGATTCTTCATACAGTTGCTGTTTGCATTTAATTATATATTTCTTTTTCTTCTTGATTCCTTCTTCTTTTTCATTAACTAATAGCATATACCATTATTGATAGGCATTATTTTAAAATCCTTTTGACTTTCCTTCTTGTGACATATTTTCTCTGTATCATTTCTTCTTATATCATCTTCAATTCCGAGAAATTCTAAATTATTGTTGTATTAATTATTATCCTCCTTCAGCTTCATTGTAGTCAATAAATTATTCGTTATTCTTCTTATTTGAGCACATTACCATCAATTGTTTTTATTTATTTATTTATTCTTCTGTTTGTTACCATCAAAATATTATTTTTTCTATCATTCCATTTTAAATCAGTTCTTTATAAATATTATTTAATCATCTGTTCTCTTTTTCTTGGTAGTTTGTTGTTTGTTAAATCAAATTATATCGTTTCAAAATATTTAAAGTAAGTGGTACTTACATACTTTTTATTAAATCATATTGTTCCTGAATAAATATTTAGTAAGTTGTCCTTACGTGCTTTTGGAATCTTGGGGTTTTTCCTTTCCAATGGGTTGCTTGGTTGGTTTTCAAAAATTCAGTCCCCTTTTTTCTGGTTGGTTATTATTTAGGTTAACCATGGTCCATTAACTCAGGTAATCCCTTTTCTCGGATGACTGGGGTGTTCGGAATTAATTCACTCCTTGACAATCTTCTTACCATCCGGCTCTCCCACTTTTCTGCTATGAAACCTTCATTTAAGTACCGGTCTTCCGTCATTGTTAGTTCCTTTTTAACTAACAGGTATTGTACCTTCTCTGACGTAACATATTCACTCATTTTTAATATCATTCCATTCTCTTTGACCTCTGTATTATTTACCCAATGTTTTGCTGATATATTTCGTATTAAAGATATAGCTGATGTTGTTAGATACTCTTCGATCGTGGATATATTTAAGTGATATTTAAATTTATTTAAGTTCTTCTTTATTATTTTATGGTGGTTTACCTTGGCCATTTTTATAAAGTTTTTTCTATAATTCATACTTTTACTTAACTCCCTTCGCTCATTAATGGGGATGTTGAATGCACTAATTAATCCACCTTTCCCCATCTCCAATTCTTCTTTCGTATTCAATATTTTCTTTCTACGTATTTTTCTTATTTTCTTGATATTCTCTTCCATGGTTTGGATATTCTCTTGGTTTTGGCTATTTTTATATTCCTTCATGCTCTCTTCTGTATTCGGACTTACTCTAAAACCTTCGGAACTGCTGTCCAATGTTCCATCCAAATCCTTGAAACTACTGTCCATTTGCTTATTTGTCTCCCCCTTATATGAATCTGCTTTTTGGCTAAGTGTGTTACTGATCATGTCAATCTTTTCATGAATTTGTTTTATATTTTTATTACTTTCTTCAAATTTCGCATTCACATCTTCCCTTTGTCCGTCAATAATTTCTTTCAATTCTTGGTATTGTTCATTCATGGTTTGTTTGATATTTCCATGAATGGTCTCAATTTTTTCATTGAATTGTTTTACTAAACTTTCCTGAATACTATCTATTTTCTCATTGGTTTGTTTGTTTTGTTCCTTCAAAGTTTCGTTTTGTTTCTTTGAAGTTTCCTCCTGTTTTCTAAAATTTTCGTCTATTTTTCTTAAATTTTCATTATTTTTTCTTTCATCTGTCTTATTAAATTTTCATTATTTTGTCTGCTTTGTTCTGCCATAAATTTCATTATTTCCTGCCAATTTGGTTCTTCTCTGGCTACCGCTTTGTCTGGTTGGTCCTCTTGGGCATCCTCTTCAACTCTTTCCTTTTCCGTGTTTGTGATTACTTCGGTTTCTTCTTTATCACCCATTGGTTGTTCCATTTCACTGTCCATGATTATTTCTATCTCTCGTTCCTGTCCACCTTCTTCCTTCTCCTTGTCTTCTGCCCTCTTCTTCGATCTGCCTCTGGTATTATGCATTTCTTGTTTTCTCATAACTGCCGACGATAATTAGGTTTTTTGTTATATTATTTTGTTGAATATCTCAAAATTCCTTTCTAATTACAGCCCTTTTACGTTGAGCGCCATTTTGTAACGTACCTCTTCTTGTTACGAGTGTATTACAGTTAATCCTTTATTGATTGTATTTGACAATGTCCTGTGTCGGTTAAAATTTATGTTTACCTAAATTACTGAAATTGAGTGTGTGTGATTTGGGAGAGATCAATGAAGTTGTTTAATCGTAGTTAGGAGAGAGAGGAGGACCAAGGATATTATCCCCGGAGTATACAATTACTTATTTTAAATATTCGCCGCTCATAAGACCAGCTGATTTTGACATCTGCCTCCAAATTTCAGGTTAAACAAATGTATAAATACAAATTATTTAATTTGTTTATTGGTTGTTAATAATTATATTTCATACTCGTACTTACCACTATTTCGCTATTCCTTGGGTCCCAGGGTTCTTTCATAAGCGAGGTCAGAAACAGTGTGGGGTTACGAAATAATTATTCTAACAACATATGTAGTGAAAAGGAAAGAAAATTTTGTATTATTATCTTAAAATTGCAATGACTCCCAATTACGCCCACATCTCTACACGCGCCTCGCCATGTGGCGTAGTTGTGCAATCAAACAATACATTTTCCATTTAAAGTTTTATCCACCTGTTACTACCAAAATAAACAGAATTAATTATTTCTCTCTATATTTTACCAAGGGTACAATTATTTACTTGTTGATCATTACGACATAATATTAAAGTATACATACCAATTAACAGGAAACATCTTATATCTAGGTTAGGCCGCCCAGCCTGCTCTCTCTCTCTCTCTCTCTCTCTCTCTCTCTCTCACTCACACTAATTTTAAAACCCTCCCGTGATCATTTTAATTAATAAAAAACCTTTAACCTTGTGGAATACCCCCTGCCGGCAACGTGGTTCACTCACGCTCACTATGACTTCTCATTTTTTTTAAACTGTTGTGTGTCCGAAACCGATATTGATGTTCTTCAATTGAATAAGCACTCCACTGTCACATTATTTTCACGAATAGTTCTACTTTTACTGGAAAATTATGAAATTTTAAAATGAGCCCACTTGGGACTGTACCTGGCCAGGTACGATCTGGAATCAGACTGCCCAGAACGGTAAGGCGTCCGCCGCTACCTCGATTTCGTCGTTTGTTGAGGAAACCAAAGCCTTGTATTTGTTCGTCGTAGCTTTCGTCCCATGCAATTCATGTAGTGGTTGGGGTGACGACAGTATACGATCTCAGTGAGGCACTGGCTAACGTCACGAGATGGGCGGATCTTAAGTTTTCATATCCTCCAGCTCGGATTGTAGGTCTCACAAAAACTTCGTTTCTGCGCCATTTTCGATAGCGTCGGTTGATCTGCTTCGCGTCCCCGCCCGCGCGTAAACCTGTGTCATGCGTACAGGCGCGTGACCACATTCAACAAAGTTCTTGGAAATCTGAGGTGGCTACATACCTGGACTGATTTCGCAACGTAATATTGCATTGCTGTTTTGTTACAAACTGTTCTATTTGCCACATGTTCTGGTTTGTTGGAATAAAATTTACACCATACCTTTGTCAATCCCCGAAAATGAAATAAATTTAAAAATACCAATACCCACAAATTTGGACCGTTACACAAACACCAATTGTCGGTGATACTTCCCGGCGGTTCGTCCTCTTCTTGGTTTCCTGAAACTCTGTAACAACTACCCTCTACAAGAAATAATACAAGTTTTATTATTTATAACAAAATATTCAGAGTATTTATTTATTGAATACACTGATTTTCTCTTCTCCCAGTACAAAAATATTATAATCGATTTTTTCTGTCAACACCACATTGGTTCGATCTAATTAGGTAAACATTGGAATTATAACAAATTCTTTTTTTTATCCTTGATTAAACATTAAATAATAAAGAATTCATTTATTAATTTCCCCAGGGTTAAGGGTAAGTTCTTTGTGTTATGAGACGGTCAGAAATGAATAATAAAATACTACACTTTACAAGAAAAAAATTTAATTATATTTGTTTTTTCTGTAGTATGTAATTCCGGGTTTGTCCACTAGAGTACAGGTTATGTATTTATTATAAACACGAAATCAGTTACTGAATACTGAAACTGCACAAAGATTCGTTATGAGGATTTCTTGGTTAACAATTATTAATAAAGTTTGTTTTACCTCTTTTCTTGAAGTTTTTACTTGGATGGTGCTGTTTCTAGTGTTGGAGTTATAGTTGTTTTGTAATTTAGTTAAATTTTTCTAAGATACAATCTCACCAAAATCTCGAAGTGCCGTCAACTAGGCCGGGCCTGGTAGCTAGGTTATTTCAAATTTTCATCGAATAAAGGACATTAAAGTTGATACTTGAAGGAGTTCTAACATAAGGTGGATACTACTCGTTAATTTTTTATTAAATTTAGCACTGTTTCCAAAAGTTTTCATAAGGTTTTATCAAATTTTTTATGGCATTACACTTTTTCCAAACAAACGGTTTTCAATCGTTTTAACAATTAATTCATATTTTGTTAGCTGGTTACTGTTAGTAACCAAATATTTTTTTATCATTTTTTATTGGTGCATCTATATACTTTTGAGTATATAGGCTGTTTTTAATTATTATAAATTTATTTCTTATTTATAGAAAAATAATCCTTTTTAACTTTTGTTTATTATCCAATTTAATTTATATAAGGTTTTTCCTTTTATCTCCTCTTAACTTTATACATAGGTCTTTAATATTTTTATTTCCTTTAATTGTATTTATTTATTATTTATTAATTTCTTATAGTATCCTTACACTAAACTATTTTCTTCTGCCATTTTACTCATACAGTATTATTTTATTTTATTTTTTATTATTATTTTATATATTTAACTATTTTATATTTAACCCTGGGTTATCTTATATTCAAACACAATTATAATATTAAATATAAAATTAAACCTAGGTATAAAATCTTTGTGGCCTACACAATACAAATTATACAAAATTCAAACAAAACACATAATTGGTCAGTAGCAATATAGTCTACTATTACAATTAATTGTATCTCCATCTACAGCATAAGTCTGTGAGATGCTCCTTTTAAAACCACTTACTTTATCACTGTATACACTATCTCTCACTTTGTACCCTTTATATCACTTAATTATAGTTTATAGTGTTTTGTAATACAAAGTGATCTAGAGCTATGTATATTATACTCATTTCTGACCTTTATAGTGGGGTGATTACGTTATCATTTTTGGGACTGGGTTATGTAACGTTACAATTATTATATTAATGTTTAGTATGTGGATTTCTATAAGTTGATGAATACTTATCATTTGTCACTCCTAATAATATAAAGATAATAATTTTTAGAATAAGCTTTACAATTCCAGCTCCATCAAGCTTTTCAATACAAATAAAGTACCTAAAAGAATAGTAAGTATCATTTATTTGAATCAACAATTTTACTAAATAAAATTTTTATATCCCAAAATCTGCATAAAAAATATCATCTAAGAATCAGTTTTTCATTTAAGTGAATTAAATTTTCTTAGTGAATTTGTTAAACTATATTTTTATTTGGCATTTGTATTAAAAATGTTTCAGTAATGACTCATTGAATTCCTATTATATGCAATGACTAGTTTTTAAACATGTATAACATGTACAAACATGTTTTTAAACATACATAATACAACACTGAAAAGGGAAAAATACTAGGAGTACTTGAAGAAATCACAGGGCAAAAAGAAGGTGAACCAAAATCATTATAATTCATTAATAGTGATATTGTGGTTGCATCTATTTCTGAAGGTGACATAGTTTCAGCAATTTTAAATGTCAAGCCAGTATGGAAGTATATGAAGGAATAGAGGAACGTCAGTTTCAGCAGGCAACCGAAGCATTTGATCTCTGTTAATGTTAAGAATAACCTTAAAAGCTAAAGGGAGGATTTTATAAACAGAAAGAGAAGAATACTTGAAAGATAAAATCAGAATGACAATAGAAGATCAACCAAATCACTGTAACTCCATAAATAATGATTAACTGGTAATTCCCCTAACCATCGACACAGTCACCTCCTATTTGCACTCTCTCCATACACTTTGTATACCCAGCCATAATGACTGCCCCAGTCGGTCCCTTAGTAAAGTCTACACAGTGTACCTTCATGCAGTTTTAATGTATCCATACCAAATATTGCTGACTCCTGACCAACTTGAAGTTTACTGGAAGTGGTGTGCTTTCTATCCATTCACCACTGCTCACTTGGCACTTGCAGCAGCACTGTTGTCCTACAGTCCCTACATCGAATCTTCCCAGTCCATAACTCACTTGGGCCATACTGGCACTCGTTTCACCTCATTGTCTTTACTGTCTGACAGAAAGGGTCTTTCCTCAAATCTACCTGGGACTTGTATTCTGATAAGTCTCTGATATCACAAAAAAAAGGAGAAAATCAGCAGAGTTTAGTCAGAACAATGGCAGAAGTCACTTACAAAAATATTTTCTTCAGAGAATCTACAAAATTTATTAAACTTTAATTATTATGAAGTTTTTTTTTTTTTTTTAATGCACTTACACAGTTATATATGTGCTGCCTTTTGTTTCAGTCCTTTTGTACTGGTATGAAATACAAAATATGTACCTTGCAAGAGTACAGCTGCCGCCACTAGCCTGTGCGCGCGGCCACAATCGTACTACTCACTCTGAAAACATAAATCGTGGTGAGTCACTCCAGCGTTCGCGACCATTTCTCGCACATGAGTCATCCAATGTTTGTAGAAAAGGCGCCCCTCTCCACCCCCCGTCCGTTGCAGGCTCCTAAGCTCCACGCGCACAGGCTAGTGGCGGCAGCTGTATGTACACATATTTGTACATATCGCGGTTAGTCAGTGAACTTTATTTATAAGTTAATAAGATGCTAAAATATATATGCGTTCTCTAGCATTCAATCAAAAGACTTCAGAAACTTTATAATGAATTATTTTATATTACTGTGCCTACTGATTGTTTGTCACTGAATCAGTGTCCTTATCAAATTAATTTCAGAAATAGTAACCTGATTGTAATGAGCAACACAATACAATATTACTTGAGCCTTACTATACAATATTTTAACAGCACATGTGTATGTATAGTTTGATTACCCTGTTTTCGTATGGTAAGTAGACACTTATTTAGAAGTAATCAAACATATGCAAAATATGATTAGACACGAATTACAGATGTGTGGTCCAGCTGTAACAAAATGCTCAGCTATGCTAAATGCATTGACAAATTACATATTTCAGATTGACACATCTGCAACACTGACTGATGCGATATGCAGATTTCATGTCAGGAACAGAGAATATGTACACTACAACTCCTTGACCTCAACCTTAGTGTTTATCACTGTTGCTGTGTGACTGGTTTTAATCTGTTCAGTCCAGTTTTCAAATAATGTCAGGTTTGATTGTCCAGTTTTTTTAGTATTTTTCCTACAGTTTGGAAATCTGCAAATAAAGTGAAGTGATCTAACAACACTGTAACCTGTTGTTCATTTTTGTAGAGTGCTAAGCATGATTTTGTAATATAATGTACATGTACATATACTGTAGTATATTCAGTGTATTCTAATATGATTGACTTAATCAGTTATTAAATAAAAATAATACTGAAAGTAGTTTTTTGTCTTGAGCAATACAGTTTTGTCTGAGTGAGCAATACTGGAAAAATAGCAACATGTTTTGTTCCAAACAATAAATTTGTGTGTTCCAAGTAAATTTGTGTTTTTGAAAATACGTTATGTAAAAAAATTTTTTATTCATACATACGCAAATACAAATATTTATAATGAGGTGTTAATCAGAGCATTATTTTAGCTACTTTTTAAAGTATGAACCTACTGAGACCCCTCATCTGCTGAACATCAGTAATGAGAATTCATTCATCCATCACATTTCCATTTCTTGTAGAGCCAAAAGAAAGTCTGAGAAATTTAAACAGTTCTTCAATCAGTTGGAATCTTTTCTCTTTTATGACATATTTTCTCCATTTCATGAAGCATTCCTAAAATTTTTAATGAATGTACATTATTTAGTTTTTGTCACAATAATTGTTTGTATCATTGTGGTTCATTAATAATTTTCTACTATTTGTTTAATTTTTAAAACAATGTTTTAGCCGATGAGGATATGAATAGAAGTTTAATAAACAGTAATTATATTAATGCAGTGTCACATGAAGATGGCCAAAATTTTGCAGCAGTTGGCATGTTTTTTCTTTATTTCAGTTGGTACTATGTTTTTTAAGCAATTGCTTCTGTGAGATTTAATCTTTATCCTCTATATTACAAGTGTAGAGGGTGTAGGCCACCATACCTCTATACGGTCATCCATCCAGATTTGTGTTCATGAATGTAACACTTTACAAATGGAACCACACAGTGCTGCATAATTATTTCCATAACTTCTAATATTTTTTTTATAAAAGCTTTATGATCATCAGGAGCACTACAATCCTGCCCAGACCATGGCCTACTAAAGTAGACTTCATCAATAATCTCTATGTGTTTCAACCTTCTTCTAATTTTGTATTCCATTTCTCCCAGCACTCGGCCCATACTGTTCTATTGTTGCTGCTTCCATCTTCTGGCTGTTCTTTCATTTTCTGAGTTCTTCAAGAAGAGACACTTTACAGGGTTAGAGGTAATCCTTTATCATTCCGACAACTGCCTTGCAAGGTTGTGAAAGTGATAGTTGAACTTGTAGCATAACAACCCCATTTTAATGCATATGAATGCCGAGCTTTGGCAGATAGGCATTGTTTAGAAAATTGGATGGCAATATTTCTACATATTCTCTAACAATAATTCTTTCTTTGTGAGGGGACACTACAGAAAATTATGTCTACTTACTTATTTCTTTGCCTTTTCTGTAACCTGTACTGAGGGAATGGTTCTATCATTCATTTCCTGTCTCTTGCTTCCTTCAAGCTTTTATTCAACCGGGTTGTCTTATCTTTAGAATGTACCTTCGTTGTGTATCTTTCTTAGTTATTCATCCTACCTTTTATTTCCCAGTTCATGGGTATAGGTAGACGAGAGTTGACGTCACTCCTGCGATTTCCCACTCAGTTTCAAAACAGTAATAATTACTTCTGTGGATCTTCAGAACTTTTATTAATACAGTAACCATATTTACTCCCTCTACATTTTAAACGAAATTCTCCATATACCCATGCCCCGTTCCCATTTCTCCTGACTAACTGTTGTTTCCTTTCACTACAACCCAAACCATCTCAGCTGGCTCTCAGCTTTTACAGCACTCTTTTCACCTTTAGATTGTTTCAATGTTGGCCTTATCTATTCTAGTAACCTGTTCAGACTTCCACGGCACTTATATTTCAATCCTCACATTTGTTTTTCAACTTAATAATCCGTTAATACGTATGATTCATGCTCATAATGAGTATCAGCACTACAACACCTACATATTTTCATCTTTGTCACTTCTTCCCTATTAGTTTTGGTTACTACTAATTGTGTTTTACTGTATCGCCACTTGATGTGGGATATTTATTGCCATTATTTTTTAGTATTCATTAAGTTCAATGTTTAATTATATTTTGTTAAATAATCATGTTGACAATATGTAATCTCACTAAAAGAAAGTACTCTAAGTCAACATACAAGTTCTCTCTTCAGGTTTCTGTGTTCTTGTAGCCTTATTACGCCAGTCCAGCTCAACCTTTATAGTTTAATAAACTGATATGCCTAATTCCTTATACTCATTATATAATTCATCAATGAATTTGGTTCTTCAGATTCTATATCATTTACCAGTTCAAACATTTTTCTAAAGATTTTCTTTTCAAGAGCCTCCAGGTGGTCTAGTGGCTAACGCGGGCGATTTATGCGCTCGTGGTCCCGGGTTCAATTCCCGGCGGAGGCTCCATACGGCGTGCACTCAGCGTCGTGAGGCAAACTGAGTAGGCGCTGAGATAACAGCACCTCCTCCCGGCCGTGAATACCGCAACTAGCGGATGGTGGCGTGTAGGACTAGCCATACACCGTCACACTAACACAAAAGCCACACGGTACGCCTTGGTCCTTAACGGACTGTGGAGCGGAGGTTTTTTTTTTCTTTTCAAAGGTGCGTATCTTTTATTAGATTTCTCAGTTTCAGTTTTATTAGACCCATGTTCCATGACATAATAAAGAGTTGGGTTCATAATAGTTTTATGTAACTTAAATTTGGTTTTCTGATGCACGTCTTTTAATTTAAGAGTTTGTGGCAGGGAAAGTAAGACTTGTTTGGTAAAGAATTCTTCTTATTTCTGGCTCCTCTGATCCATTTTTTGTAATATTAATTCCCAAGCATACAAAGTTTTCTGCAATTTCAAAGTCATTACTGGCTATTTGCTAAACCGTGTACATGTCTTGGTTTTCTTGATTGAATAAGCATTTTCGTTTTTCAAAGTTAATTGTCAGTCCTCATCATTGGCTTGTGTTTCTAGTTCTGTGCTTCCATGCTGCTGTTAGAATTCCCATGTCATCACAATGACATAATCCCCAATGACACAATCTGGATTTCTTTGTTGAAGAGGATATTGGGACTATTTATAGTCCCATTAGAGTGCATTCCATTATAGGGTCTGTCATCAAGTTTTGAACCTAAATCGTAGAGGATAAAATAACTCGTTATGACAGAGGGGGATCAGTAGTTACTGTTCATGCAGGAAAAACATTGTTAAGGCACATTATATTTTGCTGATTGTATGATAACAAATTGAGCTGCAAAATATTAAAAAGATATTTTGTAAATAACATTTATTTGTTACAATTTTTGGTATATTTTTTGAATTTGTATGTTAAACAAATATATCTGTAAATGTGTATATATCTGTATGTATTCATGTGTCTGTAAATATATTTTTAATAGTTGTTATATTATAAATTTTTGTTTTTATTAACTGACAATTGTGATTGTTACTTTTACTAACTTATATAATATGATCCTTTATTTTTGTAATAAAACATTTAAAAAATTAAGCTTTATTACTACTTCTTGTCCTTGACAATCCTTCAGTTGAAATTAAGTTGTATACTACTTTACGTTATGCAGCTATTTGCAATTATTTGTTTAGAAAACGATAGCATATTTAGTAGTCTGATAATATTCAACATAGTACCAAGTAAAATACCAATAGAAAATTAAATATGCCAAATGGGTATTTCAGACCAAAACCCAACTCATAGCATGCATTGTTGGAGAGTATATTCAGGTAATTAGACAAGAGAAAAATAGAGAATTTAACCTGGAGGGGGGGGACTCTCTATGGGGAAAGAGCCCGTACTACTTTCTCCTTCATTGTACTAACTAAAGTATATTCATTTTTCTCAGAAACTATCATAGGTCTGAATTATACAGTAAAATTCGTTTTTTTTTATAATGAAATCTTTCTATGTGTAGCTGGAATCAATAGTATTGAGTTTATCAAATATTGTAACATAACATAAGGTAGTGAAGATCCAGTGATATTTAACTATAAAAATAAAAAGCTGAAGATAAGAATAAGAGGCAAAAACTTATAAACACAGCGATCAATAACCCAGTAACCCAAATGACAAATGACTGTTAACCTGACAATGACTTGACACAATAGATCGGATAAATACCAAAGGAACCAAGAAACAATGAAGAAGCAGTTGAGACCTAAGTGTAATCAAATAATCCCAAATGATGACCATTATATTGTAATTTAAATAATGAACTGATATATTTGTAGAGTAGAGGAGATTTACCTAGGGTAATAAGGTTAATGGAAAATAATAATGTCATGTATATTTTATTGATAAAGGAATGCACTTATAATATAAGGTAGGGAGTTAGAAACTAACCATACCCAAATTAATAGTGATAATAATAGTCAAAGCCAATCAAAGATGCTTTGAGCCAAACAAAGGCAATAATTAAGTAATAACCAAAAGTGATCAGAGTGATATGAAAATAAACTAGTTATTCATGACCCATAATCACACAGTGATATCAAAATAATCAGACAAACCGTGTGAATAAATAAGCGAGTGAATTAAAAATGTGTATAAAAATAAATAAGTGGTGAAATGCTAGGTATAGCATGTAATGGAAAAAGTGATAGTGATAATAAATAATGAAACCTTCTAGGAAGGGAAAAGTGCAGTGGGTGTGCTGGATAAAGTATTTTATAAGTAGACTATAATAAAATAGCTAAACAATCTTTGATAAACTTTATGTTAGCAAGTAAGATTAAACTGATTGTGCTATTATGAATTTAGGTAATAGGAAGTAAGAATTATAAAATAAGGTAAAATTTAAGTTATTAGAATGAATAGTAAAATAAGAAGGACAGACACTGTATTTAAGTGAAGGGATTAGTAAGTAAGACATATCGTGTAAGGTACAGTTCAACAGTAGTATTATAAGAGTTTTGTTATTGTTCAAAAAACCGTAGAATGTAGTAAATTATAAGATAAGCAAAATAATAGTAAAAAACAGAAAACTAGTTAGAAGTTTAATTTCAGGCCTGAACCTGGCAAGGAATATTTTTATAATAAGAGGTGGAGTTAGGAACACTGATGTTTATTGCTTGTTTTGTTTATAAAATTGTATTAGAATTACCAAATATGTTATTAAGAAATGTTAGATGGGAGTAGAATAAAATCTAGGCTCTAGGCCTAACTGTTAAATAAAAATTTAATAGATTTGAGAACAAATAATAGTCCAAAATTGAAGCAGAGTATACCAAATGGTTAAACAAATTAAGTGAGTATTCCTAATGCCAAAATATATGAATAACAACCAATTTTGAATAAAAGATATGTAAAATATAAATGTGAAAAATAATAAAAATGTAATTAGCTATTCAAAAGTGGGCATGAGGGATGTCAAAATGATCATTATGAAAAATTAGGAAGAATGGTACTCATGTAATAACTCTAGCTATTAGTATAAGATAGAAATCTTCATTTGAAGATATTTTGGTAAAATCAGACTAAAAAAGACGTTAAAACATAACAATGACTTAATTTAATGACCAATGAGAATTAGCATAATTTATTAGGTAACCATAGCAACCAGAAATTTATTGCCAAAAAACCGTTAGATTTTCATTACTGTATTATTGACCGACGCCGAGAGTGGATCGAGTAGCTCTCACGCTAAAATTTTATTACTAAAGTGAATTTTAAATTAATTTAAACCAAAAGAAGATAATAACAACATCCCAGGGAATCCTGAATAAAATTTTGTGTAATAAAAAATTATCAACGAACCATAATTATCCGAGGAAGCCGGGAAGACGCAGCGAAGAAGAGACGACGACGGATCCCGAAGGAAGATCATCGGGACATAGATCAATAGAAGAAGACGGATGATCACAGAAGGAGTGCGAGGCCGGAGTTTGCAAGGAAGACCGTCGGGACCAGAGAAATAAACTTCCGAAGAATAGAAGAAGACGACATCTCAGGAATTATCCGGAAGAAGAAGGCGACAGCAGGATCTTCAGCAGAAAAACGATGAGTATAAACATAATCCCATTATCGAATTCACAATTTTTTGGTCAAAATTAATAAATAACTATTTCACTTCACTGATCACTATTCCGATTTAGAACTAAATGCTTTGTTAAAATCACTATTTAAACTTTAATCAATTAATAATTATTAAAAGCAAAATATAATAAATAATTGACAAACCTTTCAAATGAACAAAACCTAACCCAAAATTTTACTAAGTTTTCATTGGTAATTACTTACTCGAATAGGATAAGATATTAATTTTTTTTGTGTAACTAGCATTAAGGATTGTTATAAATTTGTGTGTCTTAGCTGTAAGTATATATTTTTTGTAGCCGAAAGGACTTATTAACACCCCTGAGAAGAAACATTTTAACTGTAAACTAACGTTAAGACGACTTGTGTACAAAACACGGGAACTGAGCAAGTGCCAACCGAACAAGTGTAATAGCCGGTACAAAAAATAAATTTGATGTATTATAAGGAAATTGAAATCTTTTAAAGGGTCAATAAATGTTCTCATTCTGCAACTCTGTATGTTTGATTCAATTAATTTACAATAATAAATAAGAGTATGTTGAAGTGAAAGCGTCAAAGCAAAACGTTAGCCAAGTCGACACTGCAGGAAGGCGTGCGCCAATCAGGTGGCGAGGCGGCAACATTTGAATACAACAGATAGAAATACGGTTTACCCGTAAATGATAAGAGAAGTTACAATTTTACCTATTAAACACAAATAACACTAATTATTAATTTTTACAAACCACATAAAGATTCTATTACAAAGTGATGCTCACAACAGTTGGGCTTTTCGTTTATGTTAAAACAAATAAATTAAATATCCCGCACACACATTTTCATTACAAAGTGGCGCGCCAACTAGTAGGGCTAGAATAGTTAAGGAAACATACCTTTAAACTTTACAGATTCTAGCGGCGACTACAGAAATGGAACCGGCAAAAATCGGCACCAGACTGACCAAGCTATGCGAAAAGGAGGCGGAAGAGGAAGCAAGGAGATTAGAAAAGGAAATCGAGAAAGGTGCCAGAATGGAAGAAAAGGAAATAACATCAGTGGAAGATGTGGAAGAATTACTAACTCCCATGGAAATAGATAAACCCCCACAACAGGAGGAAGCCAGAGGAGGCCTGGATTTATAAAAATTATGGGAACTAATCAAAGAGGAAAATAGACAAACTAATGAAAAAATAGACAGTATTAAGGAAGATTCCAGGAAGCAGAAGGAAGAAATAAATGACAATTTCAAGAAGCAGGAGGAGAAAATAGATAAAAAACTGGACAGCACTAAGGAAGATTTAAGGCGGACCATTAATGGAAATAACGAGAAATTAAGACAGGAAATGAAGGAGGAGAATAAATTGATTAGTGAAAAGATAGAGAGAAGTAATGAGAAAACCAGCGAAACCTTGAGACTCATGAAAGAGGACATTGAAACGCTGAATGATAAAATTGAATATAACCAAGATACATTACAGCAACAGTTGATGGAATACAGAGAAGAACTGAAACAAACTGTAATGGAAACGGAAGAGAAGATAGAGAAAACCAGCGAAGTAGTGATGCAAGTCCGAGAAGAGATTTTGATCAAGGTGAATGAAGTTGAAGGCGAAGGTAAGAGGAGGGTTGAAGGACTCCAAAAAGAAACCAACAACAAATTAGAGCAAATACAGACCAGAGTCGAAGAGAACTATAGCAGATTGGACGCATCAATAAGTGAAGTGAAGGACACCACAACCGCCCAAGAAGGGAAAATAGCTGAATTTAGGGCAAGAGAACTACGCCTACAGGAAGAGATCAATGCATTGAAGGATCGACCAATCTTGAGCTCACATATATCATGTAGTGAAAGTAGGGAAACGATAAATTTTAAAAATTATAAACGCAACCCAATTGAGTTTATAGAACGAGTAGAGGAGAACTTAGCCCGAACCAGAGAGACACGGTGGACCATAATCAAGAGCATGATTGACGACATGTTCAAAGAAGTCCATGAGAATTGGTGGACGGCGGTGAGACCAGGTATAAATAATTTTAGTGAATTTAAAAAATTATTTAAGGACAAGTACTGGTCGGAGGCGACTCAGCACGTGGTGAGAAATAACATAAGCAACGGCCGATTCGACCCTTACCTAGGACAGTCTCCAACCGCTTACTTTTTAGGTAAGGTAAGCATAGCGAGGAACCTCGAACCTAACATCCCTGAAGAGTGCCTAGTGACACAATTGGCATACCACTATGACGGGGAAATCACAAAAAGCCGTTTAAGTGGACGAATCAAGACTATACAAGAGATGGCCGCGTTATTGGGAGAGTATGAGCGGGAGAAACATTATGTCTTGAACAGACAGAAGAACACACCAAACTACAGGAATTATGATAACCGAAATCAACCAAGTGGGCCGCAAGGAAACCACACCCCGGCCAATCATCCGCCAGCCAACCCCAATAATTATCGAGGGTTTAATAACCATAACAACAACAATAACTACCCGAGAAACTATAACCAGAATTACCCCAACAACAATAACAATGCAAACCATCCTTACAACAGGGGAAATAACCAAAATGGAGGTGGTTATAACAGACCCCATAACCAATACCACAATAATAACCAGTCGATACCGAATCAAACATACAGGCGACGGGTAAACTATGTAAATGTAGAAGGTAGAAACGACGGGAGACGGAGTTATAGAAGACCGAGGAGCCGGAGTGCTGAAGAAAACAGAAGGAGTCGGGAACAAATAACTCGCAATGACCACTCGATCGAGAGAAGGCAAAACACTGAGAATAATCACCCCATCAGAACAGAGGACCGCGCCGAAGGCAACGGCCAGCATTTAAACGAGCAGCGGCAGTGAGAATACCACAGGACCCGTCACTGATCCGATCTATTGGGTTACTAACTAGACAGACAAACGAGTCTAATGACGACACTATCATAATAATTCAGAACCATTATCTGAAAAATATCCGAGAGGAGCTAATGGAAGAAAATTCCTCATTAATCAAGCACCCGGATAACGAAATTGCCTATGTTACCGCCAAGGTATATAATGTAAATGTAAAATTTATGATTGACACAGGTGCAAACGTGTCTTTAATTGATATAAACATGTATGAAAAAATTCAAAAAGAGTAAGATCAGCTTACCCACGTTACCAATAAGTAACATTATTTTAATTGGAGCCACTGGGAGGCAGAACAAAACCATTAAGAGACAAGTGTCTCTAGAAGTCATAAGTAATGGTGAGACACTGCCAATGATATTTTTAATTGCTCACAACTTACCATTCGAAATTCTAATTGGTTGTGATATACTGAGAAAGTACTCTGCAGTTATCGATATGGAACTATCAAAAGTAACCATGAAATATGAAGGCAGAGAATGGGTAGCTGAATTAACTGGTAGCAAAGGGGTCATACCAATAAGTACGATATATAGCATAAGAACAATTTGTGATTCACCAGACCGGAGGTGGGAAGTGAAGCCAGATAGTCAACTAAACAATGACATTCTATGGAAACGGAAATTGGAGGAAATCCGACAGTTTCGAGGAACCCAAGACGGGAATCCATTAACGGAACAAGAGGTGGAGAAATTAATAAGAATTTACAACAAGTACCGACATGTATTTTCCGACCAACCAGGAAAGGTACGGGGGTATCAATGCGAGTTGAAATTCAAAGAAGTGGCCAATTTCAATAAAAAATCCTACCCTATAGCGTATGCAGAAAAGGAAGCAGTGCGCACAGAAATTAATAAAATGATGGAGGAAGATATCATTGAGTATAGTTGTTCGCAGTACACCAGTCCTATAGTATCTGTTACCAAAAAGGATGGAAGGGTACGCTTGTGTCTCGACGCCCGAGAAATAAATAAAATACTAGTCAACGACAGGACATCTCCTGGTGAGATCGAGGAGATCCTCAAGAAATTTCATGGAACTCAATTTATCAGTACCTGGGATACAGTTTGCGGGTACTGGCAAGTAGAATTGCACCCAGCCAGTCGAAAATACGTAGCATTCATATTTGAAGGCAGGAACTACCAGTTCAAGCGACTACCTTTTGGGCTGGTAAACTCGGTAGCAATATTTGTCCGCTGCATGGACCAGATACTGGGTCCTGAGACTATGAACTATACCACTGTATACGTCGATGATTTGCTAATCACTTCATCCAATTGGGAGGAGCACTGTATGAGAGTAGAGAGAGTACTGGAAAAATTATCCACCAACAATGTAACATTAAAACTAGAGAAGTCTAAGCTGATAGCAGCAGAAGTCCAATTCCTTGGATTCAACCTGTCACGACAAGGAATAACACCATCGGTCGACAAAGTAGATGCCATTCAACGTTTCCCTACCCCTAAAAATAAGAAACAGTTACAGTCGTTCCTGGGCATCTGTAACTACTACAGAAAATTCCAGCAAAATTATTCAGAGCTGACTACTAAACTATCATCCAAAAACAAGTGGATGTGGGGCCCAGAACAGGAAACGATCTTCAACACTATCAAAAAACACTTCCTTGACACAATCATGTTAAACCACCCCAATTTCAATAGACCCTTTTACATGAACTGCGACGCAAGCGACATTAGCTTGGGATCGGTGCTTTACCAAGAAGACAAAGATGGAAACCACCAAGTGATAAGTTTCGCCAGCCGAACATTAAACCAATGTGAGCGCAATTATCATGTAACCGAAAAAGAACTGTTGAGTGTGGTCTTTTCTTGTGGAAAATTTCGGACTTACATTCTTGGATATCCTATCACCGTGCGCACCGACCATAAGTCTATTTCCTTTTTGAAGAACTGCAAACTCAGCCATGGTCGATTAGCCAGATGGATTCTTGCTCTCCAAGAATATCACATCAACTGGGAGTATATCCCTGGCAGTAAAAACACAGCAGCTGATGTTCTGTCATGAATTAACACAGAACAGCAAACCTTCGATGGAGAGAAGGAGACCATAGTAAAGGTATTTAACATTATGAAAAATAGCGCCGACCTAGAAGTGATAGTGAATAAAGTGAAACAACACCAGAAAGAGGATACAAAATTAAATCAAATCCGAGAGAGGCTAGATCGACAAGAAGAAAAAGCAACTCATTACTATTGCGTACATGAAGATATTTTGTTTGTTAAAACTAAACCCAACCAGAATACGTGGAAACTGATGATACCTAAAGAAACCGCAGCTGAGATCATAATGGAATACCACCTCAGGTACGGACACATGGGAGCACTGAAGGTGACAAAAGCGTTAGAAGAGCACACATATCTGAAAGACATTAACCGGAGGGTAAGGAAGACCATAAGAAACTGTCACATATGCCAGCTTGTTAAATGCAACAACGACAGGAAGGAAGGGGTAATGCAACCAATAACCTCTACAAATAAAATGGAACGAGTCTTCTTAGACATATGTGGACCTATGCCACGAAGTGGAGGGAGAAAGCAGCACAAATTCATAGTCATTATCATGGACCATTACTCAAAATTTATTAAATTATACCCGATCAACCATGCTACTACAAACAAGGTATTGAACATTATCACACAGAGATACATTACTGAGGTGGGGAGTCCCACGAATATTATAACTGACCATGGTACTCAATTCAGGGGAAGATGATGGAAAGACACATTAATGGATCTGGGCATCCGAACATACAAGACTTCAATTTACCACCCGAACAGCAACCCAGCGGAAAGAGTGCTCCGTGAAGTTGGGAGGATTCTTCGTACATACTGCCACGATCAGCAACATAAGTGGAGTGAATACCTCGAAGCCACTGAAAATTTCATAAATCTCGCCTATCATGAATCCATTAAGGATACCCCTTACACCATCATGTACGGAAAACCACCACCTCGAGCCATAGAAGAACTTGTCAATTTCCCCACCAATCCAATATACCAATTCGATAACGCTAGATTCTATAGTAAGATGGCGGAGCAAACAGAAAAGAAAAGGGCCAAGTATCACAAAATTCAACCGAAAGCAATCCGGTATAATGAAGGAGAAAAGGTACTAATACGAAACCGAGAGTTACCAAGTTCCAGAGAGGGAATCACAAAGAAATTGCTGTTATTGTACAATGGGCCCTATCTCATAGTAAAAGACAACAAAAACAATACCTATGTCATAAGTGAGATCACAACTAAGAAAATAAAAGGGACTTACAACCAGTCGTCTTTAAAAAAGTACTATGAACCAGTGCCAGAAAATTAAAGAGAATTTTGAAAGTAACAATTATCAAAATTCAAAAATAAATGTAAGCACAACTTACAATAAGTATTTGATTGGAACTATTATTATTATAAATGAAAGGGAATTTAGAAGAAAGATAAGCTAAATTCAAAACAAAGTAAGGCCAAACTTACGACCAAGTGTGAAACAAAATGTGTAAACCCAAGTAATTTTGAAAAATATGTATAATGAAATGTCATAAAAATTTAGATAAAATAATAAAATGTTACACAAATAACGATGACGCTACATAACATCATTAACAAACCCTATCACAAAAGAAAAAAAAAAATTAATGTTTCACAAAAGAAAAGACAAGACAATCAAATAAAAAACAAGTCTGACAGATTAACTGAACAATCAATGAAAAAATATAAGTGAGCCAGAAACCAGCTACAATGTTAATTTTAAATATCAATGAGCATTAAAGTGATGACAAATAAAATCACTACCATATAAAATAAGCTAATAAAATAATGCAAAATACCTATTAAATATCGCCATAAGCTTAAACGAAGGAATTTAAATAAGTTACTGAGATGAAAAAGTCATGAGATGTATAAAAGAGAGAATAATTAATCCCAAAAGTGTTTTATTGTATTAATATTATGTGAGTCGGAAATGAACGACTATTATTATGAATATTATTATGTGATGATTTTATGTTGAGATACGTCCAACAATTTTTTATGTTATTGAGCAGATAGGCAAGGCCTCTGAACTCAAAATGTGTATAAATGGATAGCAGAGTAATAGAGCCACACGTGCCCTCTGGCTAGTACCAATTTATATGAAGGAGAGAGAAGAAAAATTTTAGGGAAATAGAACATAAAAGGGAATAATAAAGAAAGAAAATACTACCAATTATCATATTATGAACCGTGACTTAATAAAAAATGAATACAGAAGAAGTAGCGATGGATTAATTCCTGAGTAATAACAACATGATAAAATGAACTATATTGATGATTTCAGAAAAAATATAATAATCTTTGTTTCAAAATAATCAATTTTGGTGGCGATGCATTATGTAACATAACATAAGGTAGTGAAGATCCAGTGATATTTAACTATAAAAATAAAAAGCTGAAGATAAGAATAAGAGGCAAAAACTTATAAACACAGCGATCAATAACCCAGTAACCCAAATGACAAATGACTGTTAACCTGACAATGACTTGACACAATAGATCGGATAAATACCAAAGGAACCAAGAAACAATGAAGAAGCAGTTGAGACCTAAGTGTAATCAAATAATCCCAAATGATGACCATTATATTGTAATTTAAATAATGAACTGATATATTTGTAGAGTAGAGGAGATTTACCTAGGGTAATAAGGTTAATGGAAAATAATAATGTCATGTATATTTTATTGATAAAGGAATGTACTTATAATATAAGGTAGGGAGTTAGAAACTAACCATACCCAAATTAATAGTGATAATAATAGTCAAAGCCAATCAAAGATGCTTTGAGCCAAACAAAGGCAATAATTAAGTAATAACCAAAAGTGATCAGAGTGATTTGAAAGTAAACTAGTTATTCATGACCCATAATCACACAGTGATATCAAAATAATCAGACAAACCGTGTGAATAAATAAGTGAGTGAATTAAAAATGTGTATAAAAATAAATAAGTGGTGAAATGCTAGGTATAGCATGTAATGGAAAAAGTGATAGTGATAATAAATAATGAAACCTTCTAGGAAGGGAAAAGTGCAGTGGGTGTGCTGGATAAAGTATTTTATAAGTAGACTATAATAAAATAGCTAAACAATCTTTGATGAACTTTATGTTAGCAAGTAAGATTAAACTGATTGTGCTATTATGAATTTAGGTAATAGGAAGTAAGAATTATAAAATAAGGTAAAATTTAAGTTATTAGAATGAATAGTAAAATAAGAAGGACAGACACTGTATTTAAGTGAAGGGATTAGTAAGTAAGACATATCGTGTAAGGTACAGTTCAACAGTAGTATTATAAGAGTTTTGTTATTGTTCAAAAAACCGTAGAATGTAGTAAATTATAAGATAAGCAAAATAATAGTAAAAAACAGAAAACTAGTTAGAAGTTTAATTTCAGGCCTGAACCTGGCAAGGAATATTTTTATAATAAGAGGTGGAGTTAGGAACACTGATGTTTATTGCTTGTTTTGTTTATAAAATTGTATTAGAATTACCAAATATGTTATTAAGAAATGTTAGATGGGAGTAGAATAAAATCTAGGCTCTAGGCCTAACTGTTAAATAAAAATTTAATAGACTTGAGAACAAATAATAGTCCAAAATTGAAGCAGAGTATACCAAATGGTTAAACAAATTAAGTGAGTATTCCTAATACCAAAATATATGAATAACAACCAATTTTGAATAAAAGATATGTAAAATATAAATGTGAAAAATAATAAAAATGTAATTAGCTATTCAAAAGTGGGCATGAGGGATGTCAAAATGATCATTATGAAAAATTAGGAAGAATGGTACTCATGTAATAACTCTAGCTATTAGTATAAGATAGAAATCTTCATTTGAAGATATTTTGGTAAAATCAGACTAAAAAAGACGTTAAAACATAACAATGACTTAAGTTAATGACCAATGAGAATTAGCATAATTTATTAGGTAACCATAGCAACCAGAAATTTATTGCCAAAAAACCGTTAGATTTTCATTACTGTATTATTGACCGACGCCGAGAGTGGATCGAGTAGCTCTCACACTAAAATTTTATTACTAAAGTGAATTTTAAATTAATTTAAACCAAAAGAAGATAATAACAACATCCCAGGGAATCCTGAATAAAATTTTGTGTAATAAAAAATTATCAACGAACCATAATTATCCGAGGAAGCCGGGAAGACGCAGCGAAGAAGAGACAACGACGGATCCCGAAGGAAGATCATCGGGACATAGATCAATAGAAGAAGACGGACGATCACAGAAGGAGTGCGAGGCCGGAGTTTGCAAGGAAGACCGTCGGGACAAGAGAAATAAACTTCCGAAGAATAGAAGAAGACGACATCTCAGGAATTATCCAGAAGAAGAAGGCGACAGCAGGATCTTCAGCAGAAAAACGATGAGTATAAACATAATCCCATTATCGAATTCACAATTTTTTGGTCAAAATTAATAAATAACTATTTCACTTCACTGATCACTATTCCGATTTAGAACTAAATGCTTTGTTAAAATCACTATTTAAACTTTAATCAATTAATAATTATTAAAAGCAAAATATAATAAATAATTGACAAACCTTTCAAATGAACAAAACCTAACCCAAAATTTTACTAAGTTGTCATTGGTAATTACTTACTCGAATAGGATAAGATATTAATTTTTTTTGTGTAACTAGCATTAAGGATTGTTATAAATTTGTGTGTCTTAGCCGTAAGTATATATTTCTGTAGCCGAAAGGACTTATTAACACCCCTGAGAAAAAACATTTTAACTGTAAACTAACGTTAAGACGACTTGTGTACAAAACACGGGAACTGAGCAAGTGCCAACCGAACAAGTGTAATAGCCGGTACAAAAAATAAATTTGATGTATTATAAAGAAATTGAAATCTTTTAAAGGGTCAATAAATGTTCTCATTCTGCAACTCTGTATGTTTGATTCAATTAATTTACAATAATAAATAAGAGTATGTTGAAGTGAAAGCGTCAAAGCAAAACGTTAGCCAGTCGACACTGCAGGAAGGCGTGCGCCAATCAGGTGGCGAGGCGGCAACATTTGAATACAACAGATAGAAATACGGTTTACCCGTAAATGATAAGAGAAGTTACAATTTGACCTATTAAACACAAATAACACTAATTATTAATTTTTACAAACCACATAAAGATTCTATTACAAAGTGACGCTCACAACAGTTGGGCTTTTCGTTTATGTTAAAACAAATAAATTAAATATCCCACACACACATTTTCGTTACAATATGCATATAAAGCTGTAATTTTTTAAAGAAACCTTTACAATTTTTTAATCAAAGAAAGAATTTTTTTATTAAGAATGACATATTTGTGATGGTTTTTGAGGCCATAATAAAGTAATTTATAGTTCCTGCGAGGAAGTCTAAAAAAGGCAAGTTTTTTTCATAACTTTCCCAATAAAGCAAAACCATACCATAAAAACATAATTTTTATAGCTTTGATGCACATGAGAGTTTCCTCCTGTTCTTCAAAGTGTCCAGCCATTATTGAACCTTGATATTGCAGCATACACTCAAAACTTCATGGTTTTTAATTCTACAAAGGTATTTTTCAGAATCTTCTTGTGTACCGGTATGTGCACATTATCAGTACCCGTAATGTTAGCTATCAATATGGTGTATTTGTCTCTGCTGCAATACAGAACGTTTCTTTGACACAGTGGCGGCTGGTGTTATGGTTGCAGCATTGCACAACCACCAATATTGAATAACTAAACTATAAAATAATATAAGAAAACATTAAGCAGTTAAAAGTGTCATACATTTCAATGGAGAGCGTATCAGAATCTACGCGGCAATGTTTGCGTACAATTTAAATGTGGCACGCAGGCTGGTGGTTATAGGCTGCTTGCAACTTGAACAGTAAATGGCAGAGCGTACTACACAAACATATGAGAAGACGTGCACTACTCTTCACAATTGCCCTAGGTTCCCTATGTAAGCTAGGCGGTTGCAACGTTTCTGCAACGCTCCACTAGTAGCGCTGTAGCGCAACTTTGTGTCATGAGATCAGCACAGCCTTCTTGACTTACAAGTTGTGTCAGGTTTAGTGTTTACGTTGGTTCAAGGTAAAAGTTATTCGTTGTTTGATGTTATAAAAGTATAGTAATCATTTTGTATAACTGTGATTATAATAGTTTAATGTCTTTTAATCCCTCTCACATCCACTCAACCAACTACTGCAACCACCAAAATTTGGAATCACCAGCTGCCACTGCTTTGACATTGTGGATACCCGTCCAGTCTTGAATGTTGCTCAGGCAGGACCTTTGTCCAATAACTCTTCAATTTTTCCTTGTAAGGTTAATTTCAGTATTCATACTGGTTGCCTTTGAGTATGTAAAACTAGATATGCCAATTTCGTACATTTAACGATGGTTATAAGCATGTTTAGAATATAGATCCAAATTATATTATTTAGGAATTCATTTGGGTTCTACGTTTTTCCAAGTATACAATTTTCCACTAATATCTGATTACATAGATCTTGAAATATGGATTTGAAATATACCATACCATTTTCAGGCAGGTGAAAGTGTTTTATAGTCATATTCTTTGTTGATATAGCTCCAAGTGTCATAGCTATTTGGAATAAGACTTTTTATAAACACACATTAAAAAATAATTCCCATCATCCTAGGGAATACATCAAATTGAAGGGAAAATATTGCATTATAATTTTTGTTATATTCGGAAAAATGTTTTACTATATTAGACATTTTGCTAAGTGCCTCCTTAAAGTAGATAGAATATACCTCTAAAAAATATAGGTGGAAATTGATGAAAAAGAGGTGACAGCTTCAAATAAACTAAAATGTGTAGGTAAAACAGTAACAAACAATATACATGGGAAAACTAAAAATTCAATCCATGGGGATACATGTTTTGCAAGTTATAGCTAGACAGTACTGGACAGCTGTGGAACATTATACCATCCTATATGTTCACATAGGCTTCTGCAGCCGCTATCCATTCTGTATTTGAAGTCTTTTTCCATTATGGACCGTATCAAATGTGTCTTCTCAGACAATATTTCATACATGTTACAGTCACCTTAAAATACTCATAATATGGTTGAAATGTCTGAGAAGACATATTCAATATGGTCTACACCGAAAGAAGATTTCAAATACAGAATTGGATCAGCCTGCTGATTATATAGTATATGACCAAGTATGTACATCCACCAGTATTTACGCATTATTCCGATAGATATAAAAGATCTATCTTTGCATGGCTGAAATGACAGGACATTCACTCATTTGACATGGGTTTAACACATATTTAGGAACAACTGGACTGTGTCAAATTTCTATGCTTTTGATTTTTTGAAAAGAGTTTACACAGTAACCTCTATGGCTTGTTGGAGAAAACTGCTATGATTCTATGATGACCCATACATACTGCATAATGTGCGCTGTTGGAATTAAAATAATTGATTCATGTGTACTAACTCTACACAATAACAAAAACTTTATTCTCCTCATTGTGGTTTGTAGATATGGTCCACTAAAATGTTTTTTAAAAAGAATCAGGTGATAGTCATTGATAATATGGTGACATATGATTGACAATATACGTTGGCTTATTTGTCTGGAAACATAAAGAGGTTGCTCAGATAAGTCACCTGTGCATTGTGTTAAGGAAGCGGGAGAGGAGATGGTTAATCAAATTATTGTCGACCATGGGCAGCATGGCAAACTGTAATCTTTCTACATTTAAAAATTATCTTTAATATCTTTTATAGTTCCTGTGCATACACTATTTTATATAATTTTTATATATACAAAAATATAGTGTGCAGTATTTATAGGATCTAGCGTTTTATTTTTAAACAGTAGTTTCCATAAAATTTGCTTCTTGTGAATTATAATTTTATTGTGCACAAGGCTCTTGTATTACTTAATAAATATGGTACAAATTTAAAACAATTGCTGCATTACACAAACCTATAGAACACAGTGTAACATAACTAAGACCACTTGTGTACTCGGTATGCTTTACACAACTACATCAAACATAGGGCAGCAGACCCTTTTGTAGTTTTAGATCATTTATGCATATAAGTTGTCAAACTTTTGTATTACATGGCAGCATTTACAATAAAAGCAGTCACTGATGTGTTTCAGCATGCTATCATTACAAACAGAAATATGCACTATTTTGTCTATTTTGCAATGTGGTCATAAAGGAACATTTGAAAGCCTGCATATGGATTTGCACGAACTTGATGGTAAGTTTTTCAGTTACTTTTGGGCAAGTCCTAAAATATTCAATGAATATTTGCAAAAACAGAACATCATTTTCACTTCTTCAGGACACTAACCGTGCCTATTATCCTCATCTGAGAAGCTCTGCACAACTTTTTAGTAAGTGTATTTTTAATGAAATGTATTATGCAGGAATTAAATTTGAACTTATTAATTTTAATGTTTTGGCAACTTTCAAGCAAATTACTGTACTATTTTTTTTAAGACCAATAATCATATACATTGCTTAATTTTAGTCAGCACTCAGAATATGAGTAATTATCAATTACACAAGGATTTAAAAATTTGAGCCAGTAGTTTTACAGAATTTGCTTAAGTAAACATTACAACTCATAAGACATGAAACAGTCAAGCAGATTGTAATGGTGGTAAGATGGGTATGGTCAGAGGCGTAGCTAGGGGGGCCAAGGGGGCAGCCGCCCCGGGCGGCAAAGTGAGCATAGACTTGAAAAAATTATTTTCAGTTTATAAAACTACAAACAACTTGTTTCTTTGATATGACTATTCATTTCATAAAAGAAGCATAACCAGCCAGGTTGTCTGTTGTCATAAACCTTGTGTGATAAACAGTATTAGTCTATTTATGCTCAAGCATCGTAATTACGGTTCATTATGATAACAAATTTGTAGTGAGTTGTTGTGCTGGAAAGGAGAACTAATAATCATACAGTATTAGCTTTGTATAGATAATCTTAACTGCTATTCATATACAAATGAATATATTATTTGTAAACGTATAAAAAAACGTTATGTGGTCTACGTATGTGCAGTTCTTCCCGGTTCGACCCAGCGAATGTGTTGATCATCAGTTATTGATGAGTATCTTGAGTGAGGTTTGTTTTTGGTTTGTGTCTTGTGTGTATATCTATAATACTTCACTTGTCATCATACTAATATTATTATTGATAATTGATTTTTTTTAATTTTATTTGAAGCTTATATGAAACAAAGTAAACTCAGTGGCCCCCAGTTTAAGAAGAGGAGGGAAGAAAGATTAAGAACTACAAGTTCCAAAGAGTTTATAAAGTCTCTTATTCAAGGAAAATCGAACCATGAGTGTCAAAATATTACAATTAACAAGGAATCAACTTCTGATCATAAAATGGATGTTGTTAGCGACAAGGCTGTTGATAAATACAGTAAAGTTAACGACGTGAATACTTCAAACTGTGAAAGTGTCAAAGTACAGTTACAAGATTCAGTTGGTTCTAGTACCATGGATGATGTTGCATCATTCAGTATTGAAATTACAGGCGATGAAGGATAGAACATTACTAGCAATAGTGTAGACTGTGTTCCCGGTGCTGCTCTACAAGATATGGGAGCTTGGCCAAGCAAGATATCTCAGTCCTTACGAGATATAATGGTGAATAGAGGAATATGTCAGTTGCAGAACAGGGACAGCCATTTTCCTGAAGATGAAGCTTGATGATCCTTAAACAAGTATTGGTTTGATAAAACCTTGCAAAATGGCGAAAAGGTAAATCGCACTAGGATGTGATTCTCTCCAACTAAAAAAAATCTCTATTTTGCTTTTGTTCCACTTTATGTCCACAAAAAAAAACTATCAAAGAAGCCATTTCAGTGGTGAAAATGGGCTTTAGTCGTGGCAAAATTTAAATCCCCGTATTCAAGATCATGAAAAAAGTCCTGCTCATCGCTCTGGGTTTTGGAATGAAAGGAATTGGAACGTTCTTTAGACAAAGGGGGACTTATTGATGATCTACTTCAGGAACAAATGAGTAAACCAGCTAAGACATAGAAAAAATCCTTGAATGGGTCTTTGCCACAGTAAAATCTCTTACACAACAAAGAGACTGAGAAGACATCGAGAGTTATTTACTAATGATCAAAATCCTGGAAACTTTCTGGCTTTGTTAAAATACCTGGCTAAATTTGACCCTGAGATCTCATTTGGATTCAGTATCTCGTAAATCTGGGTGTATATCATATCTTTCGCCAATTATTAAAAATAAAATAATAAGCCTGTTAGGAGATAGAATGCGCAAATATGTTATTACTGCATGTAAGAAGGCAAAGTATTATATTTGACACAACACCAGATGGTGGACATGTAGGACAAATCTCTCAGATTATAAGATTTGTTGAAATTAAACGTAATTCTGTTATATCAAGGAAGCATTCATAGATTTTATTCCTTTAGAAGTGAAAACAGCAGATGGGATCACACAAGCTATTACAAGTCAACTTGAGAGAGTTGGATTGAATCTTAGCGATTGCAGAGGTCAGTCGTATGACAATCAAGCAACAATGGCTCCGTATCCTTCAGGAGTTCAGAAGAGAATATTAGATTTGAATCCACTAGCTGTATTTGTTGCCTGTGACAACCATTCATCTAACTTGGTTGGAGTTCATGCAGCTCATATAAATGTTCGGGCAGTGACATTTTTTGGGATAGTAGAACGTCTCGTTCTATTCACCTTCTTTTCCTGATTCACTTATAGACGCAGTGTTCTTAAAGACTTGGAAATATTACTCTAAAAGGACACTGTGGTACCATGTAGAGTTCAAAAGCAGATGCGGTGAAAGCAATATCCGCTTCAGCTGGATAAAGTGATCTCTGCACTGGAGAAACTGAGGGATACACCGACTGAAACAATCGATACGAGGAAATATCTCTTAAGTTCCTATCTTCATTGTCTTTTTTTTGTATTACAAATCATTATAAGGGCTGTTTCTGGTTTTTCTGAGTTATTTATTTTGTGTCCCTTCAAAATAATGTGCTTGGAATAAGCAGTTACTTATTTTGTGTCTCTCTCCACAATTTGTACTGTTACATATTTGCAGATGCCCTCTGCAAATGAGACCATCTTTGCCTTAGGTAGATTTATAAGGTCTGCTACACGCTGTCCACTATTGCGTGTATAGCATAAAAGAGACCCCTAACTAAAATGGTCTCATTTAAAGGGTGTTCACCCGTATACCTGCATGGTGTGTTGCAAGTAGAAAAGTGACTTTAGCCTTCACTGTATACAATTTCTTATTTTATTCACAACTACAAAATTAAAACAGAATATTGAGAAAATTAATAAGCTCACATTTGGCATTGTGTTGCATAGTAGCAATAATTTATAACTGACAATAATGAATGAAAAAATCAATATTTGGGCTTTATTATATACTTTTAGAAATACTTCAGTTAACTTAATTGTAAAATTATTTCCTTCTTCACGGGTTAGACTTTTTAGACTGTTCCAGCTCCAAACTGGTCAGGCCATCTCTTCTTGGGTCTTCCCAGGCTTCTCTTCCCTTTTGGCTGATACAGTAAGGCTACCTTGGGGAATGTGTCACTGTCCATTCTGCCAGTGTGTTGTTTCCAGCTTTCTCTGTACTTATTAATGATTCCGTTTACTTCTTCAACTTTCAGTTCCTCTCTTATCTTATTGTTTCTTTTCATATCAGATATGGAACGCAAAAATTTCATTTCCGTAGCCTGAATTCTTGATATTTGTCTAGCAGACATTATCCATATTTCTAAGCCATAAGTAAGGGTAGGTACTGTCATGGATTTGTATAATTTTATTATGGACTCTTTCCTTGCCTTGTGTTTTATAGCACATCGGAGAGTTCCTGCTATCTGGTTAAATTTATTAATTTGCCCATTAATATCTTCTTTGTTTTTATAAGAGTCCTTACAGCCTAAATAGTTAAATTCTGAGACTTGTTCTATAATTTTACGATCCAAAACGATTTTAGATCTAACTCACCATGTTCCATTACAAGCCATGCATTTTGTTTTATGTCAGATATTTCCACATTAAATTCTTTCACAATATTATTTAAGGAGTGAAGCATCCTTTGCAGGTCTTCATCTGTGGCCAATAAAATCAGATCATCTGCAAACATCAGAGATTTAAGCATTTTGCCCACAACTCTGATTTCTCCATTTACACTGTTAAGCCAAATCCTAACAATTCCGTCCAAAAACAGGTTAAAAAGAGTGGTTTATAAAGGGCAACCTTGTATAACGCCTCCATTTATGTTAATGTTCTATTCCTTTATTTTTATCCTGGTCACTAGATACGTACATACTCTTGATCACTTGTATTAAATGTAATGGAATTCCACTATTTTCTAAAACTCTCCCCAGTAGCGACCTTGGTATTAGCTTTGCAATAATCTATGAATAGTAGATGCGTCTATAAATTTTGTCCTCTTCATTTCTCAACAATAAAAATTATTTTATAAGGTAGTTAAACCTGAAACAGTTTAGTTGATTATCCACGTTGAGTTTCTAAACATATTTGTCTTCAATTTATTCACCCTGTAAAGTACGAAATGTGCAGCACAATGAGAGCTGTTTGGAACTACAAGAACTGTGTCACCACAGTTTAGATATTAATTTAATTGCAACATAACTAATAGCATATTAGAGAGTCTTCATCAACAGGACTCTCTAAGTTATTTGTTGTTAAAATTTGCCAAAAGTTTTTTTCAAGTCTGGCAATAAAAATTTCCTCTTCAAAGTTGGTAATTTCTGTACTCGTTTTCAGAAGTGAAAATCTGTAAAAGCAATGATCCCAAATTTGACAGATTTCAAAGGTAAGATGCTTTTAATTCTCATCTTGTTAGCTTCTAAGATGGCGTGTTACAGGAAGGCACCTGAAAACTGTTTGTAAGCACTTTCACTATTGTCAGTTTGGAGTTTTCCTATCAACACATGATCTGCTTCTAATGAATCCAGACTAAAAAATACAAAATCTTCAGTCCAGTGGTGGAGCAAATTCAGTTCATAGTCAATTGATTTTGGACAAAATATGTAAACTTGTCAAACTAAGTAAAAAATTCAAGAATCCAATGATTTATAAAAATTTTACTATATGATTTTTTTTAGAACCAGTCTGTTAACTTGGATTTATGTTGACAGATGTCCATCAATCAAGAATGTGTATAAAAATAAATTTTCTATTGCAATTAACCACGTTGTGAAATGAAGACTCATACTCTACTTTAAAGTCACTATGTGTATTTCTGTTAAATGTATTTGTTATTAATAGATTCTGTCTTTCTAGATTCCTTGATCCAGTGTTTCAATTTGTAGTCTGTTGTCAGAAAACCATGTGTGCATTTGAACTTCACATCTGAAAACTATGCTTGTAAAGGAAGACCATACAGATTATCAAATGGAGGGAAGAATAAAAATTTATCCAGTTGCTTCTTATGTTTTAGAAAAGATTAGTGGGATCAAAAGCATGTTTCTAAACTGGGTTGAATGTTTTAAAATGTAAGGAGTCTAATTGAATGACATCAGAACTATAATACATAGCTGGGATCACATGGGAATACATTAATGGGATCAGGATTCATCCATACAGTTTTGTAGCATTCATCCTTCATTTGGACACAATGCTGTGATGTTTTCTTTCAGTGTTCTTATTTCATTTGTGCACAGATTTATGTCATTGCTAGTTTTGTCTGCAGTACATTAAGCAGACGACCACATACAAAAGATTAAGTCACATACACACAAGTAAAACATTAAGATGTAAAATTTGAAATATTTAGGAAACCAATTGCAGCACTCACACACAACAACAGATCCCAGTCATCACATTCAGTAATGTGAGAAACAGCATGATAAATTTCTTTGTAGTGTTCTTTGATCATTGAAATCACCCATGAATGGTAATTCCAACTGATTGATGTTGGGTGATAAAGATTAAACACTTGTTCTTAGAGTAAATCGGATCTGTCAGCAGATTTACTGAAAAAAACTATGAAATACAATTCATTTACAGATACACAATTCAACTTCTTTAATATTTTTTGCACTATGTAATAAGACCAAATTAGGTTGGCAAGCACAGCAATCACAATATTACCTCTGGGCATTCTTGACAAATAATGGCTTTTACTCCACTGTGATAACCAGCTATATGTTTGGCTTACTAATTTTTTCCAGTGTTATATTTTTTTTTTATTGAAATAAATTTATTAGCCAACCCTTCTGCACTTTTGTTGGTACAGACATTAAAAAAGCCAACCTATTCCTAATCATGCTTAAAGCCTGCTTAAACCAAGAATTCCTAAAAAAAAACCTAAAAAGCATGGTTTTGAAACCATGAATGTTTCGTAAAACTATACTCAATACAACCAAACAACATACTTAATGACCAATTACACTTTAAATCACACGCACTCTTTGACACAATAATACACAAAACATACAATACTTCGGAATCCTGCGCCAACCCCCTTCCACCTCCACACCCCCCCACACAACCTACCAACTAGAGAAAAACCCATTACAAACTCCAGACATTCAGTATCATACCTCGACTGAGGAAGGCGAACATCACGCTGAAACGTCGTACAAGGAAAATAAACAAAGTAAGTTTCACATATGAAAGTGTAGTAATTAATATTAATTATACTCAGTTGTTCTTTAATAGCTACATCAGTTGTTTTGTCAGCTTGATGAGAAACAAAATCAACCTGGGGTCTATTTCATCACAATTTTTTTTCATTAATGGCAATCGAAATTATCAACTAAACCATTCTGAATCTCAACTGTGACTTTAAAAACAGTGCAGATTTCTTGATTTCTGCATGCCCCTTCATGAAAGACTCTTCCCTTCCTAGTAAATTTAATGTTTCCAAATGCTTTCCCTTATTAAAAGACTGTTCGTTTCCCTAATGGCCCCTAAAAATAACTCTTGCCTTCCTAAATAAAAAAACATCTATCATACAGCCCACTATCCTTAGACTTTGTGCAGCATTATTATTGCGCTGTTTTGCTTGGATTCTAGATGATTCAGGTAGTGTTCAATTATTCTACTTCCTACAATGTGAAACATCTCAGAATTTTTAATGAATTTTGCTACCAGCATGTTTAGCAGCTTTAGCTTAATATTTTTCATAGTGACTACTCTAACTTTGCTCCATGATTCCTCCTCAATAAACATCAAACAATACTTTTTCCATTTCTAAATTAATATTAATTCAGCCTAAAGTATTTCTATCTATATATTAATACGTGAAGAGAAAACTTTGTACCCCTTTTTAAGCATATTGCGCGCACGGAGGAGTGTGAGATTTGGCATAGTTAAAGTTTATATGGAGAAGGAGTGCAGAAAGCTGAAATTTATATATAATATGTGTTACAAATACATTAAGTTAAATAAAATAAAACATTCATTTGCACTTGAACATTCATTTAAACTTTTTCAAACAATGGTAATTGTTAAAAATAAAATAATTTTGTTGCCAGGCAATAAAATTATAATTTTTTTCATTTTAGTGTACGTTCATACTGCCAATATCAAACACATAATAGTCTGTGGTCAAACAGTCGCACAGAGTAGAGATTGTCGCCAAAGAATTTTAAAATGTTGCCAACAAATAATTACTGACAGATTGACTGAATGAGCTGTGAATTTTGTGTGATTTCAAATGTTCCTTTTTCAATAGTCTGTGGAGTGTATGTCAAGGCAAAAAAGCGTTTTTTTTTTATATTTTGTATATTAGATATCTGTGTTTTATATATTAATGTGCAATTGAAAGTGAAATACAGCTTGCTTAATATACACCTGTTGCAAAAGAAAAATTTTGTAGCAGCAATTTGAATTGACTTACTCTCGCCTAATTATTATTGGTGGTTTCAAAAAGTGAGTACATTTTATTATTTTTAAATTAAACCCTGTCTAATCTTAGTTTCAGTAATTTCATTACATGTTATTTTTTACATTCAGATATTCGCACCTACTTCCATTATGCCTCGACATAGAACATTGACGGGTCGGAGTGAGAGACAAAGAAGAAGGAATATATATTCACGTGAAAGTCAAAATGATAATAGACCAAATGCAAATTTAAATAGTGTAAATAGTATAACATTGACGGGTCGGAGTGAGAGACAAAGCAGAAGGAATATATATTCGCGTGAAAGTCAAAATGATATTAGACCAAATGCAAATTTAAATAGTGTAAATAGTATACAAAATGATGAAATTATTTTGAGGGATACATTTAAATGCGCACTGAATGCCATTCCAAGAAATTTTAATACTTTTGATTGTGGATTAATGCATTTACAATGCAGGTTTTGCAATGCAAAACATTTCGAATCTGAGGTCACTTTAGGTGAAAGGACTGCATTCACTTCATGCTGTCATAAGGGTAAAGCAATATTACTGGCCTTAAGTCAAAATGAATACTTTAAATCATTGTATGATGGACTTACTTCAAATGAACCTTCAATAAAAAGAAAGTCAAAAAATTATTTTGAAAACATTCGTAAATACAATTCATCATTTGCTATGGTTAGCTCAGAAGCTAAAATTTCGTATACAGTTACGCGTGGAGTGTATCATTTTAAAATACATGATGTTTTTTATCACAGATCAGGTCCAATGACTGCTGGATATGGTCACTCATCATGTTATGCGCAATTATATTTTTATGATGTTGACACTGCTGTCAATTATAGATTACGTGAACACTATAATCAAACATGCAATAACAATATAATGCGTGAAATCTCTCTTGAATTGGAACGCATTAATCCTTTCGTTCGGTCATTCATTCCAATGAAAGATCATTGTCAGAGAGTTGAAAATCAAAATAAAGAAATTTGTATGCTCATTAAAGTAAATCGTGATTTAGATCTACGCCGTTATAATGATACAGTTCAAACTGATGTAGCAGTAATATTTAGTACAGTTGATGGTGAGCCACCCTTTGAACGAAATATGGTTTCGTTTTCAAAAGTTAATGGTACCATTAAAAATATCTCTGTTTTGGATTCATCATTGGACCCATTACTTTTTCCAAATGGTGATACTGGGTGGCATATCAATATTTCTCATAATGTACCAACTACATCAAATTCAAGAGTGCCCAGAAATAAATTAACCATGCTTCAGTATGCAGCCTATCGACTTGCAATTAGAGAAGATTTTAGCATGTTGCACCATTCACAAAAATTATTTCTGCAGTGGATAGTTGATATGTATGTGAGAATAGAGGGCACAAGGTTACATTTCATTCGACAAAATCAAACAAGTCTTAGGTCTGAAGTTTACAACAATTTAACAGATTATTTAGAATTGAACCCCAATGCCAATAATGTTGGCCGTAGAGTAATTTTACCATCTTCATTCAATGGATCTCCAAGAAATATGTATCAGAATTATTTAGATGCAATGTCAATTGTACAACATTTCGGAAAGCCTTCTTTGTTTATTACAATGACTTGCAATCCAAGTTGGCCTGAAATAGTTAGCAATACTGGTGTAGGTGAGTCAGCTAATTTTCGACCTGATATTGTTGTGCATGTATTCAAGTCCAAACTGAAAGCATTAATTGAGGGCCTTACACTAAAAAAAATCTTCGGTAAAGTTGAAGCACTCATTTATACAATTGAGTTTCAAAAGAGAGGATTGCCTCATGCTCACATTTTACTCTCTTTAAATGAGCAAGATAAAATTGTTAACGCTACCGATATTGATAAAGTTGTATCTGCGGAGATTCCTACATTCAAACACATCCTACATTACGTGAATATGTTGTAAAACACATGATGCATGGTCCATGCGGTGTACATAATCCAAATTCTGTATGTATGAGAGATGGAAAATGCACAAAAGATTTTCCAAAACGATTTAATGAATTTACATGTGAATCATTAAATGGATATCCATTATACAGAAGGCGTGGTAATGGTATTAATGCTGAAGTTGGCGGTAGTTGCCTCGACAATCGTTATGTTGTACCATACAATCCGTATTTACTTGCCAAATTTAATTGCCATATAAATATTAAAGTATGCACTACAGTTAAAAGTGTTAAATACATTTATAAATACGTGTATAAAGGCTATGACAGTGCATCTGTTGAATTAGGTTCAGAGAGAAATGAACCAGGTCAAGAAATTCAAATTGATGAAGTTAAAAATTTTTTTAAATGGCCGTTATGTCGGATCAACTGAAGCTGTATGGCGCATCTATGAATTACCAATGCATTTTCAATCACATGTAATCGTTAGACTTGACATTCATTTACTGCGTAGACAGAATGTTTACTTTCGAGAAGGGCAAGAACGTCAAGCAATTGAAAATGCAAGACAAACAAAATTATTAGCATTTTTTGAATTGAATCGATCAGATCCATCAGCGCATGAATATAAGTATATTGAAATTCCTTTGCATTATGTGTGGGAAGATTCCCAAAAAAAATGGAAGAAGAGAAGGCGTGGAGGTGATAAAATCATTACATGCATATATGTAGTATCACCAAAAGACATCGAACTTTTCCATTTACGATTGCTTTTATTACATGTCTGTGGTCCAAAATCATTTGAGGATGTTAGAACATACAATGGAATTATACACACTTCTTTTGTTGAAGCGTGCCATGCTCGTGGCATTGCTTCAAATGATAATGAATGGCGCGAATGTTTAAATGAAGCAAAAGAATTACATTCACCAAAACAAATGCGAAATTTATTTGGTTACATTTGTGCATTAAATGTGCCAGCCAATGCATTGGCGTTATGGAATGAATTTAAAGTATATCTTAGTAAAGATTTTTTGAGAGATTACAACGAAGAAGTATCCTTTAACACAGCTCTATTAGAAATTGAAGATATTTTGAATGTTCATAATTTGTCATGTCAAGAACTTGGTTTACCAGTTCCCACGTATTCGCAGAGAACAGACGAAGCAAATGCTATTGATCCAATAGAACAAGAGTTTCTGTTTTGTGAGCATTATGAAACTGCAAATATTGAACAGCGTAATCTAATTGATCGTGTGATTCGTGAAGTTTTGCACCATGATACTGGATCTAATGTTTTTTGTTTAACTGCTCATGCAGGTTGTGGAAAAACATTCACACAAACAGCAATCATTCACAAATTAAATTCGCTTAATCTTAGTTGCATTGCAACAGCGTTCAGTGGCATAGCTTCAACTCTATTACTTGGAGGTAGAACTTTACACAATGTGTTTAAATTGCCTATACCCATTTTGGAAAATCTGTAGCGAATATTACCGCAAATAGTAGCTATGGACGTTACATAAATTCATCATCATTGATAATTATTGATGAAATTTCTATGTGCCCACTGCAAGTGTTGAAAATCATAGATAGATTACTGCAGGATCTATGCGATGAAAATGATAAACATAAACCATTTGGAGTGAAAACGATACTTCTGTACGGTGATTTTCGGCAAATCTTACCAGTTGTCCCACATGGATCACGTGCAACTTTAATTGAAAATTGTGTCACGAGTTGGCATAAATTTGTTTATTTTCATAAAGTAACGTTTACTCAAAATATGAGAGCCTTACCAAGTGAAATGGAATTTGTCGAATTCTTGAAAAAAATTGGTAATGATGAAGCCCCACAATTCCCTCAGTTTGGTGAAAATATTATTGAAATACCTCAGCAATTAATAGGAGACGAAAATAATATTATTAATGAGGTGTATGGAAATATTTCCGAAAACATACTCTCAGATAACATATTGAAGTCGGTTATTTTAGCACCTAAAAATGATGATTGTACTTTTATTAATACTGATATACTTAATCGAATACCAGGTGAACAGAAAACATATCATAGCTACGATAAAATAATTTGTGATGATGACAATGAAATCAATAACTATCCAGTAGAGTTTTTGAATTCTTTGACTATTAGTGGATTGCCACCACATAAGTTAGTATTGAAAGTTAATTGCATCGTTTTACTGATCAGAAACTTAAATACAAAGGAAGCATTAGTCAATGGAACAAGAATGCGCATCAAGTGTATGCATCGTAATGCTATTGATTGCGAAGTTTTAACTGGAACCGCACGCAATAAGAGAATTTTGATTCCACGTATAAATTTAACATATTCCGGTACTGTTTTACCATTTAACTTTCAAAGAACTCAATTTCCAATTATACCTGCATTTGCGATGACATTAAATAAGTCTCAAGGACAAACATTCGAAAAAATTGGAATTTTATTGAGGCAGCCAGTTTTTACACATGGTCAATTGTACGTCGCAGCAAGTAGAGTTCGATCATTCGATGGTTTGAGATTTTATATTTCCGAATATAATGGCCAAGGGCATTTAGCAAATGATGAAAGAGTTTTTACAAAAAACATTGTTTACACAGAAGTTCTGAATCATTAAATTCACTTTCAAACTATTTTAAGTTCAATGGACAACATTTATTTTTTTAACTGCCCGGTTTTTTTGATTTAATGAAAAATATATGAAAAAATACAAAGCACGTATTTTTTATTTCATTTTTTATTTTGTATTAATTTTTTATTTAAATTTTATATAATTCGAAAAAGATAGGCAAAATAACTGTGTAGCCTTGGCGAAACCTGGTCAGTATAGCAATAAAAAAAACCCAAGGAAATGTCAAAAAACGCGTTATTGCTTTTTAAATATGGCTTAGCCAAGCTAAACCTCATTTTTCCTATCTTTCATATTTTTCAAATAACTCGAAAATTAATGCATAGAAAAAAAATTAAAAAATTATATAAGCTTTGTAGCAGATAATCTTCAAACTGTTTTCAAATTTTGTACCTTACCAAAAATGAAATGTAATCCACTGGAATTGAAAACAATGTATCTTATACTTCTATGAATGTCAAATCTCATTTTTATTAGCGTTTATTTGATTCAATAATAACATGAAAAAATTAAAACTGACAATGAATTATATCAAAAAATAAATACGAATACAAGCTGTAATTGTGTTTTTTTTTCAACTGTTACTAAAATTAAATTTTAAATTTCATAGGTATTGCAGGGAATTAAGGCAAACAACACACGCTAATTACGTATTTGTACACGTTCGCAGCTGACGTAATAGAACAAATTTCAAAAAAATTATATGCAATGATTATAGAGGTATACTCTTTGACAAAAGAACCTCAATAACGTTCAAACTTTAAAATTTAGTGAATTACGGTCGAATTTCGACCTCTGGGCGACCACTAGTAAAAATAATTATTTCTATCAAATAAAAGGACAAATTATGTTAAATCAGAAACACCATTAAGAGTCTAACATATAGTTTCAATTTAATGTAATGAATTAAATATATATTTGTACTTGATATTGAACTTTATTATTGATTTCATCTACAAAATCACTCAATTATGTTGCAATAGTAAGTCAATAATTATGTTCAGTACATCTGCAAACCATGTTTCAATAAAAATTGAGAATGTCACAGTAACCTTATGATTTCAACACATCTCCCTTTTTTCAATGCACTTTCTTCATGCCCTCAGATAAAATCTTTTGAACAATAAACCTCACAAGCATGCTTCCTTCAGTTTTTGGTGTGAGACTGTTTTGAGACCCACCTTGGACAAACTTTATAAAACATTGTTCAAAAGCAGAACTACGACTAATTTGTAAATGATTTGTAACCTTTATCGTTAGCCAATGAACACGTCCACAGAGAGTGTAGGTAAATCTTCTAATTGCCACTACTGTCACACTATATGGACTTCAGGTGCTTGTTATAGAGTAAATAGTATATAGAAGAGCTATTATTAATTTATAAACACTGCAATTTATGTGATTTACCAGATAGCATTGGTAATAATAAAGGACAAATTGATGTGGACCTCTGTGATACTAGTTTTGTTAATTTGTGAACAGTGATTTACATAGTTGTTTACAGTGGTGGCCCATGATTAGGTTGCACGGTTGCACAACCCCCATTAAATCCTGTAAATTTAATTGTATTTTTAATCCTGTAAATCCCCCATAAACTGTATTTTAAATTATAAAATTATGAAAAAAACAATAATTAATAAGTGTTTTCAAGCTAAATAATCATAATTAATCATTTGTTGATTGAAAAGTGCAGAGCATTTAATAAAAACCGTACACCCTCTCGCCGCGGTGTGTACACCAGCTGTGACGCGCTTGGTATATGGAGAAACACAATGTAGTTGTGTTCTGGCTGGCTACACTAGGGTCTTCCTATTACATCGCTAGAGCTTCGCCTGGTGTGATTAGGGACTGCAAACTCCACTTGTCAGTCACGGCGCCACCAGTTTGTTGGTAAATAACACGTGGTGCGACAGTTGGAATTTGTATGGTTATGTTGTTTTATTAGTTCAGTTCATTAGTGTCGGTCGAATTTTTTGTGAAGTTTATTGTTAGTGTTGGTACAATTCATTGTTAAATATAAATAATTGTGCATATTAAAGAATTAAGGCGTCATAGTGTAAGATATTCGTTATATATAACTCGTAGGACGCAATGAATTCTGTCGAAAACTTAACGAAAACACCGTTCAGTTTACGTCCAATTGAGGAAAAAATTGAAATTAAGAGAGTAGGTAGACCTACACCAGATCTTTCAAGTTTTAATCAAACTGTAAAGCCAGGTAATAGAATTTTTAATCGTAAATTTAAAACAGACTTATACAATAAATATTCCTGGTTATATGGGTTATAGTTAGCATAAATGGGGTTTATTTATTATGCTAATCGTGATATAAATGATTTACATTTAGTAAATGGGACTAGTGGTATTTTATGTGAGTTTATCACTTTCTCATATGTATCTCGCCCTAAAGCTGGATGCCATTTACATTTAATGCCAAGCGTTGTGCAGCCATTTACATTTAGTGGTGTAAATATAATTTACATCTGTGGTAATTAATTGTGTAAACCATTTACATCTAGTGAATATTAATCTGTGCTAATTATCTGCGCGGATTAATTACTCAACAATTATGAATCATATTAATTAAAGATTTATGTAATACGTTAAAATTGATATATCTAAAATTATTTCTATTCGTCAGATTTGACTCAACACAGTGTCTGATTAAATACGATTTTATGAGTCTATTAATCAGACGTTTCAATGGTCGAGTTTATTGTATCCATTGATGTTTAGCATAAGTTATGAGATTTTTAGTGTAATACTTAGAATGAAAATACATCAATAACAAAGGTGAAATTTCAATAATGAACGCATGAATACTGTAAATTAACTACTTATTTATTACACATCTTACTGAAGTAAGTAACTATATCCTGCAAATTACATACATATTAAAGCACATGATATAAATACAATTATTCAATTTATACGATGTTTCCTGAAACATAAACACATGGTACATTCAAATGCAGTAAATAATGCACATATATAAAACATACACGAATAATAAACAATCAACAATTATACTTATTCCTACCTAAAATGCGTTCATTATTTCTCAGATAACGAATTATGTTAGTGTTATTTTATAGATTTTATGATTCATATGACTCATATGTAATTATTCTCTTGGGGTTAGTTCTTTGAAAAGAGGCAACAGAACAGTAGTGTAGTATATACTACTAAGATTAAGTAGACATAAAGCTTATCTTTGAGAGTGTTTATCCAATTCCGTCGTCGTGAGAAGACACTTTCTAGATGATTCGTCGAAGATCATAATCACTGTTACGCAGAGCACTGATAATTTCACTTCACTCCACTAAATCTCCACTCCCGTCATGTGTATGGTATTGTGGTAACCCGCTGATGTCGAGTGTCCGGAGTTCAAATAGTGAGGTGTTAATGTTGTCATTAACTTGAATTGTTCTGAAAGTTTGCCATATTTGTGTACATGGTTAACTGTGCCGTCTATTTTGGGTGTATCGCGTACTGCGTGCTTAATTGTTTGGTATAGTTTATTCAACTAATTGTTCAACATGGTGATACGTTATGATGTGAGAATGTTTGAGGTGACACTCACTGTTCTACTTTAAATGTTAATTAGTGTATTATTATGTGCGCGTCAGTTGAGATTTCAAGTCCCGTACGCACTCATAGTTTATATTTCCGCACAGAATTGTGTATAAGTGTGACTATACCGATGTCTTTGTTCACTTATGAATTTACAAATTAGTGAATCCGGTCGGTCGCACATCTATCACGTCTGTCTATCGTACGCACTAACTTCTGACTATTAATTGCGACTACCAACTGCTACTATTAACTACATACTCTTGACTACCGACTGACTGTTAACTGCGACTAACTGTTCGATTGAACGACTTGACTACTCGATTGAATACTTGACTATCCGATTGAAAATTACTGACTCTCGATTAACTACTGGACTGCCTGATTGAAAATTACTGACTCTCGATTAACTACTTGACTGCCTGCTCCGCGTCTTCGCCAAACAGTTTTATTGGAACATCTTACCCATAAGTCTAAGTTTTGATCTCTACGCCTTCTCGAACTCTTGATTGGTCGTACAAATTCCTACCCTTCTGTAGATCTCATCCTCTGTTTCACGATTCGTCGGCCGAACCCTTCCTACTCTCTCCACGAGCTCTCTTAGAAGATGCTTGATGCTGGTTGGTCGTCGTCATCCCCGGAGTGTTTCATGTGACGAGCGTAGCACAGATTCTAAGAAATTAGGACAATTTCATGGCCTTCTGTTATCCTTTGTTTAGACTTTCCCTAAGGTTCTGACTGAGCTTTTGTTAACATACTCCAGGTCTTGGTTAATTGTCTAAGTTCCACGACGTTCGTTCCGCCGATTATCAACCCTTCGTTGTCTTCATTTCGGTGAAATTCTACTTTTCAGTCGTAAATTTCAGTAAACTGTCAAGAATGTGTTTTCACGCTGTGCAGGGTACACTGGCAGTATTCACTGAGTTACGTCTATTGTCTATCTCTCCGTTAAAATTGCTCTGTACTTCCTTTGTAACATAGTAAAGCCTTTCATAATTGAGCAGTTACACTTTGCTTCCACAGCAGGCGTTCCATCTCGATTCCGTGTAACTCGGCAGCTGGACGAAGTCTTTGTTTCAGATTGTTGGGTGCTGTAAATTTTGACAAACGGCTAGCTGTCAGTGACGCCTTGAAATACTCATTGTGTGCAGTGCTCAGACATTTTTTCTTTGTCTTCGCTCTGTCGTCGGGTTTGACGTGCCCTCGATTCGTCATTATTTACGACCTGGGCTTGTGTCCGTCGACTTGAGTGTGGGAACGTGTCACTTGATCGAGGAATTAAAATTTTTTTAAAATTTCGATCATTACATTGTCCCCAAATTGGATTGGATGTTGGACTTCGGGAGACATCTGATCCAATTTCTGCGCTCTGTCCCAGTCGTGGATGTCTGCTTCGGAATGGACATGGTTGACTGACATCTATCTCTCATAGGAAGCAATTAATTGTTATTCCCCATCTTAATGTTTTATATGGTCATATGAATTTATTGCCGCGCATCTGAGTGAATGAACGCATTTTTACACTTTGTCTGTCCATATGCGGACTGTACAATACGATTTCGAGTAAATAATTGAATTTAAGACATGGACGTTTGTCCATTTGACAGTTTGTCTCGTTATTCTTTATACACAATGTATTAGATAAGCTGTAGATTAGCTACCCATTATATTAATCGATCTTATGTCGATGACCTATATAGCAATAAAATACTTTTAAACTTGTCATTACTGTCTCTAGAATACAGTTGATACTAACAAATATATACATATGGTCAATTCGTAACATATTATAAATGATTACATTGGTAAAAGAAACATACATATTAATTAAATAGTTAAGGAATCAGCATACTTCGTGATGCATACTCTTAAAGTTATAAAACAATCGTCCATTTTGAATTATTATTTACATAAACAAATTATTCGAGTCTCTACATTTTAACAAGTTATTATTCATAATTATTAACGTCTTTGGTGTCCTGTGTCATAGTATTACACTGTCCTTCTGACACATGGTACATTTCACAAATCACTTTCTGTATATGTTGGTATTTATACGTCTAATTAACATAACGAATGACAATTATGTGCTGATCACAAACACAGTTAGCATTGAAATACAGACTAAACACAACAAGTAAAATGCATATCATTATTTGGTTAGCTGGACTGGCCGCGCGAGCAAATTACCTAAACTATGTCTTCTGCTGGTCGCCGGGAGTCGTCGCTACCACTCGTGTTATCTATACTTCCGTTCGCTGGCTCATGATACGCTTAATGCACTTTAATTTGCCGTATGTTGTACAAGCTCATACGTGGCTTTGTTTTAATTTCATTCATTAATCTTCTACTCTTCATTCATCAATATTCATCTTTAATTATTTTCTTTGGTTTATGTATTCCCATACAACCAATGTATTTAATGTATTTTATTCAGTACTATCTAATTTCATCATTACATTTTCAAACATTCTTAAAATCGTCTTCTTAATACGTTTTCATTTATTCATTCTTAATTTACATTTGTGATGACATACTTTTATGTCCCGTCACTATCGTGCTGTTACTAACGCACGCGTTTTTGTTTGTAAACATTAAGGTGTTTGACCTTGGGTTTTGTGTAACATATTTTTTCCAATGGCTGGTTGGCCGTCCCCGTTATTCCGCTACAATGTGCTGCACTTGCGCGCCTAAGATTTATGACCATTCTCCGTCTCGTTCTATGTGAGTGAGTGAGAGGTGTGTCCCACTTTCCTTTTTGTCGGTCTGCCTCAGGCCAGCACGCTTTAAACTGCCTCCCTTGGCTTAGACAACCCTTCGCAACCGTATTTCCATTGCTCACATATACAGTGAGTAGTTTTTGCCGCTTTTTCCAGTAGCTTTCACTAAGTAAACACGCGCCGTTCTGCTTTTGCCGCCGTTTCCAAGCCTGTATACAATTCCGTTGTTCGACAGTCAGTTTACTACTCGTGTGTTTACATAATAAAATTTTGTTTCTTAGGTTCCTAAGAGATCTTACCCCGAGTGCTTGGACTCTTCCTCCAGTACTATCACGATCCTTTACAACATTTTTAAGTCGTCTAGTAGAGATTCTTCTTCTCCTCTTCCTCATGACGTTTCTTGTCCATGATGAACATGCATACGGATCTTGTAGGTCCTTCCGTTTCATGTCATCCATGGCTTGTGTAAATTTGCTTTTAGCCTTATAACATGCGGTATTTGTTTCAACTTTAAACTTTCCCTTCATGCTTCTTATTGATGCAGCTCGACTACTTCGCCGATCTATGCATATTTCACAAGCTGGATACTTCATCATAGAATTCACTGATGCCGTATCTATTCTCGCGTTTCTTAATTTGTACCTTTTATGCGTTCTACCTGGTGGTAGTAAAATTTTACTATCTTTATCCACGTCTGGATACTCCTCTTCCCACTTCCTCATATACAAAGGAACAAAGTCGTTTTTCTTCTTAATCCATTTGTTTCTTGAACTTACGTTAGCTCGAATAGTTGATAATTTCTTAGTAGCTGATACATCCGTAAAATCAACAGTGTTATCAGTGTCTTGTACTTTCCGTACGTCTTCGTAATTCTCATTCATCACTTCTTCTTGCTTCTTCTGGACTTCGTTTCCATCCACTTTCCAGGTATCCTTGTATTCACGTATTTCTGTGCGAAACAGCTTGAACTGCTCATTCATATGTTGCGTAATTTCTTCTTTATAATTATTAAAATTTTCATTAATTTTATCGAACTTCAGGTTGATTTCTTCTTTAATTTCTTCTTTATGTTGATCGAATTTCTGATCGAATTTCTGATTCATCATCTTGAAGCTTTCATTATTCGTGCGCATGAAGTCCATCAACAATGAACGTAGCGATGCCTCTTCATGTGATTGCTGGGACTCTTGTGGTTGCTGTGACTCCTGTCCCCGCGCTCTGACCTCTGACGTCTCCTCCGTCATATTTGGTTCGGTGACTGATGAGTTTTCTTCGTTGGTGTCGGGTGCGCCCAACTGGTTGTTAACGTCAAAGTCCATGCTATCAGAACTACCGCTAGCCATTTTCGCCTTGCTTCGCGTTATCATTTACCAGTCAAGCTAACCTTACACTTATTTAATAATGTCTTACGTACTATATTATTGTAATTAGTCTAAATACTACTGTCTGCTCTCTTTTGCCATGCGATGGGCGCCATTTATAGTTAGCATAAATGGGGTTTATTTATTATGCTAATCGTGATATAAATGATTTACATTTAGTAAATGGGACTAGTGGTATTTTATGTGAGTTTATCACTTTCTCATATGTATCTCGCCCTAAAGCTGGATGCCATTTACATTTAATGCCAAGCGTTGTGCAGCCATTTACATTTAGTGGTGTAAATATAATTTACATCTGTGGTAATTAATTGTGTAAACCATTTACATCTAGTGAATATTAATCTGTGCTAATTATCTGCGCGGATTAATTACTCAACAATTATGAATCATATTAATTAAAGATTTATGTAATACGTTAAAATTGATATATCTAAAATTATTTCTATTCGTCAGATTTGACTCAACACAGTGTCTGATTAAATACGATTTTATGAGTCTATTAATCAGACGTTTCAATGGTCGAGTTTATTGTATCCATTGATGTTTAGCATAAGTTATGAGATTTTTAGTGTAATACTTAGAATGAAAATACATCAATAACAAAGGTGAAATTTCAATAATGAACGCATGAATACTGTAAATTAACTACTTATTTATTACACATCTTACTGAAGTAAGTAACTATATCCTGCAAATTACATACATATTAAAGCACATGATATAAATACAATTATTCAATTTATACGATGTTTCCTGAAACATAAACACATGGTACATTCAAATGCAGTAAATAATGCACATATATAAAACATACACGAATAATAAACAATCAACAATTATACTTATTCCTACCTAAAATGCGTTCATTATTTCTCAGATAACGAATTACGTTAGTGTTATTTTATAGATTTTATGATTCATATGACTCATATGTAATTATTCTCTTGGGGTTAGTTCTTTGAAAAGAGGCAACAGAACAGTAGTGTAGTATATACTACTAAGATTAAGTAGACATAAAGCTTATCTTTGAGAGTGTTTATCCAATTCCGTCGTCGTGAGAAGACACTTTCTAGATGATTCGTCGAAGATCATAATCACTGTTACGCAGAGCACTGATAATTTCACTTCACTCCACTAAATCTCCACTCCCGTCATGTGTATGGTATTGTGGTAACCCGCTGATGTCGAGTGTCCGGAGTTCAAATAGTGAGGTGTTAATGTTGTCATTAACTTGAATTGTTCTGAAAGTTTGCCATATTTGTGTACATGGTTAACTGTGCCGTCTATTTTGGGTGTATCGCGTACTGCGTGCTTAATTGTTTGGTATAGTTTATTCAACTAATTGTTCAACATGGTGATACGTTATGATGTGAGAATGTTTGAGGTGACACTCACTGTTCTACTTTAAATGTTAATTAGTGTATTATTATGTGCGCGTCAGTTGAGATTTCAAGTCCCGTACGCACTCATAGTTTATATTTCCGCACAGAATTGTGTATAAGTGTGACTATACCGATGTCTTTGTTCACTTATGAATTTACAAATTAGTGAATCCGGTCGGTCGCACATCTATCACGTCTGTCTATCGTACGCACTAACTTCTGACTATTAATTGCGACTACCAACTGCTACTATTAACTACATACTCTTGACTACCGACTGACTGTTAACTGCGACTAACTGTTCGATTGAACGACTTGACTACTCGATTGAATACTTGACTATCCGATTGAAAATTACTGACTCTCGATTAACTACTGGACTGCCTGATTGAAAATTACTGACTCTCGATTAACTACTTGACTGCCTGCTCCGCGTCTTCGCCAAACAGTTTTATTGGAACATCTTACCCATAAGTCTAAGTTTTGATCTCTACGCCTTCTCGAACTCTTGATTGGTCGTACAAATTCCTACCCTTCTGTAGATCTCATCCTCTGTTTCACGATTCGTCGGCCGAACCCTTCCTACTCTCTCCACGAGCTCTCTTAGAAGATGCTTGATGCTGGTTGGTCGTCGTCATCCCCGGAGTGTTTCATGTGACGAGCGTAGCACAGATTCTAAGAAATTAGGACAATTTCATGGCCTTCTGTTATCCTTTGTTTAGACTTTCCCTAAGGTTCTGACTGAGCTTTTGTTAACATACTCCAGGTCTTGGTTAATTGTCTAAGTTCCACGACGTTCGTTCCGCCGATTATCAACCCTTCGTTGTCTTCATTTCGGTGAAATTCTACTTTTCAGTCGTAAATTTCAGTAAACTGTCAAGAATGTGTTTTCACGCTGTGCAGGGTACACTGGCAGTATTCACTGAGTTACGTCTATTGTCTATCTCTCCGTTAAAATTGCTCTGTACTTCCTTTGTAACATAGTAAAGCCTTTCATAATTGAGCAGTTACACTTTGCTTCCACAGCAGGCGTTCCATCTCGATTCCGTGTAACTCGGCAGCTGGACGAAGTCTTTGTTTCAGATTGTTGGGTGCTGTAAATTTTGACAAACGGCTAGCTGTCAGTGACGCCTTGAAATACTCATTGTGTGCAGTGCTCAGACATTTTTTCTTTGTCTTCGCTCTGTCGTCGGGTTTGACGTGCCCTCGATTCGTCATTATTTACGACCTGGGCTTGTGTCGTCGACTTGAGTGTGGGAACGTGTCACTTGATCGAGGAATTAAAATTTTTTTTAAATTTCGATCATTACAGGGTGTGACACTAAAATTGCATTATTTTGCTTTCCTTGTATATTGTTTGGAGGGGAGGAGACTTGGACTAAGACTGGATTTAAAGACTTAAACCATTTTAATGACAGAACTAAAAAACATGAGGCTTTACGTACCCACATAAAAAATAGTTTACAGTTAGCATTGTTAAGAACAACTAACATAGCAGAACAACTAGATACAGCTTACAGGAGAAATATTGTAGCTCACAGTGAACAAGTTAAGCAGAATAGATATGAGCTAAGTATTATTATCAACTGTATTCGTTTCTGTGGTGTGTTTGAACTAGCTTTAAGAGGCCACGATGAGTCTAAAGAATCAAATAATCCAGGAATTTTTAGAGGGTTAATAGATTTTAGTGCAGAGCTAGATACAGTTTTAAAAAACCATCTTGAAACTTCAACAGTATTTAGGGGTACTTCTAAAACCATTCAAAATGAATTACTACAAATAATGCTAGAATGCACTACATCATACAATACATTGTCATACACGTGTTGAGATATTGAGATAACTAGAATCAGTTGCGGTTAATGCGCGGTGGGTCGCTGTGCAGTGTACACTGTTCGCCCGATGCGCGTATTCAAGTTACAAATTAGTATAGTTCGTTATTTTAATAATCCGTTATTTGTGGTCATTATGACATGGTTTTTAACGTTTGACAAACATATCTGATAATGTGCTACAAATTTTATGCTTGACAATGGGACAAGAGTCTTGAAACATGTCGTAATAAGAAGGGACATCAAAAGAGAAGTCACAGACGGTTAGTATAATATATTTTTCATATATTTAACGGAAACGTGGCTTGGTACTAAAAACAGATTTATTCCTACAGATTAATTGTCTAGTAAAATAAAATTTATTTTTATGAATGTTTTTATTTTACTTTTTATTTGAAACATTGCTTTTAAATTGGACACATTTTTATTTTTTTTAAATAAGACAATTTTTATAAATTACATTATAAATTATAAATTACAAATTATAAGGTAAGGTGGGGTAACTGGGTACCGATTTTACAACATGACAAATGAATTTTAAGTTTGGACATTTTTGCCTGCTATAATTTTCTTCTTTTGTATTACTGTAATATATCAAAGTGCTCAGTAGATTTTACCATTTAAACTGACACGCATCACTTTTTGAAAGTAATTACCTGTTCAAGTGTAAAAAAAGATCATATGTTTTTAGTCACAGGTACCCAGTTCCCCGTGTCATTGGGGTAAGTGGGTACCACTTCCCTAAAATTTAGAAATTGTAAAGATAAAAATTTTCTTTGGAATCTTGGGCGTTCTTCTGTTATTTAACAATATTTCAGTATTGGTTTCATGGTTAGAAAATGAAGTTTTCAATATTTAAACAGTAGTTGTATGTGAGAGGTACACTGACGTCTACCCCTGCAGCAGCCTGAGAGCCACTCAGATCCTCTCAACTGACTTGTAATGAAGCAGATATTTAATCTTTAATAACATTTTAAAATAAATAATGACTACATGTGTGTGTGTGTGTGTGTGTGTGTGTGTGTGTGTGTGTGTGTGTGTGTGTGTGTGTGTGTGTGTGTGTGTGTGTGTGTGTGTGTGTGTGTGTGGTAGAGAGAAACACAACAGGAAATGTAATAACTTTTGTTTGATTTTTTATAACTTAAGGAAATAACTGTATTTATCAAAAAATGTGTTACAAAACTCATAACTTAACATAGTAACTTATGTTATATTCAGTTACTCCCAGAAATTGCTGAAAATTGCAAATTTTAAAGTAGCTTAATCTAGTTAAACATTGTGAAATCAAAATTAAACTTACTAACAAAATCTTAACTTAAACACTAAAACATTTAAAGTACATATTAATTTATATCAAAAACAATGTTCAGTTCTGAGTAAAACTATGTTTTATAACGTTAAAAATAGAACATAAACTTGTTGACTCAAATGATAGCCAGCCCTTACAGTAATGGTAAGTCAGGAACCTTGTACATCCCACGATTATTAATCTTTTTAGGAGGTGGAATAACCTTCACTATATCAGATTCATCATACAAAAAAAATCTTCTCTTGCTGCCCACTTCCAACATTTCTTGCCCGTAACCATGCAACTAACTTTTACTTTATCCTCTACAACTCCAAGAACTTTCCCAGGATATTTCTCACCCTCATATAAAACCAGTACATAGCCATCTGGCACTACTGTAATTGGTTCTAAAACCACTCACATATCTTCGATATTTTCAACATCGCTTTCATCATGAATGCTGCAGCACTCATCATCCAAAGAGCTCGAACTAGACCAATCTGACTGGTTTCTTTTTCTTCTTTGTTTCTTAGTGTTTTTTTTTTAGCTTTGGGGTTCTTCTTTTCAAGTCTTTACTGAATCATCTTTTGTTTTTTTAACTCTGTTTCCAGTCTAATACTCTACTTTTCTTCTTCCTCTTTCTTTTTCTTTTCTAAATATTCCTTAGAAGTTATCAGTTCAGCTCCTGGACAGATTCTTGTTCTCTTCTTTTTTACTTCTGAGCTGTCACTTTTTCTCTCTCTTATCATTCCTATGATTATATCTTCAAATGTATGAGACATTATTCCAGCAGTTGAAGTTTTCTGTCTTTCAGTGCTAACTTCAACTTCGCATCCAACTTCCATATTCAGTGAGCTATCAAGTTGGTTTTCATCTGAGCTTCTCTCACGTGTTAGGTTTTGTGGAGTACCAGCTGGCAGATTTTCAAGTTGGAGGCTTGGAATCGGATGATCAGGAACTGCACTGGTTCATGGCTGAGATAAATTGATAGAGAAGTTTACTTGGTCAGCATTCTGAGAATCGTTAGACTGAAACGAGCATAAGGGGTTTTCCATGTCTGACTCCTCAAGTAAGCTATTTTCAAGAGCCTGCACAGAAACCATTGAATTAGAATCCCTTGATGCATTCTGCTTCTTATATCTCTCAAGGTCATCTGGCCTGAATATGTTTTCACTAATTGCACTTCTGTTAGGTTTTTTTGTTTCAGTGTCATAAATACCAGTTGAATTAAAACTATTTACAATATTTACAGTTGGTACTCTGTCAAAGGCTTCATTTACCAGTTCTACAAAGTCACCTTTTGGTATTTTTTTCTTTGATTCGCTCGTTGTGACTTCGCAAGAGTTTTGTCCCAGTTGGTCTTTACGCCTCTAAACACACCGACATCAAGAGGCTGTAGGACGTACAATGTGTGAGGAGGGAGCTTAAGTAACTGTACCTGATTTTCAATTGCTTTATTGATTAGTTCAGGTGAAATGTGGCTTACATATCCATCAAAAATTAATAGAACAGGTCTCTCTGGTGGAATGTTTGGTATGAAGCATTTTACAAACCATTTACAAAAAATATCTGAGGTCATCCACCCTTTTTTTGATGCACTGTATTGAGTTTTGTCATAGGGTGTATCAGATTTGATCCATGTTTCCAAAATATGCTCTCGTTTGAAAATGCACAAGATAGGCAATTTGTCTCCTGATGCTGAACAACACAGTAAAACTGATGTGTTCTCCCAGCCGGAAGAACTTATCATACTCGTACATCTATCTCCAACACTGCCAACAACTTTAGTTTTGGCTGGGTCTTTAGAGAAAGACGTCTCATCACAGTTGAAAATAAGATGAAGTTTGCTCTCAAGATTCATATCTTTGACTACTTTCTCCAAAATATCAAAAAAACCATAAATGACTGTAGGGTTTGTTTGGGTACCTCTTACATATTCAACCCCTTGTGGCTTTTTTAATGATAGGTTGTGTCTTTGATTGAAATTAAAAAACCAGTCGAATCTAGGCCTTCCATCATTAAATCTTGTGTCAAGTTCATTGGCCTTAACATAAGCTTGAAAAATGTCGAGGACCTCTTTACTTATACCAAACCCCCATTTTTCTAAAACTTTAAGGCAGTTTGCCAATTATTTTCATTTTTAAGAGGAATTTCAGTCTTACCTCCACCTCCTTCACCATTCTCTGCTACTTTTCCGATGCTTCCTCGAGTGCCTTGTACATGATGCTTCAAAGTTGTCTTCGGAATGTCATAAAAACGGGATGCTCCACACAATGTTCTGTTTCCATTTCTCACGTCAGCCACTGCATGTTGCAAATCTTCTTTTGAATATCTGTTCCCATCAGCTCCTTTTGTAGTTTTATGTACGTAACTCCTCACCATTTTATCTGAAAAAAGTACAAATATATTAACTTAGTGATTTGGGGCAACTGGGCCAGCAATGTACCCAGTTCCCCAACCCCTTGTACCCAGTTGCCCCAAATCAATTTTGGACATGGGGCAACTGGGCACCCCCTTATAACTTTTCTACTAAATAAATAAAATCAACATTAAATATAAATTAAATCTGCTTAGTGTAATCTTTAAAATGACCTAGTTAGTTTTACTGAAATCATAAAAATTACACTTACCAGAAGAGTTTGAAGAGAGTAGTGTTGCAAGTTGTAAAGGATCAAAAATCATTCCATTCACAAATAACCTGTCCTGTCTACTGCTGGAGTTTCACTGGCCATATGATATGATCATTGTTTTGGAGGGAAGACGTATCCAGTGTTGTCAACACGTGGTTTGAAATTTCCCTGTGTCCATATTTAAAAAAATACAAAGTGGTGCCCAGATACCCTGTGTACCCAGTTACCCCGCCTTAGCTTACCAGTTTTCTTCACATACAAGTAATGGCAGGTTACGATATTTAATCATATTTTCTCATAATAAACATATGTTGCTACTGATTTTTTTGTTAAGAGTATGAAAATATGTTTTTTATTATGATGTGTGAAAATAATCATGGAACTGTTGGGTCGTGAGTGTCTATTTTTATTCAAACCTGAGAAGTTGCTATATAAAACAAATCATTACACCACATAAAACAAGTTTCTATACACTTTGTAAAAGGCTATAAATGTCAAATATTTAATTTTTGTATTCAAAATATACAAAACTTTGTTTATACATTTGTTATTTCAATCGTTTTAATAACAATAGACATTATGAAATAATATCTATCAGTTTGTGAATTTTAATGGTACAAACTAAGTATGGAGTCTTTATTTGTTTCTATTCATAAACAAAGGTCCTTACTATAATCAGTTTTATGCAAAATACACTCTTTGACATCTTTTAATGTAATATAGGCTAGTCATTTTACATCGGTTTAAAGTGGTTCTTCCAATTTTTTTTTTTCGTTAACTTAGACCAACATAAAATTCCACAATAACCAATTGCTAATAATTAATCATTTGCATATTGATAGAAACTTGCACATTGGTTTTTATTGCATTAGGTTGAAGTGAGGATTTTAATGTACTTCTTTCGTTATAAATTAGCTTTACGTAAATTCGTCTTTGTAAGGTAATAATGTGCTGTAAATGAGAACTAGGTTATAATTTCGGTCCAATCAATTCAGAACAAGAAAGGAAACTGAATAACAATTATGCTTTTAAAAGGTGAACAGGAAAATCGCCATTGAACGTATCAACTTTCTTTCTTACAAAATAATGGAAACTACATAAGAATTATACTGGAAGAGAATGGTAATAGGGAATCATGATTCAGCATGGTCTCAGGTTCAAAAGTACAGCCGTTTTTTGTACACTAATTACGGAAATTTTTGTTAAAACATAGGTTTCTTCTAGTACCAACTAATCATTTATTTTTTAAATCCACTACAACCATATAAAAACATTTACAATATTTGTACATCTTACACATAACCCCCACGAATTTTTAAAAATAACTAGTTAATATATATAGTCTATAAAAGGCCTTAAGCATCAGATCTTTATAAGTTGCTTTTAAAAATGTACTAAATTAAAATCTGTTTCATACAGTTATTATTTTAAATTATTTTCATAGCGAAATATACTTTTTGGAACTACTCCTCTGCTCACCGCAGACAGCGAGGCTCGGCTCGTACAAAATTCATTGGCGGGCTTTTCTACAGAGATGGACAACCACACTGCCCTCCTATGTACTTATTGTTTACTGGAAGTTGACTATTTCTGTATTTATAATCTACCAACAAAGATGGTCAATATGGCAACATCCGACTGTTGTCCATTACTGTATTAAGAACGATTCGTGTAATGCTAGGACCACAAGCAATAACTTATGGATTTCGTTGTCCATGACGTGTCCGTTACTCAACTAAATGTAATTATTTCACTAACGACTCAGAACAAAGTTTTTTATGGGTAAAAACGTAAAGTTTTACCTTATAACCTGAACCGGTTTTCGCCTTTTAAAAAGCCTCTGAAGAAGCGTAAACGTAAAACTTACGTTTTTACCCATAAAAAACTTTGTGTTCCGAGTCGTTAGTGAAATAATTGTATTCAATAACTTATCTTACCATAAAACCAAGTTGCCATCTGCTAAAATGAAATCGTTGACAATAAGGTTCAAAAACTAGGACAAAAAGTTATTATATTGTCAAAAAATAAATAAAACTGATTTTCTAAATGACTTTTTCATTTGAAAACCTCTATTTTTAGTATATAATATACACTTAACATTTATTAATTAAAAAAAGTAGCCAAGACCTCCGACTGTACATAGCCAAAACGGCAGCCTCTTACAAACCTCTAAGGAGCAGGGCCGGCCTTAAGGACGGGCCAACCAGGCTGTGGCCTGGGTGCAGATCTTTAGAGGGCGCCAAAATAATGGATAAGAAAATCAAGTTTTTCTTTCCTTTATGATTGTTACTAAATGAAGTTGTTCTCTCAAGCAGGTTAAACAGTTTACTCTATTATCAATGAATGCCACTGTTTGGTACATAATAAGACAATAATATAAATCCTCACAAAGCGGTATTATTTGACGTATTTTGACATTCACATACGAAAATCGTAGGGAGCAAGGTTACGATAATGCAGGCAACATGACTGGAAAATATAAAGGAGTGCAGTCAAGAATTTTGTCAATGTTTCCTAAAGCTTTTTTCAATCCTTGTGGATGTCATTCACTTAACCTAGTAATTGGAGATGTTGTTGCTTCATCTGTAAAAAATGTTTCTTAGTTTGGAATTTTACAACGTCTGTACGTCCTATTTTCATCATCTACTAAAAGATGGAAAATACTCAAGGAATGTCAGTTGACTCTTACTGTCAAAGAAGTCTGTGAAACTAGATGGGAATGTAGAATTAACAGCCTAAAGGCAGTCAGGTATCAAACGGTTGAAGTTTGTGAAGCACTACAGGCAATGCAAGAGGAACTCATTGATCCAAAAGTGACATCTGAAGCCAAATCATTGGAAAACAATTTAACATTTTTGACTTCATTGTCTCCCTTGTTGTTTGGCATTATATGTTGGGTTCAAGTAACTTGGTCAGCAATACCATGCAAAACGCGAACAGTGACTTATCAACAGTTACACATCTTCTTTGAAAGTGCCAAACATTTTTAAAAGAATATCATGAAACTGGATACGCAGGTGCTGTAGCAACAGCCAAAGACATAGCTGAAGACTTGGAAATTGAGCTGTTTACAAGAAGCAGCCTGAGAGAAAGAAAAAACGGCAATTTTATTATGAGTCCCGAGACGAAGCCCCAACAGATCCAGAGCAGTTGTTTAAAACAGTTGTCTTTTACCCAGTGGCGGCTCGTCAGGTGACGCAGGTGAAGCGCTGCTTCACCTGAAATAACTGGTTCAATGTGTTTCTTTTTACACAAAATTATTTTCAATTATTAGTAAATTTTATGTTTAAAAATATTTTTTTAAATTAAATTTCGTCTGTATAATAATTAAAATAACATTTACAAGCGATGGAAATAGGTTACAGAAGCTGAACTTCGCTGCGATCACATACAAGCCTACTGGTGGTGGAAAGCGCTGAGATCGTAGAAGCAGCTTTCTGTACCTCGAATGCTGCATCAGTTAATACATCACTAACAACGCTCGGTTTATCACGGTTGCCAGGACAACGTATTCCGTACTCAGCGTTCCCCCCACACACGTGAAGCAGTGTCGCTGGCTGTTTGTCAGTGGTGTACGTGTACAGTGCTTTACCTATCCAGCGCGTTTGTTTTGTTCGTTGTTCGTGGTGTGTGAAATTTTTACAGAATGTTTCCTTCATATGATCCGGTATGTGTTTTATTAGAAACACCATTTTCAAGATGGAATAATGATGATAAGAAAAACTTTTTAAGCTGTGAAAAACCTATGCCTATATTGAAAGTAAATAAGGTTGCAAAAATAAAGGACAAGGTGTACAATCGCAACTTTAAACAAAATTGGTATTCAACGTTCGAGTGGTTGTGTGGCAGTTATTATTTAAATAAACTTTTTTGTATGTCCTGCTTAATTATTAGTGTTAAATCAAGTGCGTGGAATAAGAACGGCTTTGATGATTTTGGTAACGTTACTCATGCTCTTTCCAAACATGAAGGTTCTTCTGAGCACATGCGTTGTCCATTCAGTTTTTCAAAATTAAAGAAAAACTATCGAGGATGCTTTGAAGAAAAATTCTAGGTTGTATATTAAACACTTCAATGACAACGTTCAGCTTAACAAACGTTTCATGCATCTTGCTAGTCATGCAGTTCTTTACTTGGGTAAACAAGAATTAGCATTTCAAGGTCACCATGAAGAGTTATCATCTATTAATCGTGGAAATTTTAAAGAACTGCTAGAAACCTTCGTTTCGATAAGCCCTGTAGATATTCAAGAACACTATAAAAAAATCTCACCCATCTTTGCCGGCAATTCTAAGACTATTCAGAATGAAATAATTGACTGCATTTCACAATATATTGATGAGCACGTCGCAAAGGAAATAGAAGAGAGTACATTTTTTTCAATTCAAGTGGATGATTCCACAGACATTTTCCACAAAGCTCAATAATATATACGCTATAATAATATAAGCTATAATTAGATACGTTATTCCCGGAGGAAAGCTGGTGGAAAGATTTTTGGGATTGTATGATGTTAGTTCCAGTCGGACTGCCGACACACTGTTTCACGTTGTGTCAAGGTCCCTCGAAAAATTTGACTATAAATCAAAATTTATTGCCCAGTGTTTTGATGGTGCAAGCGTTATGTCAGGAGAATTAAATGGTCTTCAGGTAAAAATCAAAGAAGTAGTGCCACAAGCAGTTTTTGTTCACTGCATGGCACATCGTTTGAATTTAGTGCTACAACAAAACTGCAACAGCATTTCAAAATGTCGGATATTTTTTGCGACTGTTAACGGTTTACCCTCTGTTTTCCACAGTTCTGCTAAGCGAACTTATGCAGTAGACACAGTCGTTGGAAAACGAATCCCTACTTCCGTTATTACGCGATGGAAGTCTAATTCCAAAATTGAGAATACTATATACAACGAATGGGATTCATTAAAAGAAGTATTCACTAAAATTGTGAACGATTCAAATTATGATCAAACATCAATTAGGCAGAGTGATGGCTTCTTAAATAAATTTAATGATTTTGAATTTACGCTTTTGGTTGTCGTTTTTAACGATATTTTTGGAGCCACGGATGTTCTCTTCGATGTGCTACAAAAGAAGTCATTTGACATTAATTTCTGTATCTCGCAAGTTAAAAATACTCAAACATTCATAAATGAATCGCTAACCGCAGAAAGGCAACAAGTCCACTTTTTGTTATTTTACAGGAGAGGAAAAAAACAGTTCTGTCCTTTATTATACAAAAAAAAATAATAAAAATATGCCTCATATATGTAATGTTATGGCCCATCAATACACACTTATTAGACTTTTCTGTGAAGTCAGTAAAAAGCACAGTAGTTTTTTAAATTTTGGACATGTTCCCTTTTTGCAATAAACTGGGTTTAAAAATAAAACTATTGTTGAAATGTATAATTTAAAAAATTGTATTGAGATAAAAACACTTTATAATTAGTATAAAAACACAATTAATATAAAACTGTCTTGCTCATCAAAAAATGTTAGTTTTCTTCTTCATTTGCTGTTGTCGTAGGCCATGATGTCATTTTATTCCAAAACTCAAGCTTGTCCTGTGCGATGTAAACTAACGTTTTTTTTATGTCATCCATTTTTTTTACATTAATTGGTAGTTCTGCCGTGTAGGCGTTTTTTGAAGGTAGTTCAATTGGGTTTCGGGTGTTCCTTAACTTAAAAGTGTCCCCCCTTAACCCTGTGATGTTCATGTTACATTTCACATCGCAGGGTTCCTTCGATGAAAAGGTCATCTCACGGTACTTTGATATCGTAAAAGTAGTCTTTTGATTTTTAGGGACATTCTTACCATAAGAATCGTTGCTTAAGCAAGTTTTTTTTGTAGAAATCTGGCCACCATGATGCATGATCAACAAAATCATCGAACTTCATTTCTACAATAGAGAACTTGTTACTTTTTTTAGAAGAAGTTTTTATAAGGTCAATTACTTCATCAATAGTGTAATATCTTTCCTCTTTCCTAAGTTTTCTCCGAATTATACTGAAATCCCTGTCATTTGGCATAAAAGAATGACCCCTAATGGGGTATCTCAATTCAATGTCATCAAACTTTTTTGTTTCACACAACGACATCATCATTCGAACCAGAGTGTGGTTTTTATTTTGCCCCGAGCAGTTGTCGCCAAAAAGATACAAAGTTTTGACATCCTGTCCAATTTTATTGTTAATATACCAATTTAACATTGTACATACTTCATTGGAGCCTTTCCCTCCCACCCCTTCATGGTAAATAAAAACTCATTTCTCGAGAAGCAATATTATGGACTCCGAAAACATTAACTGTAAGTTGTCTAAAATAATATGTGTCTTGTACCGGTACGCAAGGTAATGATACATTGGCCATGTAATCGATACAAATTCCAACCTTAGTCCTAGTATCGTCCTTACATTTTGCTGTAGTTTCTTTTAGGGACGTGTAAAACTTTTTGGCCCTACGCTTGTGTACAAGAACTTTGGCTACCGCTACTCTTTTGGCACATACTCTGCAGACACGCAGGTCCAAGACGAAGATGGTACGGCAAGGCTCTCACGTCTCTACTGGTCAGCACGCCGCCTAATGGCCCAACAGCCAAGGGTGGGCGTTGGCTAGTAAGTAAGTAAGTAAGTACTCTTCTGGCATTTTCATTCAAGAAAGGGCTTTTTATTTTAACATTCAACTCTTCACAGGTTACACACGCATCCTTTACAGGTTGCCCAAAACCGATAGAGAAGTTTTCTTTAAAATATTGCCAAAAAAACTTGTACGACAATCTTTTTTCATTACCAAGGACTTGGCTAAGAAAATCACGTTCTTTGTTTATAAACATCTCATGCATAAGTTTTGCATTTAACTTTGATGCAAAATACTTCCTCTCTTTACCAGTATAGTGGTCTGATTTTGTTGGGAAATTTTCAATATGAGCTCTTAATTTACTGAGGACAGATCCTGGAATAGCATTACCAGAAACGCTTTTTCCTCTGTTATCTGTCGGAGTTTCGTTTAGTTGCAAAGATGAGATAGTCTATAACACTGCTTGGAAGTGCCTCCAAAGGCTTTTAGAAATGCTTTCTTACATACCTTGGTACGGGTGCCATTGAGAACTACAGTATGTGATACTTTACAGTGAACGATTTTGGCTTTGCCGTTGTTGAACCTGGTCTATGCCTTTCTCACTCAACTTGGCAAACTTCCATCAAAGATTGAAGATAGATGTCTTGTTGGGTTTTAGTTTCCAGGTCATGAAATTAGTAAATATCTCAATCATATCATTCTCCGTAAAAACTTCGAAACATTTTTGTTTGACTAAATATCACTATAATATTGACGACTCGGAACACAAAGTTTTTTATAAGTAAAAACGTAAAGTTTTACCTTACAGCCTAAACCGGCTTTCACCTATAGAAGGCTTCATCAGAGGCTGTCGTTAGTAGCGCTGCTCGTCTTGTTGTTGGCGACGAGAAAGTGTTTCGAAAGATTGAAGCTGTGTGTGTGTGGTGAGATGTGTTCGAATAATGCGTGCGATTTGAATTGTGTCTGTTCGTTTAGGATGTCGTTTTTATTTGTTTTTGTGTGTTTGTATATTTCTAATTGTTCTAGAGTGTCTAGTTTTCGGCCTTTTGTGTGTACGTGTAGTATGTTCATGTTATTGTCGATGTTTTTATATGTGTGGTTTGCTTCAATGAGGTGGTTTGCGAAGGTAGATTCTGTAGTGGTGTGGAGTGCTTTTGTGTGTTCAATGTATCTCTGTTTGAAGCTACGTCCTGTCTGGCCTATGTAGAATTTACTGCAATTTGAACAATTTAGTTTATATACACCGGGTAGATCGAATTTGTTTTGTGCTTTGGGCATGCGTTTTGATAGTGTGTGTTCTGTTTTGTTAGTAGTTTTGTAAGCGATTCTGTATCCTGCTTTTTTGAATTTGTGGGCAATTTTTTCTGTTTGTTTGTTGATGTATGTTAGTGTTATGAATTTGTTGTTTTCTGTCTTTGTCTGTTGTTTGTTTTGTGTTTTGTGTAGGAGTTTACTGACTATTGTTCTGTCATAACCATTAGATTCTGCTAGATATTTTATCGTGTTTAGTTCGTCTTTGTAGTCTATTTCATCTAAGGGGATGTTGTTAAGTCTATGTATCATGGTTCTAAAAGCAGCTAGTTTGTGTTGTATTGGGTGATTGGAGGTGTTGTGTATTAGTGTGTCAGTGTCAATCTTTCGAAACACTTTCTCGTCGCCAACAACAAGACGAGCAGCGCTACTAACGACAGCCTCTGATGAAGCCTTCTATAGGTGAAAGCCGGTTTAGGCTGTAAGGTAAAACTTTACGTTTTTACTTATAAAAAACTTTGTGTTCCGAGTCGTCAATATTATAGTGATATTTAGTTAAGTAACGGACACGTCATGGACAACGAAATCCAAGAATTTTTGTTTGCAGCTGAAACCAAAACAAGAGTATAAGTCTTCACACTAACAATTTACAAATTTGTTAAGATAAGTACCGGTAGTTAATATTTGGTTAAATGTTAGCTTAGGTTAGGGGTTAGTGAAGAAGAAGTTATTCAGAGTTAAGTGTGTGGGTGTGTGCCTACGTAAAGTACCAGCAATGACACTAAATCCTTACCTGCAATCATTTGATCCTGGTTTCTTAGCTTGAACAGTTTTCCCTACCCAATTAACATGTTCTTTTCCTGAAACTTTACACTTTTTAATAACATTTCTTCTATACATCTTATCATTCACTATTCCTTTCTTCCTTTTAACATTAACTATTTCTTCATCTTCTGAGCTACTCATTTTTACTCAAATAATTAAAATGAACTAAAGATCACAATAAACTAATTCTTAATACAAGGGACTTAAGTTTAATGCACGTAAACAGCAAATAGAAACAAACTGGGAACAAGCAAACACTGTCAAACAGCTGAAGCAGAGATTAGTTTTTAAACCGGCCACCTAGCGCCACCATCGACACTTCGTTTACTGCAGAGAGAGAACAAGTCCTGGACATGATTCCTATCTGCAGCAAACGAAATACCGAACTCGATACCATACCCATACTTATCAGTGGACAAGTGTCCTTTTTGTTGTAAACGATGCGTTTACTTTCTGAAAATCATTTTAATGAAAAAAAGCACAAATGGTGGACTTGTTGCCTTTCTGCGGTTAGCGGTTCAAATAGCAAAAGAACTGATGATGCGTTTATGAAAATTTTCGATTTAGCTGCTTCAATAACAACAATTCCAACTGAATACCATGAGTTGAAGAAAAGAATTACACTCACACGTGATCAACTTTTTGAATAATACAAAATTCTGTATTATGAAATTTTAGATAACCTTTCAGTACAAATAACCACACGTTTTAATGATATGGAAAAGCTTCAGTTTGTTACATTAATGGATACTTCAAAGTTCGTAACGTATTCTGAAAACTTTCCCACGGATACATTAAGTAACTTAAAGGTGTGCTACCCTAATCTGTTTACCGATTTCCAAAGACTGAAAAACGAATTACAGCTTATTTATGGGGATAAGCAATACAGACAAATGGAACCACTAAATTTTATGGAACTTTTAGCTGACAACAGGAACATCTTTAAAGAAACTTACAAACTGTTTTGTTTAATAGTAACTATTCCATCCACTAGCATTTCCGTAGAACGAAGTTTTTCTTGTTTAAAAAGAATAAAATCATACCTGCGCAATACAATGACAGAGGACAGACTTACTAGCTTATCAAAAATTTCCATAGAAAAGGAACTGTTAAACGAATTAATTAATGTACAACCATTTTATGACGACATTATCGACAAGTTTGCATATTTGAAAGAGAGGAGAATTGACCTTGTGTTCAAGAAATAAAATGCAAGCCTGTAAGTACTTACTATTTTTAACTACTAATTTGTAAATTTTATTAACATACTTTTCTTTTGTCTCCATATGTTATTCATGATTCCAAAACAGGAAGAAACATATTCACATAATTAATGAGGGGGGGGACCTGCCACCGATTCTGCTTCACCAATCCTTGAAGCCACGAGCCACCACTGCTTTTACCTGCTTATAGATCAGGCTCTGACATCCATCGGACAGCGTTTTACACAAATTGAGGCTCATAACCAGCATTGAGGTTTTTTGTACAATGTGCAAACTCTTCCAGAATCCAAAATCTTGAAACAAAAATGTTTGAATTTTCAAAAAGTTCTTCAAGATGAAGATATGTGACATCGATGGCAACCACCTTTTTGAGGGACTTAAACATCTGAATGTATTTCTGAAGAACTCTGAGATAAAAACTCCTGTTCAAACTTTGCTACTTATTTCAAAATGTAACATGATTGACTGTTTTCCTAATATATGTATTACATTGAGGGTTCTTTTAACAATTCCTGTCACGGTTGCGAGTGGAGAACGCAGTTTCAGTAAGCTCAAATTAATTAAAACTTACGCTCTACAATGGCGCAAGACCACCTATCATCTTTAGCAACAATTTCTATTAAAAATGACATTGCAAACCAGTTAGATTTAACGAAAATTGTTTAAAGGTTTGCTGAAGTAAAAGCAAGAAGAAAGAAATTTAACTAAACTTTCAAAAACCAAAATATGTTTTTTTATTTTTAAAGAAAAACTAATGCAATAAATCTTGGTACGACATTTTTAGTAAAAATAAACTTTACATGTGAAAAGAAAAGACGTTTGTGTTTTGATAATATCTGTACATATACTTATAATAAGAAGAAATGTACACTGACTGAATTAAAATTATAGGAAACTGTTTGAAATTGATTCTTTTTATTTGATGTTTTCCACTGGCATTGAGCGTCCATGTGAAACACTTATATAGGTTAGTCAAGTAACAGCTTTAAGTTAAATTTTAGAACCAGGCCTTAGTGATAGTTAATGGGTTTCAAGAAAAATAAAAAAAAAATCTGTAAAATTTGAAAAGTTATTAATTGATGACTCGTTGGGCACTTGGTGGAACATATTAATACAAAGGTTTTGTAAAATATATAAAAACACTTGGTAAGTTTCACAAATTTTTTTTAAATTAAAAATTTGTGAAACTTACCAAGTGTTTTTATATATTTTACAAAACCTTTGAAAAGTTATATAGTATAAACTTTAAATTTTTTAAATAATTTCTTGTAGACCTTATAACATGTCACTCAAGCTCGTTATAATAATTATACCTATAGATTGTCTACTCACCTGTCCAGACGTTCGAATTCGTATTTTCTGCCTCAAACTAGGGGTTGCCAACTCTTCTCGTTAAACCAAAAGTGCAAGGTTTATTGAATGATAAATGAATACTCAATTTTTAAGAAAGATTTAAATAAAATCAAACATACAGTTCAATCCTTCAATTATGGTTTTATTAACAGTTATTAGGTTGATTATTTTATTACAACTTCTTCCAAATTATGTAATTCAATTTTGCGCCGGCTTGTTTAATTATTAGTGGTTGGCTATTCTGTCAGCCGCTGCATAGAAAGACTCGTGTGCTGATGTTGATAATTTTGTTTAATTTTAATCTCAGGTCGAAGTTCTTGGGACTACAGAAAATATTGTCAAATGGACTAATAAAAGTACAAAATTCTACAAATACCATATAAATAGTGATACACTTATAATTACAGTTGTAACCTATAGCTACTGGAATTAGCGTTAGGAGGTTAACTGAGTTTACTAAATTTTTACAGTTAAAATATATTCACTTAAGAAATCAATGTTAGATAGAGATTATTCTTCAATTTTAGGTGTTCATTTAATCAAAGAAAGTTCAAGTGTCTGTTAAAAAAGTTATAAATTGTGTTGAAAGTGTATTTTCACTTATTGTTTTTGTTTTCTTTTGTGTTATTGTTAAGGTCGTATTTTAAAATATACTTAGCAGTCCTCTGTCTCTTCTCTCCGGGTAGTATTTCTTACAGGTACTACTGGTTTTCCTTTTTTTGTTTTTGTTAATTCCGTTCTTCTGTTTTCTTAGGTATTTATTTTTCTCATCATTCATCATTGGTGTTGAAGATTCCATCACTCACTTATAGGTTTTAGGTATTTTCTTCCTTCCAATAGTTCGTAGTTAGTCAATTAGGATTCCTCAGCAATTCACCATGGATTATTTAATTTCTTCTTGTGATTTTCAGTTCATGTGAGTGTTAGTACAAGTTCTAAATTTAGTTTATTATTTTCCTCATTATTTTTTTATATATTAAATATTTAATTCCTTTCTTTAAACATTGTGGTTTTTTACATCTGCACTCATCAAGAGCCAACAATGGAATAATAGAATTTATTTACTAGTTACTATGGTTGCTAGGTTCCAAACACTAATTCTCATTGGGTGATAATTTACAACATTGTTATATATGGCTAATATTTTTCTATACAAAATTACTAAAAATCTTTACATTATTATTACTCCTTTATACTAGCTGTAATACTAAATATAATAACACCATTAGTTTGCTTTTTGGTTACACATTAATTTGATATCTCATAAGACTATCTTTTTTCAAATCATAACAGATTCATACATTTACCATTTCGGTTTTCTTTTGTAAATTAACTTTAAATTAATTATTTTCTATCCAGTTTTGTTTCCTACACTATTATTATTAAACCTAACAGGATTATATAGTTGTCTTGATTGTTCATCATCTTCTTTCACAGCACTACACTTTATCTAAAAATGAAACTTTTACTTGTGAACTTACTGTTTTTTCTTCTCGTCGAACGCGTTTCGGCGTCGTATTCGCCTTCTTCAGCTTGGATCCCCTTCCTCCACGCACCACCCCCACTATATCTTCCATACAACAACCGTTACTAAATACTAGCAGTCTGTCTCTAAGCTGAAGAAGGCGAATACGACGCCGAAACGCGTTCGACGAGAAGAAAAAACAGTAAGTTCACAAGTAAAAGTTTCATTTTTAGATAAAGGATTATATACTTTATTTCATCAATTGTTATTGTTTTGTCTTAAATTTTACAAATTTCTGGTTACCAGTTATATGCCTAACTGCCTAGAATTCATAATTCACCTCACCTATACTGATTACAACTGTTCAAGTCAATTTTGTTAATTTTAAGTGCTTCTAAACATAATTACTATAATACCCTAAACTAAATTACAACATTTGATTACCTATAATCATCATATAACAACATAATTCCTTAACAAAACTTTTAGGCCAATGCCAGTATCTAATGTTTTACATGTATTTTAACTGGTTCTGTTAAACGTAATACTAAACATAATAACATTTGGGTTAATTAAAACCAAAACAAAATATAATAAAATGAACAGTAGATGTGTACCAGTATTCCCTAATAATTTCACTTATAGAATACAGTGTCTAACTCCCTTTGCCTATTTTCAGCATAACAGATTAGGCTTTTACTATTATTTTTAATAGTTGTTAGTATAAATTTATAAACATAATTCATTAAAATAAAACAATGGACTCCTTACCATCCTTATAATATAATAGAATACTTCCTTAAAATACTGAAAAACAGTTATCAGTATTTTACTTCTACCAAACACTGTTATATTAAATATAAACATTTTCTTATTTTATAAAAACTATGCCAATGTCTACACGTAACTATCCTTTATAATTTATATAGTTTATTCATTATATTTGGGTCCTGTTATTACTTATTGGCTATTATCACATGTTCTTTCTTTATTCCCGATTCTACTTCACTTTATTACATAGTGTTTTTATGTAGTTCATCGATTAACACTGGGTCCTATCATGGTTCATTAATTATTATCATCTTTCCTACTTAATTACCACTCTTTTAGTTTATTTTATAATATTGTGTTTAGATAGTGTATTTATGAACACTATTTCTTTATATTATCATTATACTTGTTCTTATATTTAATTTTCCTTTTACATTTTCTACTGTTTATTTCCCTACTTAATTTTGTACTTTTATATATAATAATTCTTGTTGACAATGGGGTATTTTTATCATGATGTTAATTATTTTTTCTGGATCACCTTTTCCAATCTATTGGGTCTTGTCATCGTCACTGTCTTTGTCTACGTCAAACTCAGTTAGTGGTGTTGTTCTATCATTTCTATTTATTAATTTTTATTATACAGCTTTTCTTCACTTATTGATACTTGTAAACCTTGTGCTACCGTAGGTCATGTTACAACCTACAGAATAGTTTTTATGTGTAGAGCTTAACCGCCGCCACTAGTATAAAATAGTCATGATAAAACTTTTAAAGTATAATGTTATTAAATTACTACTGATAAGAAAATAAGCATCACAATTTTTTTTTTGGGGGGGGGGCACAAAATTGTGTCTCGGCCCGGTCAGACCTAAAGGTTTGGGCCAGCCCTGCTAAGGAGCAAAAGCTAGTTTAGGTAGCAAGGTAAAAATTTAATATTTTTTATCAACAATAATTTGTTTTCTGCGTCAGTATTATTCTGTGTAGTTAAGTGATAACATAGGACACTCTATGGACAACAAAATCCAAGAATAAAAAAATCTATTCATGTTCAATACACTGCTCTATAAAGTAATACCATTTTCTTAAATATAACAATATTTTAACTACATATGAAATAGTTATTAAAAATAAAAATAAAACGTTAATCAGAAAGGTAAACGAAAAAGTGTAATACATAATTTTTTCCTTTTTTCTTAAGGGACAGTCAATACTTTAGTAGTATGCCCACTCTTTAAGAGCTTTCTCAATTTTCAGCTTCCCTGAGAACCGAATTTTTTTTTTGAGTGATGATACATTTTTTCTATCTCATCAATAAACATGAAAGAACTAAAAATGAAATAAACTGGCACTAATTTGTAATGGTACAGAATTGGGAGGCAGAGAATGTTAATAAAACTGCCAATTCATACAAGGTACAACCTTTTGGGAACCCCTGCTTTCACAAAGCTGCACAATGTTATTGAAAATTGTTTATGTCTAGACAGTAGAGGCGGGCCGATATACCTGTAATAGGTATTTTGGAACGATATTTTTGTGGAACGGATGTAACAGTGACTGAAAAGTTGAAATACCTGTTATTCGCGGCGACGCTGTTCCGAGTCGAGACAGGCCGCCCTCGCTGTTCCAAGTCGAGGCACACCCCCTACGCACCCACACAGACACACACACACACAAAATATACGCAAGATCACGTAAACCAAGGCCAAATACTAGGTGTACAAAAATATCGCTGGAACGCAAGGAACAGCCAGTAACGCGTATTTAAAATATTAGGTATTTCAAATACTAGTGGTATCACCGATACGCAAGGAACAACGCGTTCCAGAGTAACAGTAGTATTTTAGTAACACCTAATATTTCAGGAACACCTAGTATTTCAGGAACAGGTAGTATCAAGCATATATCGAGTAAGAACTAGTATGAGCCACTTTTTCGTCCTGTATACTTCATTCTGCGCAAAGAGACGGAGCTGTTTTTAATAAAGGAAATAATTTATCCTGCTGTTACATTTATTCTCGTGTGATATGCAGATATATAATACAGATTATATGCTAATAATTATATATTATACTAGTCACCAACTTGTAACTAAAATCGGTTGGTAAAACTTTATGTTTTTACTCAAAAAAAACTTTATGTTCCGATCGTTAGTGAAATAGTTGAATTTAATTATATTGAGTTATAACCTGTAGAGTGGCTGATGTTGATAAGCTATATTATACTTTTTATTAATGTGATTTTAACTTCACTACACATCTCACGTAAATGATGAGATTGTTGTAATGGACATTTATGCACTTTATCTAGTTCTGTTCCTTAAATATCTGTAATGCATTTAATTTACTTTTGTTGTTGCTTATTATTTATAAGCTTGTATTTATATTTATTTTATTACAATTTGTTTTTTATTTTTATTTGTAAAATTTTGTTTATTCTCATTCACTCTTGTGGCTTACGGTTATGTTTTTATTATACGTTTCTGATGTTTTTTCACATTATTTTTCGTGGTATTACGTGTAGGCGTACTCTAAATTATTTAATTGCCCCGAGTTTCGCAACTGATTTGTCTAACCAATGTTAGTTTGTTTACTACTAGTGAAAACTTAAATTGGTATTCCCAAAGGGAGATAGGCCTATAAATTCTCTTGTTTCTTATTTTCATTTAAACAGTAATAGTTTAATAAAGTCACAGTGTAAAGTAACACTGTTAATACTTTTAGTTTCAATTTATTTCTTATAACAAATTATATAGTATAGGTTATATAATATCTTCAAATAAATACACAGCAAGTAGGTTTATTAATATATTAATAGGTTTATCTAGGTGAAAATAAACCTACTTGGAGTGTATTTATTTGAAGACATTACATAGGAGACCTGCAGGAAACTCAAAACGAGTTACTTACAAAGGATAATATAGGTTATGTATATATAGTATATAATAACAGGTATTTGTACCTGTTATTTTTTTGGAACGGTATTTTCATACCTAGTATTTTAAAATAACAGTCTAGCCCACCTTACAGAGGAACACGTAATCGCCCCAAGCCAGTTTTCATCAGGAGTAGGGTTGTGCCGAGTTGATGTTTTTCCGCATCTGATGCGTTCGCATTAGTTGACACTGCGCATCAGTTGAAATAATCAGATGCAGAACATTAGGTTGTTGTCTGGCTGATTCGTTGCTACAGAGTGTTGACTAATGTCTAAACGCACACTACTTTTCGTACAACTGATGCATACCTACCTAATGTTTAAACTCCTCTACATTAGCACAGTCTAATAAGGATGCATAAATACTTCTAGCGAAAAATTTACTTTCATGCTACATCTAATTTCCGTTGCTTAATTATTTTAAATATTAAAAAATATAATGAAAGGTTATAGGGTAAAACAAAATTTAATATTCAAAAGGATTTATTAAATTTATTTATGAATCTGTATTTACTAATTACAACATTTGTTTACAAAAATATATTGATTTAAGTGTTTTCTTTTAAAAACATAACCTGTCGAACTTTATTTGTTTTTAATCGTGTCCTCCTGTCATTGATCAAAAGTCCTGCTTTCGAGAATACCCTCTTGCAAGGAACTGACGTTGCTACCATTGGGAAATAGTATTTAACAATTTTGGCAAGATAGGGATAGTGGTGACTATTTTCTTGCCACCATTTTAGTGCGTCATCTTTTCTTTTTATAACACTTTCTTGTGTATATCTGCAATATTTTTCAATATGATTAGTAAAAAATTCACAATATTTAACAATCATAAAAATAGTATTTTTACTATATTTTATTTGTACTAAAAATGAATTGACTAAAAATTCAAACGTTTAATTTAAATAAATAATTAGGGTAACAGTTTAACAATGATAATAAATATTAACCATACTTATTATGAGACGTACCTTTGAACCTCCATAATAGCAGAACATGTTGGATTGGTCTGGGGTAGATTTTCCATTTTGCTATCAAAAAATCCCCATATTGATAGTTCATTTTTCTTTTTCTTTCCGGGCGGTTCTTCTTCTTCCATTTCTGACAATTGCAATTTGTTTTCCTTATTGTACTCTTGTACAACAAGTTTTATAACAGTATCTTTAATAGATTCCATTGTTGTCTGAGAGGTAAATGTGTGTTGTTTGAATCGTGGATCCAAAAATGTACAAATTCCAACTGTTTTACTGTGCTCTATATTTTTTAATCTAGTTGAAATTCCTTTTTGAAGATCTGCTACTATTGTAAGTATATCTGAATGGTAAGGTTTTCTCGTGAGTATTGAGCAGACGTGGGCAATACCTGCCGTTAAAACAATTATTTGGCTCCCCGTAAGAAAACGTTCTCCGCTCATTTCACGTGTAATACTTTCAAAAGGCTCCAACACCTCAACTAATTCACTGCACTTTTTCCATTCATTGGAAGTCAAGTTTAGAGCGTCTTTTTCACTCAAAGACAGAGAGGTTTTTACTGTGTCCTGTAGTAAAACTAATCGTTGTAGCATTAGAAATGTTGCATTCCAACGAGTTGGTACATCCTGTATAAGTTTTTTTGGACTATTGCTACCACAGTCCCTTTGAAATTTCATAAGGTTTTCCGTGGCTAGATTGCTGCGTTTAAAAAAGGTAACTATGAGCCTAGCCTTTTCCTGTAGGTCTTGAACTGTCTCGAGAGCATTGTGAACAATCAGGTTAATTGTGTGGGTATAACAGCCAAAATGTTTCCAGTTTAATTCATTTATTGCCCCAACAATATTCGCAGCGTTGTCACTCACAACAATTAAAATTTTATCCGATAAACCGTAACTGTCAGTAATTTTCTTTATTGTTTCTGCCAAATTCTTACTTGTATGGGATCCCTCAATGGGCAAACAATCTAAAAGAATTGATTCCAGTTGGAAACTGTCATTGATAAAATGAGCAGTTAACGCTAAATAGCTGTAATTGTTTGACGAACTCCAGCAATCGGTTGTTAGGCAAACCCGCACTACTTTTTTTATCTTATCAGCAACTTTGGTTTTACATGCCTCGTAGGCTGCAGGTATAAAATTATTTGCAATTAATTTTCTGCTTGGCAAGTCATAGGATGGATTGAGTGCATTCACAAAAGCCTTAAAACCAGAATCTTCCACAATCGAAAATGGTTGAAAATCTTGTGTAAACATTTTTAACAAATTTTGATCAATTTTTTTCTTTTGAGTAATGCTGACTTTCTTAGGTATATATGTTGTAATTGATGATTGAGATTTAGGTTGAGAACTAATATTACTCGAAATGGTGTCAGATTTGTTATGACTGGAATTAGGTTGTGATTCAGGTTCTGATTGTAAGACATGAACACTTTGCTCAACAACTTCAACAGACGATTTGGTAGGACTACTAGCAGATACAGTTTTTGCACTAGAAAATGACTTAATTACATTTGATTCAAGTTTTAAATTAACAGTTGGGTGTTTCTTTATGATATGGTTCTTTAAATTTGTGATGGTGCCTCGATAAGACATTACCACTCCACATTGGTCACACCTAGCTGTTTTATTTTCAAAGTCTTTAACCGTAAAATAATTCCAAATAGGGCTATTTTTCGTCTATCCATGGCTTAAATTAAAACTCACCCACTTCAGTCGTAAACAATCACTAAACAATCACCCTCCCTGCCAACAGCACAACACACACGCTATTCAAAACAACTCAACACACATTCTATTCAAAACAACTATCATAAGACACTAGACCTTAGCCCCTGATGCATACCGACTGCTTTGTTTATTTCCGTAACTCTTCGTAGAAGTGAGTAAGGCGCGAATATCCAATTTTTACCCAATGCTACGAGCAGGTACAAAATCCTCCGATGTTGAATTAGGCGGGAAGTATACAGTAGATAGAACACAAAACGTGCTGTTTAATGCACTGTGCCTGTGTTGAAGTAATTTGTTTGCTAATTATACTATAGTAACACCAGCGTGTTCGTAAATGAAACGTGACAGTAGTTGGCTTTTACAGTATTACTTTCCTGCTTCATTTTTAATTATCTGTGCGTGTGTTAATTGACAGTCTGTGACATTCATCTATTAATTATAATTTTACTCTTTAATATCACTGTAACTATCAAATAAAACTGTCTCTGTAGTTCGTTCTCAATAATATAACTGTAATTTCATTTAAATTATCCGTGCTGTGTTCATCGAGTTTATGTGATATTTATTTGTTAATTTTGTGTGTGTTCATAATCTAGCTTTTATACCTTTTTAATTTTTTTTGTTTATTAAAATGAGTGAACTTAAACAATACTTAAGGTAGTCGACACTTAAAATTACAGGGAAGTAACAAAATCAATGCTGTCTGTCCCGCAGGCATCGTGTCACTGAAAATAAAGACGGTACCTGCAAGACTAAATATGTGTCAACTCATGTAGGTCATCTAAATGACTTAAGCCATTTAGGTCTCACAAACCGTGAAAGAAAAGGTCTAGCTGTGGATATTACAAATCAAATACCACTTCAAGCAATACTATGCGATTCCGTGACAGGCTGCAAATTAGAAAGAATTCATTTATTAACGAAACAAGACCTGTACAACATCAACCACGCGTATAATTTGTGCTTGAAGTCGGTGAGATATTAAGAAGTTGTACAAGTGTTGAAGCATGGATCAACGAGGTCAATTCCAGTGAACAGCCTTGTGTATTATTTTACAATCCTCAAGGAGTCGTCAGAGAAAGTGACCAAACTTCAAAAAAAGACGATTTTGTGTTAATTATAATGAACAAAGCACAGAGTGAAATACTGAAGAAATATGGCAGTGACTGCAGATGCATTACGGAAGTTCGATAAAAATCGTGTACATTAAAACACGTTGGATTCTCAGTATGTGTCAGGTTGCCAGCTGACAACGCAATCAACCTGTATGAACATCCACATGGAAAGAAACGAAAATAAGCGAAGCAGTCGGTATGCATCAGGGGCTAAGGTTTAGTCTGTGTAGTTCATAAAACACGGAAAAGAAGGAATGAAGTTAGAACGTGAAAAGTACATTGTAGTGGCTTGTGACAACTCTCATCAGTTAAGCGCATTAGCTGTCGGCCAGGCAGGCTCCTCTGCTGTTGCTTCCTAATGCGAGACATTCTGCTGTTCTTTGCTACCTAATGCGAGACATTAGACATTAGTGGTTTCTCCGCATCAGTTGCGTCGAGTAAGCTGATGCGAAACAGCTGATGCCGTTGTTTCGGGGCATCCCTAATCAGGAGGGGACAGTCATTGACTAACAGCACAGTTAGATAGTAGTCGTTGGCAGCCTACCTTTATACTGGTTGACGTAATTCAACCGTACCCTCAGGCATTTGCGATAGGCCGAAAATGCTATAATCAGCCTATCCAGTAAAGTGTTGTAAGAAGAATGAAGCACAACGAAAAAATAAAAAACCAGCTAAAACAAGCATTTAGTGACAGTGGTAATAATATAACAGTTTTAACAAGATTAACTTAGTGGTATTATTAAAAAAGCGTCTCAACAGGCAGTGCTACGAATCAGACCTTGTGCAGTTAAGTAAAAGCGAAAGAACATAATTAAATGGCCAAAACAAAATAAAATTTTATATCAATTTCTATTTTTTATAAAAATGTCCAGTTAAAATGAGATCTCAAAAGAAAAAGAAGGGGGATAATTATAGAGAGAGAGAGAGAGAGAGAGCGAATGATCAAAGTACTGATATGTCTTGTAATGGTTTTGGTTTAATGATTTATGTATAGTAATTTTGTGACTAGTAAATTTCATTTGATGGATTAACTTCAATGATTGGAATTCAAAGAATTTTCATAGTATAATTTTGTATCAACGTTGATAACTAAGGACGAATGTGTTAAAATAAATTCAGACTTTGTATGATGATAACCATGCGTAGAGAGTAGTTATTACGCCTGTTTAACATAACCTGTCCTGTATGGAAAATCTCACCTAAACGAACCTGGTAAGTAAATAAAATTATAAAGGGGAAAATGTATTAAGGTTTCCATATTTGTCCTTTTGTTTAAAAATATTGTTGGCGACCTATAAGTAATTTGGGAATCTTCTGTTGTGATAAGTCAGGGTAAAGGGTAATAAGGGCTAGTGCGTAAAAAGATTGCACGAGGTAAGTAAAAGTCATGTGGGGGGATAAAAGTAATAAAACGTTACAATGGCGACCCTGCCAGGATAACTCATATGGAATCTTCTGATATGGGTTTAAGCCTGATTGGAAGTACGAGGCAAGTTGTGGTAATGGTGTATTTGTAAAATTTTGAATTATTGTATAGATTTATGTTTCGGCAGCGTTATTGTATGTTTACATATATTGCGACAGTACAAATAAGTGATGTACTGAGCATTGAATATAAAAATTTAAATTTACCTAATAAACTGTAAATAATTAATAATATATTAGAAATAAGCATGTCAGGGATTGCCAGCTTGGCTCAGACAAAAATATAAACAGGTGTTTCGACCTGAATCGACGTGCACACACACACAAATGTAACTGAAAGTGTGTACACCAGTATTTTGCTAGTGTGTGTGAACGCAGGTCTATGCAGGCGAGTTTGCCACCCCAAGATGAATAATTGCACAATTACTGTTTTTCCGTAATTATTCATAAACTATAATTAAGAATTAAAATCCAAAACCACAATAAAATGTAATAAAATTTACTAAATACTGTGTACAAAAACCACGTGAAAGTGACACACCGTACGAGTGTAATAGTGAAATAACTGTGTACAAATCGAAAGGGTTAAGTTGCAATGTCCAAAATTACAGTGAACATGTGTTGTAAAAATAGTTATAAGTATAAGAGTATACTTACAGGACTCTGCAATTCGCAGAAATATAAGAAATAGCGAATTTGACAAAGAGTGGGGGAACTGAATCCAGAGACAGTTTCTGACATGTCGATTTCGTACCACTGCAGGTGTCGACCAAGACATGGGTATAAATAGGACACGCAAGCTACAGTGGTTCTCTTTCTTAAATCATCCACGGTGCAGCGGGAGCTTATGCCCGTCCGCACGGCGTATTTATTTTTTGTAAATAATTTAAATTTTCCAGTTACATACAACTATGTAACTAAGTTATAAATACAATCATTTTTAAATAATAACAGCAGTACATAAGAAGAATTACATAAGAAGATCCATTGACGTCAGAAACAGCAAGAGGAGAGTTCCAGAGAGTGATACGACGCTGGACAAGAGGAGAGTTCCAGAGAGTGATTCGACGTTGGACAAGAGAGAGTGATACGACGCTGGACAAGAGGAGAGTTCCAGAGAGTGATACGATGCTGGACAAGAGAGAGTGATTCGACGCTGGACAAGAGGAGAGTTCCAGAGAGTGATACGACACTGGACAAGGAGTGATTCGACGCTGGACAAGAGGAGAAGAGAGACAGCCGACGCTGGAGTGCGAGACGAGGACGACTACAGATGTATCAAAATGATCGAGTATGATTGACGACAATAAGGTGATAAACAACTTATTTATATCTTAATCGTACAATGAACTCAAAGACAATTAAAGACATTTCTATTTTATTTTAAAGTAAGAGCCAATGTTTCTTGTAAAGTAGAATTAAAAACATAGATGTTTTAGAAATACGATTAACGTAACAAGAGCTCAAATTAATATGAAATAAAATGAATACAAAGCATTTAAATGAAAACAATTAGTATTTGAGATAAAACAGTACTGAGAAACAAAAGATAAATTCAATAACTATTAATATTTTGAGTACATTACAATATATAAAAAGAGATTTAAATATTGATATTTTGAAACACATTCATTGACTGAGTAGTATGAAAATGAGATTTTTCTTTAATACAATAATTAGTAGAATAGAATATTTAGTCAGTAAGGATGTATATAGCATAAGCCTTACGGCATAATAACAAATAATAACGAATGTTTTAAATCGAAGTCAGTGCCATGTGCACAAATTTTTAATAATATCAAATAAATTTGAAATACCGTTACAAGTTAGATAGAGTTCTTATTGCAGATACACCTGAAACCCAATTTAAATGTTATATTGTTACATAATTTGTCAATCTTGAACGTGAGACCGGTCACGCTAAATTTGTGTATATGTATATGTGTTTATGTATATGTATTGTTGTATATTTGGCGCTCCAAGATCGTGGGGCTCCACAAAAACAAATAGAAGTGTATTTGTATTTGAAATTAATTTTAACAAAAATATAATAACATTACATATATTTGTCGCCCTGGACGTGGGGCATGACATGCCTAAATTTATGTACAAAAATTTGTTACATAAATTGTAGCCCATGAACGTATGGCCCGATCCCCATCATTTAACTATTAAAATTTTTTATGTAGCTAAATGGTTGCTCTAAAATATAAAGAGTGTGTTAAATGAAAAATGTATTATATGTAATTATTATTTATATTAAACAGTAACTGAATGTAATGTTAATTGTTGTGTAATCACACAGCTGGCGCCCACGAATAATATTATTGTCTATGTAACAGGTGTAACTGTAATGAGTATTAATAATGACTATTAATAAAAATAAAGAAATAAATAAATAAGTAGGGAACGGTTATCAATAATAATTGTTGAAGAATTACTACTAAATAAATATTTTAATAATTATTCAACATGGCAGAACCAGGAGGGTTGAATTTAGAAGCATTTAAAAATTCGATACTCGCCATGATGGATGAATTAGTCATAAAACAAGCCGAAAAATTTAAAGAGGAGTTGAAAGAGGAGAATATCAAACAAATAAGAAAAATAGATGAAATAAATACAAAACAAACAGAAAGTTTAGAAAATAAATTAGAGCTACAGTCTGAAAATTTTAGACAGGACACCATAAAAATTACAGAGAGTCTAGAAGAGTTAAAAATTGATAATCTTGAAATAAAACAAAGTATAATTGACAGTAATGCGCAGTTAACCGAAAAAATTGGTGACACCAACATACGTATTGATACTCTAGAGAATAATTTTAAACAAGCCTTACATGAACAAGTTGTACGGATTGAAAATAAACAAAAAGAATTACGTCTCGAGTGGAGAAAAGATTTAAAAGAAACACATAAACAAATAAATAATACTTTAACTACTATAACACGAGAACAGGATGATAAAATCCAAACTATTAATAATGTATCCCAAGCAAATACCAGTAAACTTAGAGAAATAGAAACACGTACTGTAGTTATGGAGAATAAAATTGAAGAAACTACGAAAGACCGTTCGGGAGACGTATCACATATGAAAGAAGAGATTCAAGAGGAAATGAACCAGCTACGAAGTGAGTTAAGAAGACAACAGAACCAAATGACCATATTTCCTACACCTACGGAAGAAAGGAGCAGACTTAAGTTCTCGGGTGGTAAAGGGGAGAACAGTATGGAATTCCTAGCAAGAGTAGAGAAGGAAATAGAAAAAATTGGAAGTGCAATAAATGACGATGAGAAGATAGACTTTGTCACGCGATATCTTAGAGATTCAGCCAGCCAATGGTACTCTATTATTAGAGATAACGTTAGTACATATCAGCAGTTTCGTGAGGCATTCGAGAACCGATACTGGAATCTACATACCCAACGACAAGTACGGGATCAACTCGAATATGGAAAGTTCAATGCACAAGGACAGCAGAGTATTGAACAATACACAATTACACAAATAGAACGTGTAAAGCATCTCAAACCTAAATTCTCAGAATATGAAATTGTTTCAAAATTATCTTACCATTTTCAGCGAGATATCCAGTTAGCAGTTTATACACAAGGGATTAAAACCATAGAAGAATTTTTAATCCTTATAACACAGTCGGAGAATATCAATAAAGGTAAGAAACACAATACTGGGAACAAAAACACACAAATCATCACCATAATTATCACAGAGATGACAAGAAAGCAATACAAAACACTACACTGCACCGTGATAATTATAAAATAAATTATTCGCCACCAATGTACAACACTACAACACGCACAGCTAAAGAGACTGAACAAAATAATACAGCTAGACGACAAGGAGACGTTGTATGGTCATCCAATCGTAAACAGTTTTCAAAACCAGCTGACAAACGCGTTGCCGCAGTACGAGGGTACGACGAAAAAAAATTGAAGAGAGAAAGCCAAGGAATGAATGAGACAGAGACAGTAACATTCCACAGCCGACTGTCTACATCAAAGGCGTCACAATGACTGAATAAACGGAAGTAAAATTATAAAATAAACAACATATACCCCTGCGATATTAGGGAGGACTTATTAACCCTTAATTGCCCGGGTAGGCGTATAGAGTACGCCAGCCAAGCAAGTTTTGCTGTAAATGAAAACCTACCGATCATCGAGGCACGGCCCCCTCAGTACCCTCCTACCAACTCCCTCCGAGCACAATGATCCGTTTGAATTTCACCAGTCTGTTATCGCAAGCCGAAGTAGTGACGTCTTTTACTTGCCGGTCGGTTTGGCGTACTCCGTACGCCGCCCCTCCAACTATGTCGCGGAATGAAATTATGCGGCCCGAAGATTTCGAACGTGTTTTACGTGAACTGTCGGATGAAGAGAAGCAAAATTCAGGCGTTGACACTGACATTCCATCATCTGATATTGACGAACGTGAGATTATCGAACAGAGTGACCACAATAATGATTCCGAAATAGAAGGTGATCTTCCTCAACCACTTCCAAGGACTTCTGACGACGAGGTGAGTGATACCGATGACAACGATTTTTTTACTAAAACTATTTACAAAAAGAAGAAAGTAAGACGAAGGGTCGTAAAGGAAATCAGTGAAATTTATAAATGGAAGAAGGGCCCTATAAAAAGTAAATTTTCGCGTACGCCTAGTAAAAATATTGTGAAACAAGTACTTCCGGCTTCCAAAGACTGTGCCGACGTGAAAGACGAAATTTCCGCTTTCTTGAAGATTATAAACTTAGACGTGATTGATTCTCTAGTAAAATACACTAACATGTACATACAGCGTAACAGAACAATGGAGGACCCTAAGAAAATCTCAAAAAATAGTGCAAAGGACACAAACAGATCAGAAATAATGGCTGTCATTGGGATTTTATTCTTATTAGGATACAAAAAAATGTCTAAAATACATCTTGACGAAGCATGGGCTCGGGATGGCACTGGCATTGAAATATTGCAAGGGGTGATGGGGCTGAAACGATTCAGATACCTTCTAGCTTCCATAAGATTCGATGACACATCCACAAGACTTACTCGAAAAACAGCCGATAAGTTAGCCGCAATACGGGAGTTTTACGACTCTTTCAATGACAACTGTGATAAATTTTATTCGCCTGGGGATCAACTGACGGATGATGAAAAGTTAGAGCCATTTCGTGGCAGGTGCTCTTTCATTCAATACATTCCTAATAAGCCGGCCAAGTATGGCCTAAAAATATTTGCAGTTGTTGATTCGCGAACTTTTTATTGCTTGAAATTGGAAATGTACTGTGGCACTCAACCTCCTGGACCGTATGAAGCTTCGAATGCGAGCTTGGATATCGTCAATAGGCTGATTAGCCGCTATAAAGGTTCTAACAGAAACCTGACTACCGATAACTGGTACACTAGTTATCCTTTAGCCAAATCTCTCCTCGCCAGTGGTATTACCCTCGTGGGTACACTAAAAAAGAACAAAAAAAGCAATCCCTTTTTAAATTACAGCCAACGAAAACAAGAGAAGTTGGAACTTCAATTTTTTGTTTTCAAAAAGATGTCACGATGGTTTCTTACATGACCAAAAAAAATAAATGTGTAATTCTTCTCAGCACCGCGCACGACGATGATAAAATTGATTCAGAGACACAAAAACCAAAAATAATCATGGACTATAATAAGTTCAAAGGTGGAGTGGATGTAGTAGACCAACTCGGTGGCAACTACACCATAGCCCGTAAAACAAAGAGATGGACGATGGCAACTTTTTTTGCGCTTCAAAACGTGGCAGGCATAAATGCACAAATCCTTTTGAATTTCTCTGAACCCAGTGCTTCTCCCAAGTTTAGAAGAACATTTTTGAGAAACTTAGCGACGTCTCTTATGAAGCGACACCTTCAAGATCGTGCAAACTTACGAAGCCTACCTGTGCATTCAAAAGCAATAATTCGTAGAGTGCTTTCTTCGGACGGAATAAATGAGGAGCAGGAAATACAACCACCCGCAAAAAAGGGAAAAGAACGATGCACTTCATGCGGAAGAACAAAAAACAACTACACTACGATTAGTTGCTCGGAATGTTCTGCTTTTACATGCAAAACTCATTTGGCGAAAACAGTTTATCTCTGCGGAACATGTGCCAATAAAAATGAACTGGATGACGAAGATTAATTGACAATAACGTTGTTTGTGCTTTTGTTTTTATTTTTGAAATGTTGTTTGAAACTTTTTGTAAGAAAAAAAAAATATATATATATATATATATGTAGGACAGCCATTTCCTCTTTCATATTTCGTTTCAATAAACGCATATAATTACCCGCAAGTTTTTTTTTATAATTTCGCTTTTTCAATGTTATCACGTTCACTTCGTTGTGCAAAAAAAAAACATGTTCTCTTGGTAGTGTTCTGTTTGTTGCGGCTTATCTCAACGGCTTAGCTCGTTTGTTTACAAACGATAATTACAATTTTGTTTATAACAAAGATAATTACATTGAAGGACAAAGAAATAATATTATGAAACGAAAAACATTCTAGAGCAGAGAAAAATAAATTGTTTTATTTTCTGGAGCTGAATTACTTGGAATTGTTATCAAAATGACACACGGTGTGTCATTCACAGTCAGCGTGTTAAAAAATTACAAGCAGTTGATGATAATTTGGTGGGAGAGACCAACAAATGGACTGGCGTACTCAGTACGCCGCCTGGGCAAAATTGTATCGCCAAACCGCCCGGGCAATTAAGGGTTAAGCACTGAACAGGATATAAAGCGAGACGCGCAGCAAACACAATGCCCTATTGTGACTGTAAGCATAAACAGGTGTAAAATACGGATGCTAGTTGATACAGGCAGCCAGCTGTCAGTTCTTAACGCTGCATGGGTTCAACGCAACAAGAAATATTTTAAAAATACTGCAATTTTGCCCGTAAATAAGTTAAATATTACAACAGCTACCAATAAAAAAGAAAGAGTTAAACAACAAGCATATGTAACTCTAACATATAAAAATCTAGAATTAGAACACCCCATGATAATTATGCATAAATTGATTTATGATGGAATTTTAGGTCTCGATATACTAAATACAATAAATGCTAAGATTAATATTAATGATAATATAATTGTGTGTAATTATAAAAATGTTCAATATGAATTAAACATGAACAGCGAGGAAGAAGAGTGCAAGGTAAGTGAAACACCTATTACTTTGTACAAGCCACAAATACAATATGGTCCAACTCGACATGTTGATGAAGGTAGATGAAGGGATGACGACACAGGAAGAAGAGAAACTGCACGAATTAATAGAAGAATATAGTGATGTATTTAGTGAAGTACCGACGCAGACGACAGTATACGAGCACTCTATAGTTGTGTCAGACCCTACAAAAGTCATTAGGAAGACATACCCTATCCCAATGCGATATGAGGAAGAGGTTGAACTGGAAATTCGGCGTATGATCGAAAGTGGAGTCATAGAGCGATCGAACAGCAACTTCCTGAATCCTCTAGTGGTAGTGAAGAAGAAAAATGGTGAGATACGTCTATGCCTTGACATGAGGGAGCTGAACAGCATTGTATTAAAGGAGTATGACTGTGCGCCAACTGTGGACGAATTATTTACTAAGTGTGAAGGAGCAAGGTATCTGACGAAGCTAGATTTACGCTCAAGTTTCTGGCAGATTCCAATTCGTGAAGAGAATAGAAAGTACACTGCTTTCCTGTATAAAAATAAATGCTACCAACACAGGGTAGTACCCTTCGGATTAAGCACGAGTTTGGCAGCCATCGTAAAGTGTCTAGAAAGAGCCCTAGGACCTGAAGTGGAACCCTACACCATGATATTTGTAGATGATATCTTAGTTGTATCTAAAACGTTAGACGAACATATAAAACATCTAAGCACGATATTCCACAAGTTTAGGCAAGCGAACATATCCCTTAACCTAGACAAATGTGAATTTATCAAAACCTCTATCCAATTCCTAGGTCACATTATTTCATCCTCTGGTATTCAACCCGATCCTATCAAAATTTCCAGCATAACTAATTTCCCTATACCCGGAAATCTCAAAGAGTTAAGAGCATTCTTAGGACTCACAGGATACTACAGAAGATTCTCACCGTTATATGCAAGATATACGCAACCGCTTCTAGAGCTGACGAAGAAAGAAAAAAAATGGAAGTGGGAGAAGAAACATCAAGATGCCTTTAACCAAGTGAAAGAGTTGTTCATCGAAAATATTATGTTACATCATCCTCAACGAGAAGGAAAATTTGTAATGTACTCCGATGCTAGTGACTACGCAGTAGGAAGTGTACTATATCAACAAGATACTATGGGAGAGCACCGAGTTATTGCCTACGCCAGTAGAGTCTTCAAAGGAGCTGAAAAACACTACTCCTCATCAGAAAAAGAAATACTTGCTATAGTATACTCTCTTAAGCAATTCAGATATTATGTTTATGGTACTCATTTTGAGATACATACTGACCACCAAGCATTATCATTTTTATTGAAATGCAAAATAACAAATGCCCGATTATTAAGATGGATTTTAGCCATTAGCGAATACTCATTCACCATTAAATACTGTAAAGGTAAAGACAATGTTATAGCGGATACACTAAGCCGATACATCAAAGTAGAATGTGAAGAAGTTTATGTGAGTGAAAAGAAAGAAGTACGATTGTTATCAATTAAATTCAAAGAGAATGATGAAGTAAAACAAATGCTGAAAAACTTAGCACATCAACAAGATTTGGACGTGACGATAAGGGAGATGAAGGACCAAGAACAGCTACCAAATCATTATAAGGTACTTAATGGAATTCTTTTCAGGTTAGTAAGACAAGACTGGAAGATAGTACTAACGAATGACATGCTACAAAAATTAATTCAACCAGCACATGAGAGTTTAGCACATGCTGCCGCTCTGAAATGTTATTTGAGTCTACGAGAAGATTTTACGATTAATAATATGTATCGAAAGATAAAGAAGGAGGTAAAGAAGTGTTATGAGTGTCAAACGGCGAAAGGGCCGAATGTACACACATATGTAGGAATGCAGAGTATACAGAAGGGGAACAAAGGAGAGCTAATTGCAGTGGATTTTCTGGGACCATTACCACGATCAAGTCGAGGTGTGAAGCACATATTGGTATGTATCGATGTGTTTTCCAAGGCAGTCCGACTGTACCCAATTATGCGACCCACAACCAAAGTTGTTCTAAAGATACTACTGCAGAAATATATTCCGTTATATGGAAAAATGAAGAAGGTACTCAGTGATCAAGGTGTACAATTCCAAAGTGAAAAATGGGAGAGGACTTAAGGGAAAATGGCATACAACCTGTACTCACATCCATAAGACATCCTCAAGGAAACCTTGCTGAGAGAGTTAACAAAGAATTAGGTAAATATTTACGAATATATTGCCATGATCAACACAATAAATGGGCAGATTATTTACCATTTCTTGAAAAAGCCATTAACGAAAATTATAGTGAAGCAACAGGATACACTCCCATGGAATTAGAAGAAGATACGAAGCCAAACAGATTTTGGACTAAATATATAAACAAACCGAATAACCAAAATGTACCTGTACCAATAAGTGTGAAAATTGAATACGCAAAGCAACGGATAAGAGAAAGAGGTAACAAGAGAGTAGAGAGATTTAATCTAACTCACAAGCTACAACAATTCAACGTGGGAGAAAGTATACTACTCAAAGCAAATCCAGTGGGAAAACGGAGTGATAATACAGCGAAGAAATTCTTCAGACTTTATAATGGACCGTATACGTTAAGACAGTGAGTAGGACAACACACTTTCATCGTATATGATGAGATACAGAAGAAAGAAATAGGTAAATTCCACGCAGCGTCATTTAGGAAGGTCTACACATGAAAACGACGAGGTCAATGAAACCGGTCATATCAGCTGTTTGTTAAAGCCACCCTACTACAAGGTCACGAGCAGTGAGCGTGTGAAGAGGGGAGGTAAGACATTTGTATTTAAAGTAAGAGCCAATGTTTCTTGTAAAGTAGAATTAAAAACAGATATTTTAGAAATACGATTAACATAACAAGAGCTCAAATTAATATGAAATAAAATGAATACAAAGCATTTAAATGAAAACAATTAGTATTTGAGATAAAACAGTACTGAGAAACCAAAGATAAATTCAATAACTATTAATTCTTCGTATTGTTTAAATTAGCAGCCATCCTTACTATTTCTTTTATGAATTTGCTAACTGCTATAATTTTTTATTGTTCGACTAAGCTTTTCGTCATTACTGACATCTTCAGGTCTTAAACAACCTAAACAGGGTTGTTTAAGACCTGAAGATGTCAGTAATGACGAAAAGCTTAGTCGAACAATAAAAAATTATAGCAGTTAGCAAATTCATAAAAGAAATAATAACTATTAATATTTTGAGTACATTACAATATATAAAAAGAGATTTAAATATTGATATTTTGAAACACATTCATTGACTGAGTAGTATGAAAATGAGATTTTTCTTTAATACAATAATTAGTAGAATAGAATATTTAGTCAGTACGGATGTATATAGCATAAGCCTTACGGCATAATAACAAATAATAACGAATGTTTTAAATCGAAGTCAGTGCCATGTGCACAAATTTTTAATAATATCAAATAAATTTGAAATACCGTTACAAGTTAGATAGAGTTCTTATTGCAGATACACCTGAAACCCAATTTAAATGTTATATTGTTACATAATTTGTCAATCTTGAATGTGAGACCAGTCACGCTAAATTTGTGTATATGTATATGTGTTTATGTATATGTATTGTTGCATATTTGGCTCCCAAAGAACGTGGGGCTATACAAATTAAAGTACATATAAAAATTCACACACATAAATACGTTGCAATATATATATATATATATATATTGTAGCATGACAGATAATCCACTTAAATAGATTACCATATGATCATTAGTAAAAATAAATTATATTGAATATCCAGAAAAACGAAACCGTTGCTCAATATTACCAACTAAACAAAGAAATCTTGTTCGTTAAAACCTCACTGAAGCAGGAGACCTGGAAGGTGGTAGTTCCGACCCAGATCGAAAAAGAAATAATAGTAAACTACCACATACGATATGGGCATATGGGCGCCTTAAAGGTGATAAAAGCTCTGGAGGAGAGCTGCCAGATAAAAAACATAAATAGGAAGGTCCGAATGTATATTAAAAGCTGTAAAATCTGCCAGCTCGTAAAAACAAACAACGAGAAGAAGGAAGGTGTTATGATTCCTATAACCTCCCAGGCTAAATTGGAGAAGGTATTCCTAGACATCTGCGGACCATTTCCCCGTAGTGGCGGTCGACACCAATATCAATACCTAATAATCGTAATGGACCACTTCACAAAGTTTGTTAAGCTATACCCTACTAATCGGGCAACTACCCGGAAAATTCTGGGGATATTAACGGAGCAGTATATCCCAAACATGGGGAAACCATCTTCGATCATCACTGATCATGGAACCCAGTTTAAGGGTAGAAAATGGCGGGATATCCTATTATCAATGGGCGTTCGTACATACAAAACCTCGATCTACCACCCGAGCAGTAATCCGGCAGAGAGGGTGTTACGAGAAGTGGGGAGGATCCTAAGAACTTACTGTCACCATCAACAGAAAAGGTGGCAAGACTATCTAGAAGCCACTGAGGAATTCCTCAACTTGGCATACCATCCAGCTATAGGAATTACCCCATACTCCGCCATGTACGAAAAACCACCCCCACGAGAGATCGAAGAAATCCTAGAGTTCCCTATAAATAATATTTATAAATTTGACAAGGTAAAGTTCTACATCAAGGTGGCCGAAGACCAGGAAAAACGGCACAATAAGTATCGAAAGGCTAGTGGTAAAATAATAACTTATGAAAAGGGAGAAAAAATCTTATTAAAAAATCGTAAAATACCCAGCACACTGGAAGAAATAACAAAGAAGTTATTGCTGTTATACACAGGACCATATGTAATCTCCAATATAAAAAACAATAATACTTATGAAGTAAAGGAAATGGATTCAGAAAGGATCAAAGGTGTATATAACCAGGCTTCCATGAAAAAATATTATGAGAAATTGGATGTATATAAAAGATTAAATAAAATAAATTCAAAAAACTAAGTAAGCACATCTTACTACCAAATATTTATGAAACGACTTTTGAAATAAAGAAAAAGAAAGAATTTTGAAAAAAAACAAATAAATTCAAAAAACCAAGTACGTACAACTTACTACCAAATATTTGTGAAACTCAAATCATGGAATATAAAAGAAAAGAAAAATGAATTTTGAAGAATAGCCACAACATTCAAAAGGAAGAGTAAGTTCACATTACAAACAATTATATGTGGAACCACTTATGAAAAAATTTTGAGAATAAAGAAATGGAAGTAAGAACCACTGATACAATTAAAATGAATAAACTTATTGTGAAATAAAAATAATAAGACTTTTACGCAATATAAGCAGAGACAATAACCACATAAAAATGATAATTAAAGAGTTCATTTGGATAAAAAGCAAGAGCGGAATAAAATTTTGAAAAGGGAAGAAATATATATATTTAAATAAATCCATAATAAGAATATGATCATAAAATAAATGTCAATCATAAGACGGACAATTAAAAGAGTAATTGCAAGAACATAAAACTAGTGGAGCGATTCATAAGAATTAAGAAAAACAAAAATATAATACAAAAATTATGCTACCAATGACCAGAAGAAGATTGTAATAACAGTCAAGGAATAACAGAGAATTAAAATTAAAAAAACTTTACACTGAATAACAAGTGGTAATTATATTAAAACAGCTTCCAACCATAATAAGAAATAATATACCAGCAGAGCTAACCACTGAGAAAAATAACTGAGATAGAAAATAACTGAAATAGGAATATTAACAGATCTGAGCAAATACGAAGTGAAGTATCCAAAGTTTTTTTTTTTATAGTCATAAGGTGGACTATTCTTATATAATTTTTATTAATAACTGTCTGTAGATAAGTCCAGCAGTATTATTATGTTTTGAGCAGAGATGAATTGCTTCTGACCTCAATAAATGACGTAGTATGGCCAGCAGAGTATGTAGCCTACAGTGCCCCTCTGAACTGCCCCAGCTCACGTGTTAGGGAATAAATATCCCAAGGATAAAGAACCAAGTTAAGAAAAAATGAAAAATAAAAAATAATGAACCTCAGATGACTATTACTATCAAGGAAAATCAAGTTAATAATGAAATATAGGTAAGCTCAAAAATAAAGAAGCAAAAATTTAGAAATGGGAAGGAAGTAAAGAAATGTAATTTATAATAAATATCATAAGCAATTATTTCAGACAAACCAAGTATGATCTGAACTAATCACTTCTGGAGGAGAGCAATCTGTAGCATGACAGATAATCCACTTACATAGATTACCATATGATCATTAGTAAAAATCAATTATATGGAATATCCAGAAAAATCTAAATGAGAACCAAATAAAAATCACAATAAATTACCACCATAACAAGAAAAAGTAAATATAAAGAAAAAACTCTGCAACAAAAATAAATGTAAAACAAAATAAAACCCCAAAAAACTAAAATTAAAATAAGAATAATACCCAGGTAGGATAGGAGTAGGTAAGGAAGATACCCAGACCAAATAAACGAACCAGAATAAATAATAATGAAGAAACCAAGAACAAAAAAGGAAGAGACCCAGAACAAAGAAAAATAATAATAACAAAATGGTACTGAAGAAACCAAGAATGAAGAAGGAAGATATCCAGAACAAACCAATATACCTAATGAACAGGGACAAGTTTGAAGATAACATGTAATAGAGGAAGTAGAATACGACCAATACCCAAAAGAAACCCAATAGGGAGAAAACAAAAACCCCAAAAGAAAGTAAATGTCACTATTAAAAGTATAACACCCCAAAAAAACCAGAAACTCATGTAAAATAAATAAAAACAAAAGTGTTTAAAGTGCTAAGTAGAAGTGCACCCAAGAAAGTTATTGTATAATTAATAAAGACAAATCTTAACAGTTCCCCCATGATTAAACAATTTGATATTATAAAACTATGAAAATGACTAGTGATAGTATCAAGAAATAACAGGGGACAAGTGCAAGTTATTATATTATAATAAATAAACTTTGAGAAAGTACATTAAATACTGTACCTTTAAATAACTTTAAGAGTTTTAATATAGTATCATGAGTGCTATTTAATAAAATAGTATGGTGAAAGAGCAATGACTACTCTTTCTAATAAAATGCCACTATTTATGTAATAACATTCAATGGAGTGAATAATATAAATAGAGAGCTGGGAGTTAATCCATAAAGTGACAAGGGATACATCCCTAAAGTTAAGGTAAAACAGATAAGACTGTACCCAAATAGTTTTAAGTAAGTGTTAAAAATTAACGGAACAGAGATGTTAGGTTCCAATTACCATAAATGAACTCTATGCATAAGGTTTGGAAATAGAGATTAATTCTTATATTTATAAAATGTTATTATGTTTAATAGTTTGAATTAGGAATGCAATGTCTGAATGTGGATATCATTCTTATATAATAAAATGTTTTTAGGAGTTACTGTAAGTAATCAGTACAAAAAAGGGTATGAATTTAAATACCATATTTAATGTCAAATAATTGTTATGTTTTAATTGTTTAAAATCAATACTAAATGTTATTGTAGTAAAAGAATGAATTATTAATGAATATTATATTAGAATAGAAGGTCAGAAAAGGGTATAAACTAACTGTATTATTAAAAACTTTGTAGGTAACAACAGATAAAATCTAGGCCAAATAGTAAATCTAACTTACTTATAATTGACAAATCTAGTCCTATAAACCAACTAAACTGGTGAAATTTATGCAAGATAAACCCATCACATAGTAATATAATGTAATTTATACTTTAAAAAGATATTGTCAGAAGATAGGTAAAATTATGAATAAAAATGCAAATGTATTAACTAAAATTTCAGAGGAGGAGTCATAGATAAATGAATTATATTTAAAAACAATGATTAATGGACAAAATTGCAAGAAATTAAGGAAAGATAAACAATTATATCAATCTGAGATTCAGTATAATTATAATTATATCAGATAAAATGGCTAATATTTGGACAAGAACAGGAAACAAAAATTTAAGCCTACTTTTCCAAAATGAAAGAAACTTTTCATTGAAAAATATAACTTTTTTAAATAAAAACTTTGTAAAACTATATTAATTAGTATCAAAATAAGCAAAATATATTAAAGAAACCGATTATGTATTTAGTAATTCATAAAATTAAATAATAACGAAAATATTTTCAGTGATATAATGTATTTAATAAAGATGTATCGGAAGCCAATGCAATTTGAAACAATGTATGATGTATATTAAATTGGCTAAGAATTTCAGGAGACGAAGGAAATGATAACAGTTAATTATTATCCGTTGAAGCGAACACTTGAACGAGGTTTTGCTCCGTTTAACCTATATAAGAAGCATAAATGGCGTGCGAGATATAAATCGAGTTCAGTGAAAATTTGTAACTTTTCTAATTTTGACTTTTAACTTTAGAAGCAGTGAGCACAAACAATAAAACAATTAAACTACAATAAAACAGAACCAAATACGCCTAAATTATTAAATTAACACAATCACAAATAATTATTACGGACAAAACAAAAAGTGTTAGGTACGACCAATTTATCCAAAGTGAAGTAGACATTATCACACACATTTAAACAAAGTGAACTAAGAAACACTGCACCAGGAACACTCAATTAACTCCAGAACAAACATCCACAATTGCTGAGACGAGGAAACGGTGAAAAGGCATCTTTATTGCAAGAAATATTTGTCGAGGTGACTGACGTTAACCTACGCAGTCGTCAGGCAGCCATTTTGTCTTCCCAGCATCCTATGCGAATTGGAACAAACGAACATCGAGTCTTCACTGGTTCGAATATTATAATACTGTATATAAACTTTCAATATTGATTAATAACCTTGTAATTTTTAGTTTTAAGACTTTTAATTGTAAGTGTTATACTTTCATGGCCCTACCCTTCTCTGGCTATTTATAAAATAACCGTTAAAAGAACAAAATATTTTATATACACTATTCATGTAAATTTTTTATCGACCGGCCCTGAGTAACGAGTCGATACTGTTGTCAATAATCGATTAACCATCGATCTTTCTAATAATTGTTAATAAATCATACAATTCTGCAAATTGGTTGAAATTTAATTTAAATATAATTACAAATAAGTTAATTCAAGATCACGGACTATCTGAAAGGCGGTATTTACAAAGGAATAAGGAGCATATTGAAGAAGAAGAAGAAGCAGAACCATCTATCGACTAGTACCGGAGTTAACTATATTAACGCAGGAGTTATTCAGAGAAAGTGACACAACAACATAAACAACCATAAAATAATTAAAATTTTTACACAATACAGTTACGAAAATTATTTATTAAATACATACAACAAAAAACACGAAAACAAATATTTTTCAGAAAACAAAATTTTTTATTTGAAATAAAAATTTTTTTTATTTCAAATTTTAATATTATTATTATTTTGTAACCCGAATAAAAGGAAATGTTACAAAATTGGCATCCAACTAAAAGGCTTCAATTAGTGATTGAAAGGATAATATAACTCGCCCAATTACTAATTCAAGCTTGGCAGCGGTTATCCAGCCAGAGAAACAGGAAAAATGCAACGTCGTGCAACATCAAAGAAAAGGGCGGCGGAGGCCGAAAAAGAAATTAATATGGAGGATAAGGAGGCAACGCCGGTGGAGGAAGTAGAAGTGTTATTACCCCCCAGTGGAACCTAAACAAACCACACCACCAGAGGAACAACCTGAAAAACCCACGCAAACAGAGAACGTGGCAATACAAGAAATGTTCAGGCAGATGATGGAGAAAATTAATGAAACTAGTAAGAAGATGGAGGAAAAAATGGATTCTACAAGAGAAGAATCAAATAAGGAAAGGAAGGAGGACAATCAATCTTTAAGAGAAGAATTAAGGAAGGACAACCAATCCACAAAGGAAGAATTGGGTAATAAAATTAAAAACACCAATAAGAGAATAGAGGAAACCAGTAAGAAGATGGAAGAGAAGATGGAAGAAAACAGTAAGAAGATGGAAGAAACCAGCAAGAAGATGGAAAGTGACAACCAACAATTGAAGAAAGAATAAAGGGAAAATAACAAGAAAATGGAAGAGAAGATGGGGGAGAGGTTGGAAGAATTAAGAGAGGATAACCAACTATTAAGGGAAGAATTAAGGGAGGTTAACCAGGAGAATCTAGACAAGTTAGACGAACGAATGGAACTATTAAGAGAAGAAATGAACAAAGAACTCAAGGATAATAAGAAATCTATAAATAAAAAGTTGGAAGAAGAAACAATAATTATAAACCAACAGATCAGAGAAGTTGATGAAAGATGTCGGCTAACTGAAGGGGAAGTACAAGAATTCAAGGAAGTGGTAAACACCAAGGTCACGAATATCGAAGAATATAGTCGCTAGAAGGCAGAAGAGAACCAAAAGGAAAGCCAGGAAGAACTAAGTAAAGTACGTAACCAAATTACTGAAAGGTGCGACGGAATGGAGGTAGTGATGACGAACATCACCGGTCAAGTGCGGCAGAGCCAGGAGGAAATGGAAGCAATTCGGAACCGACCAACAAACTTCACAAATATCCCCATCAACGGAAATAGGGAATGGCTGAACTTCCGCCAATATAAAAGGAAGCCAATGGAGTTCTTGGCCCGGATCGAGGAGTACATGGCCAAACATAGAGGCAATAGGTGGCTAAATAATCGAGAGCTGTTGGACGAATCATTCCGTGAAATGACAGACAACTGGTGGATGGCAAACCGGAGTGAGATAGAGGATTACCAGCAATTTAAGAATTTGTTCAAGGCGAAGTATTGGTCGTAGACCACCCAAAATTTAATACGGGACAACATCTGCCATGGCCGATACAAGACACAATAGGGTAATACGATAACCGCGTACTTCCTTGGGAAGGTATGTCTGGCGAAGCACCTGGAACCGGCCATACCAGAAGAATGCCTTGTAAATAAACTCTCATACCATTATGATGAAGAAGTCGTACGAGCAAGAAGGGGTAGCCAAATAAAGACCATCCAGGCAATGACGGAACTATTAGAAAACTACGAGAATGAGGAATACTATCGGCAAAGCAGAAGGAATGAGCGGCCAGAATTCCGAAGTAATCCATACCCGAACAACAATAATCATCAGAACAGCAGTGGGTACCAAGGGAACCGATATAATCCCAATTATAATAATCGTATTAATACCAACAGTAGTAATAATAATAATAATAACGGTCCCATGAACCAAAATATCAACAGGAATAATAACGGGTACCCCGGTAATCGAACCAATTATTACCCAAATCCAAATGTAAATAGCCAGAGAAACCCAAACCATACTAATAATACCGAACGGTATTATAATAACAATAGGGGTTACCCAACTAACAATACCAATAACAACAACAGGTTCTCCCGACCCCGGGTAAATTTTATACGCGCCGAAGGAAACAGCCAATGCAGATACAACCATCAACGGCGGAACAGTTTCCATGAATATGAAGACCGACGCAGAAGCCGAGAACGGGATAGTTCAAGGTATAATCCGTTTAGACGAAGTACCAGTCTAGATGACTCAGAGCTGCAACCAACTAGAGAACAACTATTTGAACAGCGAACGGAATGACTGGAACCCACTCAAGGTTTCCCTACTGATGCCTCAGTTGGTCCAAACAATAATAACCAAGAAAATGAGAATTTAAACGGGAGGAGGCAGTAATAAATAATCAGGACCTTTTACTGCTCCTATCTCCTGGGTATCAAAGAGAGTTGCCAAGAGCAACTAATAATAACAATATTACAATTATTAGTTGTAATTATTTAAAAAACATACGAAACGAACTATTGGAGGAGGACGACACTCGCCTCCATAGTATAAATAATGAAATAATTTACATTAATGCAGAAATAGAAGGAATCTTCGCACAGCTAATGATTGATACAGGTGCGAATGTATCTATTATTAACTCAACAGAATTGGAGAGAATCCAAGAGAAATGTGGTCAATTATTGCCGACTTTATCAATAAATAATATCGTATTAATAGGTGCCACTGGTCGCCAAAACAAGACTATCCGAAAGCAAGTATCGTTAAACGTGATTAGCAAGGGTATAGCAATAAACATGATATTCCTAATTGCGGCAGGATTACCCTTTAATATATTAGTGGGATGCGATGTGCTGAGAAAAAACTCTGCTATAATCGATTTACGCTCAGAGAAAGTATCGCTGTTTACCGGAGGTCTGACCTGGACGGCCGATTTAGTCGGTAGCAAGATAGTACTTCCCAGCAGTATCCACCAGCAAATTCGTAACATCAACTATATGGAAGGTAACTCCATCATTAACCCCATAATATACGACAACACGGACGAAGGTTTATGGTTCCAAAAGATACAAGAAAGTAACCGCATCAATTAACTCAAGAGTAACTCACAAACTAAAGAAAAATCCGGTAGTAGTTGTAAGTAGTAGATTTAAGAAGAATTTAGTATGTTTACGATATATTTTATAATGTGTGAATTTTATGTAATATAAGAATTAGTCTGTAAGGTATTGTATATATATATATATATATATATATATATATATATATATATATATTGATAATAAGAATAAGCAAGTCGAGAGTGACTTATGCAGCTCATAATTTTATACAGAGAAACGAGTGAGAGAAATTTCACACGGTAATCCCCAAGCATACTCCCAGTGCGTTGCTGACCAAATAACATATATTCCCCCCCCCCCCACCCGGAGTCTGTTTTAAGCGGCGGAGTATGTGACGATTTCATTAATTAAAAATAAAATAATTAATAAATAGGGAATGTAAAAGCTGAGAAATTTTAAATTTAATAAATCGCACATTTAAACTAATTTTTATTGCTATCATAAATCATAATAATATTTAATAAAGAGTTTTAATAATAAAATAAAAGGAATACGAGTGTACAGATAGGGAAACCCTTATTAATTAACCCTGCATAGACATGCGCTAACCGGAATTAACTTGAATACCAACTCCTAAACAAACTAATAATCCTTGTAAATTAATATTAAATAAATAAATAATAAAGACGACAGTAGTCTACTATAATGAAGTCTGTAATTAAGAATATCTTTGGATAATTAAAAGGTCAAACATTAACCCCTTAAATAGAAGATAAATGTGGAACTATTTTGTTGCAACGCGTAAACTCCGCGCAATTTACTGACCCTTCCTACATAGTAGAGTCGAGATGAAGCGCTCGCATAGAAAACACGCGCTTGAACCATGTCTCTGAGAAAGACAGAATGTTTGTATTTAGAAGACAGACACAACAATGTGTAGCAAAAGTATTGCCAAATTAGTGTGGTAGTAGTCTAAATGTTAAAAAAGGAAATGCATAAATAACTGTGTAAGGGATGACATCTCATTTGTTTAATTTGTAAGATGTCTGTGTTGTTTTAAATAATATGGTACGAGCTACCAAAAGTGAGAACTTTTATAAACAATAATGTGACATGCGATTCTGCAACAAACAAGAACACTTATACTACTAACGATCTTTAACTACGAGACTTCTGAGAACCTCCACGCTACTTGAACTTCAACAGGAAAGTTAACTCCACTTAAGATCAACCGCTGACGAACACCATAAGGACCAAGGACCCTGACTACGAGTAAACTGATGGATATGGCAGGTGACACGGAGACTTGTTCTCCGTGATTAATTAAAATTCTAACCAATGAATTGTTAAAGACAGTTGAAATAATAAAAAAAAATAGAAAGACTGTAATGATAACCACTTTATAAGATGTAGTATGTTTTAGAATTCAAAATATTTGTAGTACCTAATAATGTTGATGTATATGTATAGCTTCACTGATACAAATTTTTAGATTAAGTCCATTCTTCAAATGGCCCCCAAATAGTATTATAGAATATAAATAAGCGAACTTAACTCATACACAAGTTTAAGGTCCCGGATCCGTGGATAAATGCTGATAAATCTCACTGATAAATCCATATGTTTTGGCCCCAGTTCTTTACCAAAATCTGTTATAAATTGTAATCTTTTATTCAGAAAACCTTATATGGGAATATTTATGTAGAGCTGTCGTAGTAATGATTTAATAAAGAGATGTCGTTACTTTACACTAAAACAGTGAGTGAATAAATCATCAAACCCCCATGTAAAAGTTCCTTTAGTTACAACTACTGCTGGTTTATCTAGTAATTAAAAGTTGATTACGAGTATGGCAGCCCGTGTAATTGATCAGAGGTAGGTATGCACAGGTTCCCGATGTTATAACGTAGCTGAGACGTTATAATGGTAACCCTACAAAAATCAGTTGTATAACTAGCTTGACGAGATCTGGTTTTGTAGTAATCACATAGTGCCATTTTGTCATGCAACAATTTAGATGGCTATGCGATTTTAGTTTTGCCATCTCTTGATATAGTCAGTCCCACAATATGTGTAAACTACACAGTATCATACTGTCCAACAAGTAAGTAAAACACACAAATCATTGTGTGTGTGTGTATGTGTATGCATAAAATTTATTTAATTTACTTGTATAAATAAAACTTGGAACTAAATTGTATGCAGGTGGCACATAACTTAATTTTTCTAAATATAATTATTTCACTACCGAATCGGAACACAAAGTTTGTATGGGTAAAAACGTAAAATTTTTAATTTATAACCTGAACCGGTTTTCGCTTTTAAAAAGCTTCTTCAGAGGCAACAAAATCCAGGAATTTAATTTTTCTTGAACTCAAGGACTGAATAAAATAAAATAGACAAAAAAGTTTATAATTGTGTTTATTTCAGTTCAACTTAAAACAGTATAAAATGTATTAAAACAAAATAGAGATGACAGAGTGAAACACATATAAATCATTTTCTTTTTGTTCTTTCCAAGATTAGTCTGTAAATCTTGTCGCGGTTCCATAGCAGGTTTCCATCACTGTCGCTGTTTTTCACACCTTTCTTTCAACAACTCTCGTATCTCCGCCTTCAACACCGTGCTGTTTCCGATTTGTTTTGTATATCTTAAACACATAATAATAATAATATATAGAAATTTGTAAATTAAATATGTTCTACTTTAAACAGATGTGTGTGTGTGTGTGTGTGTGTGTGTGTGTGTGTGTGTGTGTGTGTGTGTGTGTGTGTGTGTGTGTGTGTGTGTGTGTGTGTGTGTGTGTGTGTGTGTGGAGAGCAAATACATTACACCAACTAATTATGTAATAAAATGAGTACACTAGTCTTAAATTTACTAACTAGTATAGTTAGTTTAATTAGTCAGGTATAAAGTTTACTAGCGGTGAGAAGAACAACGCTTAGTTGGCCAGCTGTTGTTAGCTTACGCTGTGTACAATATAACTTCACTAATCCTGTGTCTTTCGTAAGATCAGGTATGACAGCACTCTCTCGTGTTGTTTCAGTGTAACTTCTTAAAGTACTAGATTAGTAAAAAAAACAGTATTATTGGTTTAATATTATATTAGAAACAAATAATGTGAAATTAGGTGATTACGAACGTGAAACATAACCTAACCTTCCGCTCCATCAATGCAACATCTACGTTTTGCTTTAATTTTGTAATTGCACTCGCTAACTGTATTCAACTTTTTTTTTTCAGCAGTTTCATATGTAACTCTCTCCTAGCACAACTTCAATAGTAGGCCTATATGAGAACTAGGAAGTGTGACTACTGATGTTGACGGTTCGAAATCTTGTTCCTGAGATCCACCTACCCCTATAAGGAACTTTCTCAGTCAATATTTCAAGTTCGCAAATTTGAAAATTTAATTTTACCAACAGATATATTATATCCTAACGCCCTCTAGTGGAAGAACAATGAATCCAGACATCTGTTCCGGTCTCAAGATTTGTCCAGAGCCACATCACGTAGCTATCAGTTTGTCAGCTGATTTGTATTTGTAATACCAGGGTTGTATTTTATATATGGTGCTGTTCAATATACAGTTAAATAATGTTATATGCTACTGTGTTTGTGTATTGTAATTGATTTGACAATAAAAAAATTAATTCTTTACACTAAACTTGTATTTTCATTTGTACCTTTCATTATTGCATAATGACTATAATCAGGTTTTGTGTGTAATGTCAGTATTGAATTTACTGTATTCACTTTATATAACTTCTGTTTCAAAACACTTAGTAGTCATAGTTTAATGTTTACAAGTTTACATTTAGGCCTATGTGTAAACATATTAGAAACATGTATCAAAAAGTATCGGGTCGGGTACACCACAAAAAAAGTAGGCACCTTCTGTATTGACACACTTCTCCCAGCATTCTTCCAATGTTGAAAACAGTTTTTTTTTTGTAGTGTTTATGGAATACTCAGCAGGGGCTTTGTTGCATTTATTTTGATCTCTTCTCTACTGAAATCGATTCCTGTGAGTGGCGTCATGAGTGTTGGAAAGAGCCAGAAGCTGCACGGAACCATGTCTGACAAGTAGGACTGGTGAACCTGTGTAAAGCTGAGTTTTGTGAGAAAGGTCTGAATGAGTTGCAATAACATGGGCTGGAGCAGTGTCTTCATAAAGCCACCAATCTCCACATTGTTACAGCTTGGTTTAGTGGCAATTACGCATTCTGTCCAATTATATCATTTCATGACTTCAGTTAGAGAAAGGACACATTATCACACCCACTAAAATTTGGAAATTATCATACACAACTCTTAGATGATAATAATAACTCTAGATAATTCTTGGAGTGCTTGTCAGGGCAAGTTGTCAATTGTCTTTCCACATCACATAACCAATAATTCAATATTTATCAGTCTCGCAATTTATTCCCCACACACATACAATTCATAACCTGCCATTGATATTCACAAGTACATATACCAAACATACTACTTTATTGTACTCAGTGGTGCACCCAGGGGGGGTTGGGGTAGACCCCCCAGAAACATGGAAAAATGTTTGTAATCAGCATATGTACAAATAGGAAATACATAGTAACTATATTCTTAATATGTTAATTACTAAATTCTTATAAACAAATTAAAATTTTTACTATTACTAAATGATAAACTAAAAAGTAGTGTAGGTTAAGTTTACTAGATATTAATAAACTGTTTTCGTGCCAGCAGCACATTATACGCGCTGGTGTTTTGTACTTTTCATAGGTGAAAGTGGGTGTCATTTAGATGGTCAAAATTGGAATCTGATTATTAAAATTACAGATACTTCAGAAAGAGAATTAAAAATTTCTAGAAAACATACTACACGTAAACAAATTCCATTAAAATATAAATATTCAGGAAATAGAACATATAAGTAAAATGCAAAGCTTCAGAACTCTATGACACTAAAGCGCTCTATTTCATGAAAGTAATTTACCATGATAAAAAGTCTGTGTGAGTAAAGTATATTGTAAAGAGGAAAATCAAATTTAAGTCATTAACGCGAATTGTTTGAGTGTGATTTCACGTTCAAATGATGTCACGATATGTGCAGTTTTCCTTAATACCAGTGCTTGAACTGGTAATAACTATACTCCAAAAACGTTTTAATATCACACATCATGACAGAGGAGAAATGCAGATTGTCAAACTGTAACAGACTAGCATTTGAGAAGTGCCAGTAATGTATAGGAAATGTTAATAGTGAACAGTTATGACTCCTGACTGCCCTTCAACTAAGTTGATCCACTGTACAATTTGTCACCGTTACAAGCTATGTGAAGATAATAAATTGAAGGTTCTGTATTAGTAAAAGATGTCTACACTTCACTTATGCTCACATATTATTATAACATATAGACTAAATGAGTCCTGAGTTAAGCACTCACCTTTGTTTAATTGTCCATTGTTTACTTGTACAGAACCCACTGCAAGATTAATAATATTTTGGAGAAATCTATATTAATACTAACATTTCAGCCAAACGTTTCACACGTTTGTAAATGTGTGAAGAGTAAAATTTTGTTTAGAAACCAAAGCCAAAAAATGCCTGCCTTATGATATTCACATTTTAGGTTAGTTGTCTCCAAGTCGCTTATATTAATATAATAGATATTTACCATATATCCGTCGTGCGACTTCGTTTTTCTCGTCTTATTTTGACGCGTTTCGGCAACGAATTGCCATCTTCAGAATCTTAATCACTCATATGAGATCGTTAAAAAATTAAAAAATTAAAAACACTAAAATCATTATGGTAAAAGTGCACTTTTACGATATTGGAAACTCACAGACGCGAACATGAAAGTTTATGTCTCTCGCGTGGACTATATCGATCGACTGCTTTCGCGTGGACAATATCGTTCAACTGATTCACTGTTTATATAGCCACTGATAAACCTGTTTTGCTTATTATAGCCCATATGTACTATGACATTTCATTTACTGGCGCCCGTGTGCAAGTATTGCCGTGTCGTACAACATGTTATGTGAAAATGTAAGTTTATCATTCAAGACATAATCACTGTTGATTTTGACGGCTTTATATATTTCGTATTCCTCAAGCGCGTCCATGTATTTTCCTTTCCTGCAGCAATGCAAAGGCTGGAAATTTGTCTCAAAATCACTGTAGTTATGATTACATAGTATCAGGTGCCTGGCAAAATTAGATGTTGTTTTATGTAATTCCCTTCTGGGAAGATGTTCGTTATATCTTTCTTCAAATGGTCTGCCTGTTTGGCCTATGTAGAACATGTCGCATGAGCTGCAATTCATCTTGTATACGCCGGTTCTTTTTCTTTCTGGTATACTGTTTTTTCGGCTAAGAAGTCTCTGAATGTTGTTATTTGTATGAAAGGTTACAATTACATGGTGTTTCTTGAGTTCGTTAACTAGAATATTTGGTAAAATGTTTGTGTAATCTGCAGATATGTATTTATTAACCGGAAGTGTGTTATCATTGTTCGACTTTTTTATTTTCTTCTCTTTGTGTTTACTTATTAATTTATCCACTAATGAACTTTTATACCCGTTAGCCGCTGCTATGTGCTTGATGGTATTAACCTCTTCAATGTAGTCTTTTTCACTTAACGGTATAGTTAGCAATCTATGCACAAAACTATTGTAAGCTGCCATTTTATGCGAGGTGGGATGATATGAATCGGCATGAATTGTGACGTCCGTTGTTGTGGCCTTTCTATAGATTTTAAATTGAAGTTTTCCTTTGTTTTTTAAAATGGTTAAATCTAAGAAATTTAATTGATTTTCTTCTTCTATTTCAGATGTGAATTTAATCTTATGGTGTATGCTGTTTATGTGACTATTTAAGTTTTGTATTTGCCTTTTTGTTCCATTAAATATCATAAACGTATCGTCGACGTATCTACAATAAAAAATGATTTTATTCTTGTATAATTTATTCGATATTATGTTCATATTCTCATAATAATTTAAATATATATCAGCTAATAGTCCTGACAGTGGCGAACCCATAGCCAGACCGTCATCTTGTGTAAAAAACCCGTTGTCAAATGTAAAGTAATTTTGTTCCAAGACGACTGTAAGTAGTTTTATAAGTTCATTGATTTTTTGCATGCTAAGTTGAGCTACTTCCTTTAAATTGTTATTTACAATTTCTATAGTTTCCCTCACGGGGATATTAGTGTACAAATTAGTTACGTCTAACGATACTAATTTATATTGTGGTAGTATTTCTATCTTTTTAAGTTTTTCAACAAACTCATAACTGTTCTTTATACTGTAATTATTTGCTATCCTGATATTATTCTTAATTAAAGTCACTAACAATTTAGCAGCTTTGTATCCGGGAGCTGTGGTGTAGTTTATTACTGGTCTGATTGGTGTACTTTCCTTGTGGATTTTAGGTAGCCCTGTGAATTTTGGTGCCGTGGCATTAATTGGTTTTAAATATCTGCGTGTTTTCTCATCTAACAAAAAATTACATTGATTAATGGTGTTATTCAAAGTTTTTACATAAGCCTTTGTGGGATCCCGGTCTATTTTCTTAATATTATTATTATTTATGAAATCAAATACCTTTTGAGTATACTCTCTTTTCTGCATGACCACCAATGTGTCACCCTTATCTGCCTTACTTATAATTGCATCATTTTTCTCAAGTTTACTTTTTATGGTTTTAAGAATCATGATATCCTGCTTATATTTACTTTTTAAAAAATTGTTTTGACTTTTACATTTATTACTATTAATTGCGTTATTGAGTTTGTTGTTGATAAAAACCCTTGCTTCATTCTGTGCAACGGAACCATTTAATCTTTTAATAGCAGCTTCAGCATTAACTACCTCATGGACAATTTCGTTTGTCGTATTAAATCTTGGTACATTATATTTCAGACCTTTATTAAGCACGTTTATTTCTTGGTTAGTGAACTCTATGTTGGTTGTATTCGTTACACGTTCATAGAACACATGTTTACAATCTATTGGTCTATTTTCTTTTTTATGCTGAGTAAGATATAGATTTCGTATTTTCTTATTATGGGACACGGCAATACTTGCACACGGGCGCCAGTAAATGAAATGTCATAGTACATATGGGCTATAATAAGCAAAACAGGTTTATCAGTGGCTATATAAACAGTGAATCAGTTGAACGATATTGTCCACGCGAAAGCAGTCGATCGATATAGTCCACGCGAGAGACATAAACTTTCATGTTCGCGTCTGTGAGTTTCCAATATCGTAAAAGTGCACTTTTACCGTAATGATTTTAGTGTTTTTAATTTTTTAATTTTTTAACGATCTCATATGAGTGATTAAGATTCTGAAGATGGCAATTCGTTGCCGAAACGCGTCAAAATAAGACGAGAAAAACGAAGTCGCACGACGGATATATGGTAAATATCTATTATATTATGATATTCATTATAACAGCCTACATTATAATGAAACTAATAATTTCTCATTTAGACAAATATAAAAATAGTTTATCAATTAAATTAATTTTATATTTTTAATTAAAAAAAATTGTTTTATATTTTTGAAACCAAATTAAAAATTCACCCCTCCCAATTGCGGAGGTCAGTGAAACTAACAATTGTTTGAATCTTGAATACGAGTGATATCTTGGACCATCATGAGATACTAATTACAAACACAATGCTTCAACCACAGAATCAGTGATTGTCTTCAAAAAAACCTGATCTGTAAACAAAATAACTTGTTGAAACTAAACAAAGAATAATGTGAAATGAAATAAAAAGATACTCAAAATACAACTTACCAATAATATTCTTAGCCTGGAGGTTATATGTGAGAGTTCCCACTTACAGGAAGTGGATATTCTCACAGATATCCTCAAGGCTGGAGACATTATTGGTAAGTCGTGTTTTTAGGCATTTCGCTTTGTCCTTTGTTAATCTGAACAAGATATTTTAGTTTACAGTTCAGGGTGTGTTGTTAAACACATGAAGACAACCATAAATAATTCCAAGAATTAAAGCATTATGTTAGTAATTAATATTACATAATAATGGAAGTCCAGAATGTACTTGTAATTTATTTTCCTTATTGCACCGAGCAGCACTATCAGCACTGCTGGGCATTGCCACAGGACGCAGAGGTCCAGGTCGCAGCAATAAGGAAATATCATTTACTAATTTTGAAATGAATGTAGATTTATAAAAAAAATAATGAGAGTAACGTACTATTAAATTTGTAATGGATAAAATTTGTAATTTTAATTAAAATTTACTTAAAAATTTTTAATTAGAATTTTGTTAGAATCTTAGTACTTTCAGTACAGTTTCCATAGAACAAAACATACAAAACAATCATGAAGCCACTGTATAGCAGACTCCACACAGGAATTTGTCATTGTGTTTCCATTTTTGGAAATAGCCTAAAAGATGGTTTCAAAAACAGGCAAATGTGTCTTTTGGTTTCCTTGGGACATAATTTAGATGGTAATATCAAGAAAATTAGGGGTCACAATAATTATAATAGAGGGCATCACCAAAGATAATTTTTGTACCAGTGGTCTCCTTAATATTAATAATTTTGCATTGGGTTTCTGATACTTGTAGTCTTGGATTGTTTCTGATTTCTTGGTGTTGTACTGTGTGAGTCATTGAGGTGGCATTTGATCTGAAACCAAATAATTGAAATTAAAAACCAAATAGTCTTACAAAAATATGTGTACACTTTAAATGATATATTTGTTTATTATTATTATTATTATTATGTTATCTTACGTATGTAAATCATCTGTTTCTGATTGAATTTTTGTGGTGTTGGAGTGTGTGAGTCCATTGAGGTGGCGTTTGATCTGAAACCAAATAATTGAAATTAAAAACCAAATGGGCTTACAAAAATATGTGTACACTTTAAATGATTTATTTGCTTATTATTATTATGTTATGTTACCTACGTGAACTGTCTATTTCTGCTTGCATTTGTGAATTTGTTTATTAATTTTTGGAAAGGATGGGAAAGATATTTGCACAAAAGAGCGAATTTTCCTTTTGGTTTCTGAGTCACTAATTTCTGATGATGGTACTTGTAATACGGGTCACAGACACTGTCCGTATCAACCTGCATGTCTTCACCATACATGGTATCGTCCAAATTGTCTTTCTCTGCCTCAACCTCAATAATGTCATACTCTGGTACTTGTGTACTTGATGTTAAGTCTTCGAGGCTCATTTTGCATTGCAATTCAGGTATTGATGGTTTGCCATACATGGCATCATCCAAATTGTCTTTCTCTGCCTCAACCTCAATAATGTCATACTCTGGTACTTGTGTACTTGATGGTAAGTCTTCGAGGTTAATTTCGCATTGCAATTCAGGTATTGATGATTTGCCATACATGGCATCGTCCAAATTGTCTTTCTCTGCCTCAACCTCAATAATGTCATACTCTGGTACTTGTGTACTTGATGGTAAGTCTTCGAGGTTCATTTTGCATTGCAATTCAGGTATTGATGGTTTGCCATACATGGCATCGTCCAAATTGTCTTCTTCTGCCTCAACATCAATAATGTCATACTCTGGTACTTGTGTACTTGATGTTAAGTCTTCGAGGTTAATTTTGGATTGGAATTCAGGTATTGATGGTTTGGCAGTGCCTGAGTCACCAAGGTCACGTTCAATCTGAAAAGCAAATAATTAAAATTAAAAACCAAATATTTCTATTATGAATTTGCTAACTGCTATAATTTTTATTGTTCGACTAAGCTTTTCGTCACCACTGACATCTTCAGGTCTTAAACAACGTCTATCAACTGTACGTTGTAGGCTTTTATACTTTAGGCCCCTCCCCTTATGTCATCGCCCCTCCTATGAAATACAGATAGGAATAAAGAAAACGAAAAATGTATTCAAATATATAAAAAATGCTAAAACAGAAGAAATTCCATTAACAGAAAAAGCGGCGTATACAAATTAAAATGTGGGGAATGTAATAAGATATATCTGGGCGAAACTGGAAGAAAATTTAAAATTAGAATGAATGAACACGCAAAAGGAGAAGGGGTTAGAGTAACGAACTCACTATATGCAAGACATTTCAATGAATCAGGCCATAAATTCATAAATCCAAATGAAAATATGGAAATAATCAAAATAGGAAACAATCCGCAAAAAAGAAAATTAATAGAAGAACTAGAAATACTTAAAGTTAAAAAAGAAGATAAAAATAAATTAATGAATATAAAAGTGGATTTTACAAATGAAGAAATATTTTATTATATATTAAACAATAAACAAAAATAAATTAAAATAATAAGAATAACACACTAAAAATAACGAAATATAAAAGGTTACAAAAAAAAAAAAATTATAAGTCAAGAATGGAGAAATTAACGGGAGATTCTTAAAACAATTTGACGGACATTAGAAAAATGCCTAACGAAAAATGTAGACAAAGTTCCTGTGAAGAGCGGTAGCAGCTAGAACCAATAGGAGGGGCGATGACATAAGGGGAGGGGCCTAAAGTATAAAAGCCTACAACGTACAGTTGATAGACGTTGTTTAAGACCTGAAGATGTCAGTGATGACAAAAAGCTTAGTCGAACAATAAAAATTATAGCAGTTAGCAAATTCATAATAGAAATAGTAAGGATGGCTGCTAATTTAAACAATACGAAGAATAAAACATGCGAATTGCAAGCAGATAAATATAAAAATGTAAGGGAATTTTTTAAGTATTTAAAAATTAAAGCAAAAGTGAAAAAAACGCTAGGGAAAATTTGGTTTAATAAACAGTGTTTAATTAATAAAATAACTCCAAAATACGCAAAAATTAAAATTAATAAAAAAAGCAAAGTAGCAAACCAAGTGAAAAACATGGCGGAAAAAATATGGATAAAACTTGAAATTAAGAACTTGTACAGTAAAATAAATAAATATAACAAAGAAATGTATCAATTACATCAAAAATTATATACAAGTTACAATTATATAGAAATAGAAGAAATGAGAAAAGAGTTTGGTGAAAAATACATAGAAAAGAAAATAAGAAAAATGGAAGAGAGATTAAATAAGAAACTCAAGGAATTAATAGAAGGAACAAGAAATAAAAATAAAGAAAAAGATAAAAGAAATAAAATTTGCTGAAAAAAGTATTAAATTTAACAGAAACAAAGTTTACAGAAAATGAACATAAATTATTAGGGAAAAGTTTAAAATATGCAACAAAAACAAACATAGATAAAGAAAATACAATAATAGAATGTGAAGAAATAATCGATAAAATAAAAAATGAAGAAACTAAAAAACAATTAAGAAGTGAAGTAAAAGAAATAGTAGAAAAAATATGTAAGAAAACAAAAATGTAAGAAATAAAAACGAAACACAAATAAAAAGAAATATAAGAGAATTAAAAAAGAAAATCACGGAGAACAATTTGATAGTTATAAAAGCCGATAAAGGTAACACAGCAGTGGTAATGAACAAAAGAGATTATATCGAAAAAGCAGAACAATTTATACAAAAAGGACCATATAAAGAAATAAAATATGATTACACAAGTAAATTTCAAGCACAAACAAAGAAATTGATAAAAAAGACAACATATTTAACAGAATGGCAAAAGAAACAAAAAATAGAACATAATCCTGAAGCTCCAAAATTTAGATGTCAAATTAAGTTACATAAAAAAGAAATGCCATTAAGACCTACAGTATCATTTATAAATTTGCCAACATACAAAATATCAAAAGAAATAAGTAAAAGAATTAAAATGGCATATGAAAAAGAAGAAATCCACAGCATAGAAAATAGTAAAAAGGTAATAGAAAGATTAAAAGAAATTACCATAACAAATAAGACAAAATTAATGTCATTAGATATAAAAGATATGTACACCAACATACCAACAGCAAAAACAGTAGAAATGATAAAGAAAAACAAATTAAGTAATGTAGAATGGAAAAACGAAATAATAGAAGGATTAGAATTATGCCTAAGCCAGAACTACTTCAGATTTAATAACAAATTTTACATACAAGAAAATGGATTACCAATGGGATCACCGCTTTCACCATTAATGGCAGAGATATTCATGAATAGCTTTGAAATCAAAATTTTAAAAGATATAGATAAAGACAGAAGAATTAAAAAGTGGATCAGGTATGTAGATGACATACTAATAGTTTTGGAAGGTGAAGTAAATGAATTTAAAAAATTTACGGAAGAACTAAATAACATAGAAAAAACAATAAAATTTCAAGAAGAAATTGGAGGATTAGAAATTAATTTCCTGGATATCAATATACAAACTGAAGATAACAAACTCAAATTCGATATATATAGGAAAGAAACATACTCAGATTTAATAATTCCACAAGAATCATATCATCCAGTCAATTATAAAATGGCAGCATTAGATTCATTTTGCTATAGAGCTATAAATTATCTAGAAAATGAAGAACTCAAACAAAAAGAATTAAAGAAAATACAACAAATAGCAAAAAATAATAATTACAACCCTAAAATAATTAACAGAATAGTTAAGAAAATAGAGGAAAATAAAGAAATAGAAAAGAACAAAAAAGAAAAAACAAATGAAGAAAAGAAATATAAAGGAGCAATAACATACATAGGATATCAAACAAAAATGTTACAAAAATGCTTCGAAAAATATGAAATACAGATAGGAATAAAGAAAACGAAAAATGTATTCGAATATATAAAAAATGCTAAAACAGAAGAAATTCCATTAACAGAAAAAAGCGGCGTATACAAATTAAAATGTGGGGAATGTAATAAGATATATCTGGGCGAAACTGGAAGAAAATTTAAAATTAGAATGAATGAACACGCAAAAGGAGAAGGGGTTAGAGTAACGAACTCACTATATGCAAGACATTTCAATGAATCAGGCCATAAATTCATAAATCCAAATGAAAATATGGAAATAATCAAAATAGAAAACAATCCGCAAAAAAGAAAATTAATAGAAGAACTAGGAATACTTAAAGTTAAAAAAGAAGATAAAAATAAATTAATGAATATAAAAGTGGATTTTACAAATGAAGAAATATTTTATTATATATTAAACAATAAACAAAAATAAATTAAAATAATAAGATAACACACTAAAAATGACGAAATGTAAAAGGTTAAAAAAAAAATTATAAGTCAAGAATGAAGAAATTAACGGGAGATTCTTAAAACAATTTGACGGACGTTAGAAAAATGCCTAACGGAAAAATGTAGACAAAGTTCCCGTGAAGAGCGGTAGCAGCTAGAACCAATAGGAGGGGCGATGACATAAGGGGAGGGGCCTAAAGTATAAAAGCCTACAACGTACAGTTGATAGACGTTGTTTAAGACCTGAAGATGTCAGTGATGACGAAAAGCTTAGTCGAACAATAAAAATTATAGCAGTTAGCAAATTCATAATAAAAATAGTAAGGATGGCTGCTAATTTAAACAATACGAAGAAAAACCAAATAGTTGGAAACATTAGTAGCCGGGCTGTTAGGCCCTGTCTGGTGTTTATGCTGACAGATGTTTCGGCCTCACCATCAGAGGCCATCGTCAGTACAGATAATGAGTAGTGCACAATTAGCACAGTGTCTGCCAATTCACTCTCGTGATGAGGTAGATACCATGTATTTTGTTTAAGAAGGCCTCTGGGCCTACAATGTTAGATTCAGTCTGAAACGAAATAATTCAAATTAAAAAGAAAACAGCTATATCACTAACTGTTTTTATACTACAGATGGTTTATATTTTAATTATTATCATGTTATCTTACCTTTGCTTAAGGTACTGGTTTTTGAGTCTATTTTAGTTCCAGTGTCCACCTCTACGTCAATAATTTCACATTTTATGGTAATACTAGGATAATAGGGGGTCTAAATAACGGTAATGCAGCACGTCACCAAAAATTAATTTTTTACCAGTGGTTTCCTTATTATTAATAGTTTTGAGTTGGTTTTCTGGTACTTGTAGTGTAGTGTTTGGGTGTAGTGTTGGGTTGTGTTTCTGGTTGCTGGTTCAGTTTCTGAGACTGAAATTATTATAACTATCTCTAAATTATGTCAAACAACAAGTACTGGAATTCAAATGTGAAATTATTGATGGCGAGGCGGACACTGGAACAGAAATAGATTTTGATGACAATGTGCCAGAGGTGGACACTGGAACTGAAATAGATTCAAACGAACCAGTACCAGAAACAAAGGAAAGATAAGATGATAATAATTAACATTTAAATCATTTATAGTGTGAAAACACAGTCTTATTTATATAGCTGTTTTGTTTTTAATTTGAATTATTTGGTTTCAGATTGAGTCTGACCTCAAAGATTTAAAATCAACTAACAAGTAACGGAGTGAGACATTATTGATGTAGAGGCAGACAAAGACATCTTGAAAGATGGCATATATGGTGAAGACGTGCACGTTGATATGGGCAGTGACAGGTTTCAGATTGAGTCCAGCTTCAAAGTCTAAAAATCAATGAAACAAGTACCGGAGTGTGACATTATTGACAAAGAGCCAGACAAAGACATCTTGGAAGTTGACATATATGGTGAAGATGTGCACACTGATATGGATGGTGACAGGTTTCAGATTGAGTCTAACCTCCAAGACTTAAAATCAACATTAGAAAGATCACATTTAATCTTAAAACTGAATAATTCATATTAAAAACCAAATGGTTATACGAGCAACTCTATGTTAGTACACCACAAATGGTTTATTTGATAATGAGCAAGATCTTATCTTACCTAACCTGACTGGTCTATTTCAGATTAAAAATAAATACGTGTTGCTATTTAGTTGATAAATGTGTAATTATTTTCATACAGTTTACTTAAGAAGGTGACAAAAAATTAAAATAGGAATCATCTGTTTAACTTTTTCATTATTTTTATACCGCTTTATCTGCTACAATTATGTCACAAGAACTCTGGATATGTTAAGCATATGTACAAGGCAGTGAATACACTTAACATTCTTAACACTGTACTTAAAAGAAAACTAGGCATAAGTAAACACATATTCATAGAGCTAGAAGAGCATTTGATAATGTTGAAAAGATTACTTAAGATTATGAAAGAAAATCGTTTGGTTTGGAACATAAAAGAGTAATATGTTAATAAAAATGTAAGTGTACCAGAATTTAAAAAACACCAGACATTCTCAGCATCTGAAAATCTGAATTGTCTTTACAATATTTCACATTATATTCTCTTTAATTAATTTTCTATTTAACAATCACTTGAAAATACCTTACAATCATGGTGAAGATCTCCGACAGTATCCATCAGTATGGAGCATGCTTACTCTCTCTCTGCCTTATTCCCTTTTTTATCGGTATTTTATTTGATATACGTTGTAATGTTACATAACCCCTGCCCAAATAGGATAAATAAATAAAGGAGGATTTAATAATTACAAGAGTAAAAACCAGTAATCACCCATTTTAGAAGTCAGAAATGGGGATTATGTATCAAACTATGAGAACCTTTGTACTCTAAAAACACTGTAAATTTTGTAAACAATACTAAGTGTAATCATAAAAGTGCAGTGTACAAAGTGGAACATAGTATGATAGATTATGTGTCAAACATTTAAAAAGAGCATCTCACAAATTTGTGCTGAAGATGAAAAAAGCAGTACTATAGCAATAGACTATGATACTATTGACAAGTTGTTGTAGTCTTGTATTGTGTAGGCCACAAAGGCATTACAACTAGAATTAATATTTTTGTTTATTATAATTATTTTGTTTAGATGTTAAAGGAATCCAGGGTTATATATAAAATAATAATAATGGCCAAATAATAATATGTTAGAGAGATGGTGTTAATGATGCGGTCCGAGTGGACGAAAAAATGTTAAGTATGAAGTGTTCGTGATTTACTGTTGTAATTAATTCGCCAGGATGTAGAAATGATGAAGAGAGAGTGGACTGTAGTTAATACATTTATTGAAATTGTTCACATATACACATTGAAATTGTTAGGTTTCACTTTTGAATAAGAGATTGGCTAATGAGCGCATCGTAAATACAAGTCGTATGTTACATTGAAATTAATTTAATGAAAGGGCCTAAAGGGCCATATATGAAGTCTTGGTCCTAAGGCCTACATTAATTGTCATATGATGAATTATGAATAGAGGCGCGAGTACGCGACACTCGAAATACTTGAGTACAAGTATTAGCAATGTTGTACACAAGCATATTGCATGTATGCAATATATAATACGGCCTAAAGCCTAAATGATTGTCGTGACAAGAAGAAAAATGTGACAGCATAGCAGCTGGCGCAAGGCCGACCGCCGCTAGCGAACGTACGTAACGAACTGTCCAGATGCACGGACATGAATTGAGAAGATTAAAGCGCAGATTAGCCGAGTTATAAATGTAAAAATTACTGCGCTACTGTACATAACTGCCCGCAAAAATCAGTAGATTTTTTACTACATTTTAGTAACTTATTATATACATTTTGGTAACTTATTATATAACATACAGAGTTCTTAATAATGAAAGTTAATCTCAATAGGCTGCATTGAACCTTGAGTTGTAATCTTAGATAACAGCTGTACAATGATTGTTTAGCGATAAGCTTGAGTAAAGATAAGCTTTAATAAATATAAGCGTTTAGTAGGCCAAGGTTGGCGTGCAAAATGATTTTATGCCTGACTGAAAATGTAAGCGCTGGCAATGTATTGCCCAAATATATTGTATGTATACAATATTGAACGATATAAAACATGAAAATACATAATTTGACAATGATTAATAATGAATGATCGGAAACTCATCACATGATGGCCCGATAAATTGTAACCCTATGCAAGTCATAGATGGTTACCATGAAATAGTTGAGGCCAGTAGACCTGTACACAGTATTGCTTACAATGAACAAATAAATTGTCACAAATTATACATGTATAGACATAAATCTAGCATGGCGTCATAAAGTTGAACGAGTCATGCTATACCTGAAGTTTCAGGAATTTACAATATATTGTTGTGTGAGAACAAGCTATAGATAGCTGACTGATTGCGAGCACATATGTAATGACATGTATGTCGTAATTAAGCAGGAATAATAATTGTGCAATGCATAATCACAAAATACAAAATACCATATAAAAATACAATATAAAATAAAATCTAGGCGTGGCATGGTTACAGACAGTAGACGCAAAAAGCAATATGTTTTACATAAATGCAAGTTATATAATACAATAAACACCAATTTAGTTAATTACAAATATGAATAAGCGCAATAGCATAAGTAACAAATACGACACTGTGGTTACAAATGTAATACATGAGTTGAACAATTAAGAAATACACTCATAGAACAATAAATCACACATATTAACAACTGTGCAAGAAATGCATACATGGTTGTATAACTGCAACCATGAGAATATTATGTAACAAATTTTTATAAAACAATACCATCGAAAACATGACACACCCAATACCCTCAAAATGTAAATGCGTAGGACATAGTATGCCACACAAAATATTAATATATAAATACAAAATAGCAAATATACCACCATGAAACTATGATGAGTATAGAGATGATAGCACAGTGCATGGTTGTGAACTTACAAGTCACATGCAAATTTAGTATAGAAACACGCAATGGTGTAAATTGTCATGAAAATGTTGTGATGCTACATCACAATTAGGTTGACCAAATGGTCATATAATAAAGTAATAAAGCCAATGGCCAAGTAAAATAGCATTTTGCTACATGATCATAATAACCTTGTGTCAAGTCTCGTCCCGCGCTGGCAACAGACATAGCTTATGTACTGGTCTCCGCAAAACACCAGTAGGCGTGCGAATGTCTATGACTCTAATTAAGTTATCTGGGCCGGGAAATGTGGCGGTAATTACACCAAATTTCCAGGCTAATGGAGGTAGGTTATCCTCAATAAGTAAAACTAGGTCCCCAATGGAAACATTATCCTTAGCGAATTTCCATTTGTGACGTTGTTGTAACTGGTGTAAATAGTCGTGAGACCAAGCCCTCCAAATGACTTGGACAAACTTCTGGAGAAGTTGCCAACGTCCAAGACGAGAGATAGGAATATGAGATAAGTCTGGGTCCGGAATCGCCGTTAATGGTGCGCAAATCAAAAAATGGCCAGGTGTAAGTGGCACCGGATCATTTACATCCGAAGAGATGGCAAATAAAGGGCGAGAGTTTAGACATGCCTCTATCTGAGACAAAACTGTCGTAAACTCCTCGAAGGTGAGTATAGACTTGCCTACCACGCGGCACAAATGAAACTTTAAACTCTTTATGCCGCTCTCCCAAAAACCACCAAAATGAGGTGACGAGGGCGGAATAAATGACCATGAAATACCCTGAGAGGCTGTGAAAGATTTGATTGATGAGGTGGCATCCTTATTATGCCAAAGATTGTAGAGGTCATGTAAAACATTGCGGGCCTTCCTAAAGTTTGTGCCATTATCAGAATATAACTGACTGGGTATGCCCCTGCGGGACATAAAACGAGGTAAGGCAGCTATAAACGCACTGGCTGTAAGGTCGGAAACCAATTCCAAATGAATGGCCCTGGTTGCTAAGCAAATGAGCAAAGACACGTATGCCTTAGAGAGAGATCTGGATTTGTGCCTGCCATGACGAATCATAAAGGGACCACCATAATCAACCGCGCAGAATAGAAACGGTCGCGATGGAGTGACTCTAGGAGATGGTAAAATACCAAGCCTCTGAACCTGGTGTTTGGCACTAAACCTGAGACACTTGACACATTTACGAATGATGGAGCGAATAACTAACCTGGCATTAATAATCCACCAACGTTGACGAAGTGAGTGATGCACGAGTTGAGCACCAGCGTGAAGCAGACGAATGTGTTCGCATTCAATAATAAGGCGAGTAATATGAGCCGATGGATGCAAGACAATAGGATGTTTAGTGTCGTAAGGTAATTGCGATTGCTGTAATCGCCCGCCTACGCGTATTACTCCAGAATCATCAAGAAACGGGTCGAGAGAAGACAACTTACTCCTGATAGAGACAGAAGACCCATTACGAAGACAATTAATCTCGGCAGCAAAGTGAATCGACTGAGATTGTTTTATGAAGAAATTAAGAGCATGATGAATTTCGACGGGGGTAAGAGCGCCCGTTATTTTGTCAGCACTGGAGAGTCTAACATTTTTGATGAACGGAAAACAGTAAGCGTATACGCGTGTTAGACGATGCAACGAAGAAAAGTCCTTAGAAAGGTCGATAGCCAGGGTAGACATTAGAGAAAGGTTAGTGGTTTGTTTCTCTTCCACAGTGACTTCAGAAAACGACGGATTAGAAGGTAAAAAGGGTGGAAGAGGATTGGACTCGGAAGATTGAGACACACAAGCGGGACCGTGCCACCAAAGCGAACAATCGCGCAAAACGTCAGGGTGACACCCCCTAGAGATAATATCAGCAGGATTGTGTTTAGAATTGATGTGATGCCATGTATAGGCTTGCGTAAGACGCTGAATCTCAGCAACACGATTAGCGATGTAGGTTTTCCACCTCGTGGACTGGGCATGATCCAGTAAAGAGACACCATGGAGTCAGAATATAAATGAACACTATTAATAAACGAATAAAGCGCAGGAACGACCTTAGATACGAGTCGCGATAACAACAAGCAAGCACAGAGTACGATAATAAAGTTTGCGTAATCGCACGCAATCTTAGAATCACGCCTGAATCGGCGTTCTAAATTCAAAAATCCTGCTTCAGCATTGGTATAAGATTCCCCCAACTGGAGATGATCGGACTTAAATGGCAGTGAAACAATGAACCTACCCTCCCGATTTCGATGAGTAGAACGCACGAAATGCTCCTCACAAGCTGACTCGTTATCAGGTGTATTATCAGGGATAGTTTCTGCCTCCCAGAATTTTTCGAGAGACTGAAAAATTTGACCGTTGTTGTTCCTAGCTAGGAACAAAACAGCAGGACCCTTATAACGGCAATGTTTGGGCAAATTGCCTGCCAAAATGTAGCCTAACTTTGTTTCCTGAATAATAGGAAAATGAGGACCGCGTACGTATTTGTTGGCTAAAATTAAATCCAGGTAAAATTTATACACCCGGTATTATTTATACCTGTAATCGGTATGTTGGATTTAGTCAAATTAAGCCGTAATTTCTTGGCAAATGATTTGGTACAAAAATTTATTTGTGAACCCGCATCCAGAAGAACTCTTGCCTTTTGTCTGTGGCCAGCCTGGTCAATGACAAACACAATTGCTGTTGATAAAAGAATATTATTCGTGGATTGTAATTTGAGTGAACAGTAATTACTGCTGCTGGCAGAGATTGACTTCGGCACATTGCTTATGTGCAACAATGTATGGTGTCGTTTTGAACAGATCTTACATGCCTGCTTAATCTTACAGTTAGATACAAAATGATCTGATCTAAGACAATTGGTACAACATTTGTGATTTGATAAAAATTGTCCTCGCTCAGCGGTGCTTAGTGCACGAAATTTATCACACATGTAAATTGGATGATTAGATTTACAACACAAACATGAATAATTACTTGACGCTGAGTGATAACTCTTAAATGTAGTACTGCCAGCAGCGTTTCGTGATTTATGTTTGTAAGATTTATTATTGAATCTTAAACTCAGCTTGTTGAGTTGCTGTCCGGCATCGATAGGCAGTGTATTTTCTAACAGCTGTCTACGTGCGTTTAAAAAATGAGTGAAATCTTAAAAGTTAGGAAGATTATCAGGGTCTATAGACTCCTTCCATAATTTAAAAGTAGTATGGTCGAGTTTTGCTGATAATAACTGTATAATGATAAGTTCGAATGAATTCACTGACAGTTGCATTGCCGCCAGTGAATTAACGGAAGACGTTATTGTATTTGTGAATTCTGCCAGACTTTGGACAGAGTCTTTAATTGTTGACTTGACTTGAAGTAAATTTTGAATGTAGTACTTTGCTAGTATGAACTTGTTGTCATACCTTGTGGACAGCAAACTCAACGCTATCGCGTAGTTTTCATTACAAATAGGTAGTGATTTAATTAAGTCTAATGGCTCATTTTTTAGAGAAGAATGCAAATAATGTAGTTTCTGCACTGACGTTAGATCGGATCTTGCATGCACCAAGCCCCAAAAAATTGAATAAAAATGCTGCCATTCCAAGATATTGCCTGTGAACCAGGGCAAACTTATCGGTTTTAATTGCATATGGCCCGATAATACGGGAGGTACAGTCTGAACATTAAAGGTATCAATTAATTGTAAAATGTTCGCTTCTGTGGAATATAACATTTCTTCGACCTCAACTCGGTCTTCTTGAGCAGCGTTTATGTCTTTGCAAATAAGTTCGATTTCGGACTGTACCTCGTCGTACTTCGTTGCCAAGCCTTTCAAACTTTCAAGTCTTACTGTTAAAAAGTGTTTTGTATTAGAGTTTCTATCAAAGTTACTGACAGCTGATTGTATACGCACTATAGCGGACTTTAAGCCGCCTCTCTTTCTGACTAACACTTTGAGGCCTTCTTCAGCCATTGTACGCACCTTGAAATGATGTTAGTGAGGTGATACCTTGTGGGCGATGTCCTGAAACGTCGACGCCGTGGAGAAGATGGCAAACACACAGCTCGGAGAGATGACTGCTTTGATGGACGTACTGAAGCTAGCAGGTGTAAGCTCTTGCAATGATGTCGTCAGGAGGCTCAAAGGCAACAAGCGAAATGCTGGTTGAATCACGCCACGGTCGTATCAGCGGATATGCTGAGTCGCCCGTGATGGCCAGAAATTGGGGCAGAAAATAATAAATAAGTGAATGATGTATCCGGAAATCCAGGTCCGGAGCGACCAAAAAATGTGAATAACGAATCCGGCCCGGAGGACCAAAAAATGTTAATGATGCGGTCCGAGTGGATGAAAAAATGTTAAGTATGAAGTGTTCGTGATTTACTGTTGTAATTAATTCGCCAGGATGCAGAAATGATGAAGAGAGAGTGGACTGTAGTTGATACATTTATTGAAATTGTTCACATATACACATTGAAATTGTTAGGTTTCACTTTTGAATAAGAGATTGGCTAATGAGCGCATCGTAAATACAAGTCGTATGTTACATTGAAATTAATTTAATGAAAGGGCCTAAAGGGCCATATATGAAGTCTTGGTCCTAAGGCCTACATTAATTGTCATATGATGAATTATGAATAGAGGCGCGAGTACGCGACACTCGAAATACTTGAGTACAAGTATTAGCAATGTTGTACACAAGCATATTGCATGTATGCAATATATAATACGGCCTAAAGCCTAAATGATTGTCGCGACAAGAAGAAAAATGTGACAGTATAGCAGCTGGTGCAAGGCCGACCGCCGCTAGCGAACGTACGTAACGAACTGTCCAGATGCACGGACATGAATTGAGCAGATTAAAGCCCAGATTAAAAGCGCAGATTAGCCAACCTATAAATGTAAAAATTACTGCGCTACTGTACAGATGGCATGTAAAAAGTAGTGTAGAGTAAGGATACCTTAAATGAATTATAATCATAAATAAACCAAAATAACAGGAATTAAATTATAAAATACCAGTAGACAAGTTTAAGTACAGATATAAAGAAAAACTGTAAATAAATTAAATTTGATTATAGTTAAAATTTGTAAAGGATTATTTTTTCTAAAAGAAGAAATGAAATAATAATAAGTATTATTAGCCTATATACTAAAAGGTATCTAGATTAGCCAATAAAAAAAACATAAATTTATTGGTTACTAGGAGTAACTAGCTAACAAGAAATTGATTGATTGTTAAATGGTATTCAATGTGAGAAGTTGAAACAAATGTAATGTCCTGAAAAAATTAAGAAAAGTATAACTACTATTCGGAACTAACCATTACAAAATTAATAAATTTAATGAGTGATATCCACTACATCCTAGAGATCCTTGGAACAGAATAATTCATGCCAGCAAATTGATGGAAATTGTAAAGTCAGCTATCCACTTTCGAGCCTAGTCTACAGAAATTCAACATCGTTGGGTGAGATCGCTTCCTTTTAAAATTTAACTAAATTACACCTCAACTATAAATCTAGAACACTAGAAACAGCACCATCTCTTTAAATTCATCTGAAAACAAGGTGAACATAAACTTTATTTTAATTAACCAAAAAACAGCAAAATGTGGTCTTGCTAATAACGTGCCGGCAGCCATTACTCTTAGTGTTTGTTTTGCACTGAAGAAACGTAGTTTGCGCTCTAGCAGTCAAAAAATCAACTGAATGATACAGATTATACAAATTTTAAAATAATTAATGTAAAGTTTGATAGAGACCCATATGCATTTCTGACTTCCTCAAAGTTCAAAGAACCTTAAATAACCCTGGGAAATTAATTAATTATTTCTTTGTCTTTATTAAAACTGTAATAAAAAACATTTGTTATGTGTTATATGTTAGTAAACTGAAGATCGAAGTAACGTTGTGATTGGTGAAGTAATCGATTGTCAATTCATGTTTTGGAGACCATAGTGTCCTATAAATATTAAATAAATTCAAGGAATGCCTTGCGTTTAAATAATAACATGTGCATTATTTCTAGTAGATGGTAGTTGGTTACAGGTAATAAGAAAAAACGAGAAGAGAAAGGGAATCAGTCCGGTCATCAAAAAATTATTATGTACTACAAAAGTAATTTAACCTCAAATGGGTTCGTAAAAGGAGAAAACATCTGATGCCACAAGCGGAAAAAATTGAAAATACTCGATTGTATACAAAGAGAGTAATTCTCTTTGACCCTCTTTACTCTCTCTCCTACCTATTTTCAAACAACGGTATTGATTTAATACAAACAAATTTAAGAAAATCATTCAATATTGTTTCATAATCACACACACTCGATTTTGAAGGCATATAACACCAATAAATAACAAATTTTGTAACCGATAAAGACGCAATAGAAGTACTCAATTTCGCGAGACGTTACAAATGACGTACAAACGTGGGGCTTAATTAGGAAAGCTTATCGAAAAGCATAATAAGAAGTAACACACACACACATGTAAGAGAGAAGTACTCAACTTCGCGAGATGTTACAAATGGCTTACAAATGTAGGGCTAAAAAGACGTAAACCTGATACAGCGATTTCAGGTTACAAATGGCGCTCAACTTAAAGGGCTTGAATTAGGAAGGAATTTCGAGATATATGCAAGTTAATATAACGAAAAACCTAATTTTTGTTGGCAACTATGAGAAGACAAGAAATGCATAATACCAGAGGCAGGTCGAAGAAGAGGACAGACAACACGGAGAAGGAAGAAGGTGGACATGAACAAGAAATAGAAGTAGTCACGGACAGTGAAATGGAACAACAGACAGGTGATAAAGAAGAAACCGAAGTAACTATGGACACGGACAAGGAAATAGTTGAAGAGGATGCCCAAGGAGACCCACCAGATAAATTCCACCCAAAAAGAAGAAATGAGCATGCAGATGTTGAGAATAATATTGGAAAGCAATAAACTACAAAATGAAACATTAAACAAGAAATTTGAAGAAATAGATGAAAACTCAAGGAAACAAAATGAAACCTTGAGCAAGAAATTTGACGAAATAGATGAAAGTTTTAGGAAACAGGAGGAGAACTCAAGGAAGCAAAATGAAACCTTGAGGGACAGTTTAAAACAAATGGAGAAAATAAACGAAGAAAATTTAAAGCGAATTGAGGGTAAGATGGAGAAGTTCAATAAGGAGTTAAGGGAAACTTTCGGGGGGAAGATTGAAAAAGTTAACACACTTAGCCAAAGAGTAGATGAATGCAAGGAGGAGACAAATAAGCAAATGGACAGTGGTTTCAAGAATGTGAATGAAACACTAGACAGCACTTCCGAAGGTATTAAAGTAAGACCGAATACAGAAGAGAGCAAGAAGGAAATAGAAATTAGAGAATACCAAGGTGTAATATTATCTGAAAATAAAAATAACCACAACAAAGAGGATAATCAACACCTGGAAAAGAAGACCAAGAAAATAAGAAAAATATGTAGAAAGAAAATAATAAATACAAGAGAAGAATTGGAGATGATTACAGGTGGATTAATTAATGTATTTAACCTTCCAATTAGTGAACAAAGGGAGTTAATTAAGTTTAGATCTCAATTAAATATGTCGACGATTGAAGTGTATCAGACGATATCAGTCATATCTTCAAGACGGAATATACCATTCAAATATTTGGTAAATAGTCTAGAGGTAAAAGGGAATGAAATGGTATTAAATATGACTGACTATGTTATGTTAGAGGAGGTACAATACCTGTTAGTTAAAAAGGAACGAACTATGACGGGAGACCAGTACTTAAATGAAGGTTTCATAGCAGCAAAGTGGGAGAGCCAGATGATAAGGAGATTATCAAGGAGAGAAATAATTCCGAATACCCCAGTAATCCGAGGAAGAGGAGTAACTGAGTTTATGGACCATGGTTAAACCAAATAATAATCAACCAGAAAAAGGGGACTGATTTTCTGTATACCGACAAAGCAACCAATTGGAAAGAAGGAACGGAACCAAATAAAATATAATAAAAACCCCAAAATTCAAAAAGCATGTAAGGGCAACTTACTTAAAATATTTTGAAACAATGTAATTTAAGATAAATGACACAACACCAAGAGAATGTAAGAACAGATTATATAATTTAATTATAAATAACTGATTTAAAATAGAATAAGAGAAAAAATAATATTTTTATGGGAACAAAAAGAAGAATAAATAAATAAAAACAATTAATGGTAATGTGCTCAGATAAGAAGGTAAAATAAGAAGAACAATGGATAATCTAATGACTATAATTACAATGAAGCTAAAGAAGGATAATAATTAATACAGCTACAATTTAGAATTTCTCGGAGTTGAAAATGATAAAGGAAGAAATGATACGGAGAACATCTGTCACAAGAAGGAAAGTCAAAAGGATTTAAAAATAATGCCTATCAATAATGTTATCTGAAATTAGTTACTGAAAAATAAGAAGGAATCAAGAAGAAAAAGAAGTATATAATTAAATGCAAACAGCAACAGCATGAAGAATCCCAAAAGTGTTTAGTATTAGTCGCCAATCGACTACTTGTAAGTTTTTTTAATATAATGAATTGACTGTAGACATGTTCCAGCAATCATTTTCCTGAGCAGACGGTAACGTCCCTCTGGTCTCAGAAGGTGTAAGGATGGACAGCGGAGTAATGGACCCAAAAGTGGCCACCCGAATTGAACCACCGCACAGGATAGGGAAAAAAAATGTTAGGGAATTGAATATTTAAGGGATAATAAAACAGCTGAGAAGATTGATATCAGATTCCAGAAGTATGAAGGAAGAAAACAGAAAGAAGATAGCAGACAGAAGCTCAATTGAGAAAGCACATTTATAAAAGTAAATAGAGATATGAGAGTGTTAAAACAAGTTTTTATTGATTAGTGTGACCAGTCCTTATCAAGGGATGTTTGAAAAACCATCACCATGAGAAATTATATAATTAATGAATTTTCATCCAGGAGAGAGAGAGTTGAGTATGAAATCAAGTCTATTACCATTAACCAAATAAAAGGTGAATATAATCAAACAGAAATAAAGATATATAATGAAGAATTATGAAAGAAGCCAAAGAATTAGGAATCAAACAATTAATTTTTAAAAAGTAAATAAAAAATAAATCTGTTCTAGTGGGGGAGCTTTATGTAACGTTACATAACCCCTGCCCAAATAGGATAAATAAATAAAGGAGGATTTAATAATTACAAGAGTAAAAACCAGTAATCACCCATTTTAAAAGTCAGAAATGGGGATTATGTATCAAACTATGAGAACCTTTGTACTCTAAAAACACTGTAAATTTTGTAAACAATACTAAGTGTAATCATAAAAGTGCAGTGTACAAAGTGGAACATAGTATGATAGATTATGTGTCAAACATTTAAAAAGAGCATCTCACAAATTTGTGCTGAAGATGAAAAAAGCAGTATTATAGCAATAGACTATGATACTATTGACAAGTTGTTGTAGTTTTGTATTGTGTAGGCCACAAAGGCATTATAACTAGAATTAATATTTTTGTTAATTATAATTATTTTGTTTAGATGTTAAAGGAATCCAGTGTTATATATAAAATAATAATAATGGCCAAATAATAATATGTTAGAGAGATGGCATGTAAAAAGTAGTGTAGAGTAAGGATACCTTAAATGAATTATAAGTCATAAATAAACCAAAATAACAGGAATTAAATTATAAAATACCAGTAGACAAGTTTAAGTAAAGATATAAAGAAAAACCGTAAATAAATTAAATTTGATTATAGTTAAAATTTGTAAAGGATTATTTTTTCTAAAAGAAGAAATGAAATAATAATAATTATTATTAGCCTATATACTAAAAGGTATCTAGGTTAGCCAATAAAAAACCATAAATTTATTGGTTACTAGGGTAACTAGCTAACAAAAAATTGATTGATTGTTAAATGGTATTCAATGTGAGAAGTTGAAACAAATGTAATGTCCTGAAAAAATTAAGAAAAGTATAACTACTATTCGGAACTAACCATTACAAAATTAATAAATTTAATGAGTGATATCCACTACATCCTAGACATCCTTGGAACAGAATAATTCACGCCAGCAAATTGATGGAAATTGTAAAGTCATACACTTTCGAGCCTAGTCTACAGAAATTCAACATCGTTGGGTGAGATCGCTTCCTTTTAAAATTTAACTAAATTACACCTCAACTATAAATCTTATACTATGTTTAGTTTGTTTATGCTCTTTATCTCAGGGTTAAAAAAATAATAATTGCTCATTTCTACTGATAGCTTTTAAATTTATTCACACTAGTTTGTTATTACTTGTAAATATTAAAAAATAGCACAAAATTCTACGTACTCATTAGTAATTGTAAATATAAAATTAACACATTACCAAAACTTAATACTCATGGCTAAATTGTAAATATCAAACAATAATACACTTATAAAATTGAATACTCATTATTAAATTGTAAATATCAAAAATAATACATTAATAAAATCAGTTATTCAAACTCTCAATCTAATGGTTGCATATTAATAATCATTTATCAATTGCGTTTAGTACTTAAGTAAATTATAATGTTTAGCTTCATCTTATAAATTCTTAATATGAACAATCTCTTATGTTATTACTATACTTTGTAATTACGGATTCATTTAGAACTTGGAAATAAACATTACTCCAAAACTGATAAAGAATGATAATTTTACTTCTAAATAAACTTTAATCGATTTCTTTAATAAATTCTCGTGTGTGTGTAGATTCTTTGAGATGACAGACAGTGGATCTAAATTAATTAAGACATGTTTTACTATACTTGATATTCGAATATCCAATCACTCGGTGGTTGCGGTGATGATTCCCTCATGTCGATCGTTCTAGAATCGTGCAGATAACTCCTCCAGATGATAGATGGTGCCGAATGAATCCCACGATGTCACTCACAGACACTTCACTCACCAACTCCACGCATTCGGATTATAATTTATGATTAAAAGTTAGCATTCTCTGTTGTACACCGACATCGTGAATTATTTCAAATCTGAATTAATATTACGCGTTTGTTGCTGTATGTCTGGTTATCAAGTGTTCATGAATGTAGTTTGTGTTGTTAATCTTTCTTAAAAGTTATTGTTGTAAAGTGTTCATATACACTGAAATTACATTATTGTCTGATTACTATCTGTTTCAGTTAATGTTCACTGGTATGGTAATAGTGTGACTCTACTTCATAGTTTGTTTGTTTGTAATGACTGTATTAACTTTTGTTATAAGTTCAAAAACTACCTTCTCACACTGTGTATCGAATTATTCTAAGTTCAATAAAATGCTAATCACTCCAGTCACGGACTTCACTCCGATCACGTCCGAAATTTAGTTAGAACTCTCGAGCGCGCTTCTGTCTCCTTCCTATATTCTCCTTACCAAATTTCCTACCAGACCTCTGATTCCAACGACGCCGTGTCCTTATTGGTTTCATATTTTTCCCTCCAAGTCCAAATACCACCTATCTTTTCAAAGGCGTTCTCTGATAGGGCTCCTGGTTCCCCACCAGATTCTTCCCTTGCTTCGTATTTTGAGGTCGTTGTCATTTCCAGACAACGCAGCAATAAATTGTATCTGTCGTTTTTTCTAAAGTCTTCAGCGACAACTCTGAGTTTCTCTTCCATTTGCATTGTTTCTGAACTTCGTCGCTCTGGCGTTATTATCTATTGTTGTTCAAGGACCTCACCTACCCTTCTTTGAAAGTTGGTTTTTTTCTTTTAGTTGCCAGCCAACACCCCATCCTTGAGTTTGGGACGTACTCTCTGCGCTTTCGTTTCCAAGTAAGGTCAAAACCCTGTCATCGACCGCTGGAGTCCTTCAAATCAATACACCCTTCGTCGCTTTCTCCTGACAGCTGGCGTACACATGTATGCTTGACCATTGTTAAGCCTTTTCTCCTTTAATGGCTCTGTACACATTATATGTAGTTTCCTATGGAATCAATGTGTTTTCACACAAAAACTGGTGTTCTACGTACCGGGAGCAGTGAACTCTGCTTGTTCACAGGGTATGCGTTGCAGCTGCCTACGAAATTTATGACCTGTCCGTCACTAGAGCGTGTTTGCTAGTTCTCCTTTTGTCCCTTACAAAATATGTTTTCCCATATATACCCTTCGTTATTGCTTCCAACGACACTCCTTACTGCTAATTATAAAATAAAACTTTTTGAAATTTTTGGTGTTATAATCTAGAACACTAGAAACAACACCATCTCTTTAAATTCATCTGAAAACAAGGTGAACATAAACTTTATTTTAATTAACAAAAAAACAGCAAAATGTGGTCTTGCTAATAACGTGCCGACAGCCATTACTCTTAGTGTTTGTTTTGCAGTGAAGAAACGTAGTTTGCGCTCTAGCGGTCAAAAATTCAACTGAATGATACAGATTATACAAATTTTAAAATAATTAATGTAAAGTTTGATATTTACAAGTTTTGGTTTAACAACACCACCATAGCTAATTTGAAAGATAGCTAATTTACAAGTTTTGGTTTAAAAACACCACCATAGCTAATTTGAAAGACTTCATGTGCGATCTTCTATATTTCATAATATAGCCTTCTTTAGAAAACACTCTTTCACAGAGGATTGATGATGTAGGCACACAAATTCTTCTTATCATGAGTTCGTACATAAGAGAATATACTGTTCTCCGCTCATTCCACCATACCAAAGGGTCCATGTATCTTGGAAGCAAGGGTTCTCCCAAGTACTTATTGGTCTCAATTATCCTTGCTGTCTGTGGATTTGATTCACCAGTTAGCTAAAAACAAAAATACGAATAAAAATGAACAAAACTTAAATTTTGTACAAACTATTTGAGGGATAAATAAAAGTGGTGACACTTACCTTTTTAACAGACTGTCAATTTCAGCCCACATGGATGAAAATGGTGCAGCAGCAGGTATGACTCCCAGCTCAGAAGAAGGGGCCACTGGAGTTGGTCCACACTAAAGTACTACACACAGAACGACGGCCTACCCATGGGCTCCCCCATATCCAGCATTCTAGCAGAAGTCTTCCTCCAACACTTAGAAAAAACAAAAATACTCACAAACAATGACAGACACTCACATAAAATACTATATTGGCATAGATACGTTGATGACATTCTAATACTATACAGGGGAAACAAAAGACAATGTGAACAGTTACTAACGCACATAAACAAAATACATAAAAACATAACCTTCACTGCCGAATACGAACACAACAATACCATAAACTTCTTAGACCTCTCCATCACAAAACTAGAACACAGGCACAAATTCAGTATATACAGAAAACCAACTACAACTGACACACTAATACACAACACCTCCAATCACCCAATACAACACAAACTAGCTGCTTTTAGAACCATGATACATAGACTTAACAACATCCCCTTAGATGAAATAGACTACAAAGACGAACTAAACACGATAAAATATCTAGCAGAATCTAATGGTTATGACAGAACAATAGTCAGTAAACTCCTACACAAAACACAAAACAAACAACAGACAAAGACAGAAAACAACAAATTCATAACACTAACATACATCAACAAACAAACAGAAAAAATTGCCCACAAATTCAAAAAAGCAGGATACAGAATCGCTTACAAAACTACTAACAAAACAGAACACACACTATCAAAACGCATGCCCAAAGCACAAAACAAATTCGATCTACCCGGTGTATATAAACTAAATTGTTCAAATTGCAGTAAATTCTACATAGGCCAGACAGGACGTAGCTTCAAACAGAGATACATTGAACACACTAAAGCACTCCACACCACTACAGAATCTACCTTCGCAAACCACCTCATTGAAGCAAACCACACATACAAAAACATCGACAATAACATGAACATACTACACGTACACACAAAAGGCCGAAAACTAGACACTCTAGAACAATTAGAAATATACAAACACACAAAAACAAATAAAAACGACATCCTAAACGAACAGACACAATTCAAATCGCACGCATTATTCGAACACATCTCACCACACACACACAGCTTCAATCTTTCGAAACACTTTCTCGTCGCCAACAACAAGACGAGCAGCGCTACTAACGACAGCCTCTGATGAAGCCTTCTATAGGTGAAAGCCGGTTTAGGCTGTAAGGTAAAACTTTACGTTTTTGCTTATAAAAAACTTTGTGTTCCGAGTCGTCAATATTATAGTGATATTTAGTTAAGTAACGGACACGTCATGGACAACGAAATCCAAGAATACTGACAGAGTTCTTGGAGTACCGGCACTTCGCCCTCTTTTGTTCATCACCAACTGTAAAATGGTGCCAGATGTCACTTTTCTTCTTGTCCACATCTAGGAAAAGCCAATGATAAATAAAATCAATTTAAATATGAAAGCACTCAAGAGTTTATTTATGACCATTAAAAGACAGAAATTAGACTTTTGTAATAAGTAAATATAATTGTCTTATGGAGTATATAGTGCTGTGTTGATAAAAGTCACAGTACAGTAATAGGAAATTGAAGATAAATAAGTCGATTCAGTCAAAATTTCAAAAGCCACATATTCAAACCATGAGAAGTGATATGCATGTTAGAGATAATGACATAGTATATGTGTTAACTGAATGAGTGACAAAGCGTTTTTAGCATGTATTGGGGGGAGGGGTATTGACATAACTCCTGAATGTACATCGTATAAAGTGTAATCACCTTAAAGTTTTTTCTTAAATTTATTATACGTACTCTGTATTCGCTTGGAGAGAAAATTGACATTGGGAAGCTTTTAATGTAATAATGTGTTCTTAATTGTGCATAACTTCCCGATACTGTTTTGTGTCCACAGTATGCACCTTCAGGTTATCGTTTTGTGTCCACACTTCGCCGTTACGCGCTGCCAGAATTAGCATTCAGGCAATGGCAGCTTATCGTCTTAGTGGAACAGACTCATTCATGTACAGAAATGTGTTAACAACGTAACCAGGGTTCAAACCCTTGCCTGGAGTGACATTTGTCCGGAGTGAGACTTGCTCAGAATGTGTTCAACATGAATTTGTGTTATCAACGAGATGTTAACTCTCTATCTATCTCTTTCTCCCCCCTCACATGCACGCGAGCGCGTACACACACACACACACACACACACACACACACACAGAGCCATATACCAAATAAACAAGTACTGTGAAGATCCCACATTCTTCATCCGAACTCGATCCAATTATTGTTTTGTACTTCTGTGCCGGCGTTCTTCCGCATCACTTAAAACAAGATTACATTTTGAGGAGAAATTCTTCCTTTAGCGTATTTTGTATACGTCATCAATGAACCACCTTTTTTCAGTGCAGCCTGCTATGATTGATAAGTGTTGAAAATAAATTTTAAAATTAACAAACCTTTCCCTTGTAGATGTCAGTGAACTCCATATGTCTCAGTATACAGTACGTATATATCCGTATGCAGTCTGCAGTATACTGATCACAACACAAACAAAATCTTGCAAACAAGAACCCCTTTGCTTGATAGTTTTTACACTACGATCAGCAGGAAACTATTTCCTACTGAACTGTAGAAGTAGGAGTATTTCCTACTGAATACACTGAATTGGTAGGAGTCATTTTAACTTAGCATGTCAGAGAGGCATGCATCACTGCAGAGAAAACCCCCTCCAACGAAATGTGTAAGTAATGATATTGTTGATTGTCTTATTAAATTAATATGACCAAATGTTTTGGAAATCCGTGATCTGTACCATACTGTAAACACTTCTACCAGTGTCTCGGGTACGACTACAGGTATGCTTATTTTTTCCGGATTTTAATTATTGTACAGTAGCCTACTTCTTTTGACAATGAGGATGTAAAAAACATGTAGAACTGAAAGAGAAAAAAATTAGTCACGAGTGTGAGTATATTTCTTTTCCAACCAGGGCTGGCCTTAAGGATGGGCCAACCGGGCCGTGGCCCGGGTGCAGATTTTTAGAGGGCGCCAAATAATGATTTAAAAAATCATGTTTTTCTTTCCTTTATGATTGTTAATAAATGAAGTTGTTCCCTCAAGCAGGTTAAACAGTTTACTCTATTATCAATGAATGCCACTGTTTGGTACATAATAAGACAATTAATATAAATCTTCACAAAGCGGTATTATTTGACGTATTTTGACATTCACGTTCAGTCACAAAATGGCGACAAGATAGGCAAGACAGTGCTTCGCTCACTGATGCGTACAACACCTCGAAACAGATCGTATAAATTCGGTAATCTTGGCAGCTCCCCCGCCTCCTCCACGCGAAGATCGTACCTTTCACGCTTCATCCTTCTTTTGTTTCAGTTGTTTCTTTTGTTGTGACTTGTCACCGTGCAACTGCCAGTGGTGCGAATAACAGTATAAAGTACAGTATTTTTAAGTGCGCGTTAAGTGTTTGATTTTTCTTATGTTATCTATGTATGCTGTTTATTGTTTCTATTCTGTTAGTAAGCTTCCTAGTTTAAATAATTAGAAATTCAAAGCAATAAGAGAAAATGTTTTTAAATGTCAGGCAGTGAAAGTCAACTTATTTTATGATTTTAAACAAACTTTAAAATTTTATAGTTTAATTATTAGTATGTACAGCATTCAGGATGGCCATTCAATCGATGGTTTGGTTTAGGTCTTTCGTCTTTTAAATCGTTTTATAACCCCGAAAAGAAAAAAAGAATGGTAGAGCCTAATAAATTAAAAAAAAAAGAAAAAGAAACTTACAATGTTTTCGTTTTAACTCGGTTTGTGAAATTTTGTTAATTTTCGTTTCAGTATTCTGAATATTTTTGACATATACGAGTGCAGTTTATGATTTCAAAGACTTCTGAAAGTGGCTTCAAACCACAAACTTTCAGGAGCTCAAAACAGAAAGAGGAAGAATAAAATATTCAATGAAAATATACAAGGTGCTAGAGGTTCATGCGTGGTTTTTTTTCTCAAAGTTTAGAAATAGAAACTGATCAAAATAGTCCAAAAAAAGATGTAACCAAAATTGATTTTTCAAATGCTAGACAGTCAGAACACGTTTTTGATGACAATGTTCAAGACACTAATGATGAGACTGAGATGAAGGAAACTGAACAACCTCGGAGAAGCCGCCAAGGAAACGACTTTTTCCTTGACAAAGATGTTACGATTAATTCATCAAACCGTATAACTGACGGACATGAAGATGAAGTTCACCCTTTATCCCACAGCGACGTTACCTCGTGTAATTTGGACGATATCGGCAAATGACCTACCTTGACTCGTCACATAAGAGATCAAATAATTAAAAACGGCCCAAAAAAAATTGAGGGTCCGGATTCAAGATTTCCTGTTGATTTAACAAAATCCGATCCAAAAGGATCGAGAAACAGAAAATTCTCACTGTTTCACTGCAACAGGAAACTGCCCAATAATGGAAAATTTTATCGGAGATATTTGCAATATTCTGAGTTAAAGAACAAAGCCTATTGTTTTTAGTTGTAAGTTGTTTGGGAATACGCGCTCTCAATTAGGGCAGAACGGTATCAACAACTGGAAACATATAGGAGATTATTTAAAAGTTCATGAAACTTCAAGTGAACACTACACATGTAACAGCAAATGGGTTGATGCAGAAAAAAATATTCATTGTCAAACGGGTATTGATAGTGAAGTTGAAAAATTGTTACAAAAAGAGGTAGATCACTGGAAAAAGTTTTAGAACATCTAATTGCAATAACGGTATTTTTATCTGAACATAACCTGGCATTTCAAGGAAGTAATGACCAGTTATTTGCAAAAAGTAAAGGAAATTTTTTGGGACTTGTTGAGTTACTTGGAAAGTACGATGTAGTTATGACTGAACACATAAGAAAAATTAAATCTAATGAAATCCATGATCATAACTTGGGTAAAACAATCCAAACTGAGTTAATTAGTTTGCTTGGGTCTGAAATAAAAAATGATATAATTGAAAGAGCAAAGCAAGCCAAGTATTTTTCACTAATATTAGACTGTACGCTCGATATCAGCCACCAAGAACAATTGTCATTTACAATTAGTTTTGTTGAATGTACAAGATGTTCAAGTAAAAGAGCATTTCTTGTCATTTTTTCCTATTGGTGACAGTACTGGAGAAGTGAATACTGGAGAAGGTTTGACAACAGGCCTTTTGAAAGAAATTGAAGGGACCTGTGGGTTAGACATGAAACATTGAAGGGGCAAGGTTACGATAATGGAGGCAACATGACTGGAAAATATAAAGGAGTGCAGTCAAGAATTTTGTCAATGTTTCCTAAAGCTTTTTACAATCCTTGTGGATATCGTTCACTTAACCTAGTAATTGAAGATGCTGTTGCTTCATCTGTAAAAAAATATTTCTTTGTTTGGAGTTTTACAACATCTGTACGTCCTGTTTTCATCATCTACTAAAAGATGGAAAATACTCAGGGAAAGTCAGTTGACTCTTACTGTCAAAGAAGTCTGTGAAACTAGATGGGAATGTAGAATTTACAGCGTAAAGGCAGTCAGGCATCAAATGGTTGAAGTTTGTGAAGCGCTACAGGCAATGCAAGAGAAACTCATTGATCCAAAAGTGACATCTGGAGTCAAATCATTGGAAAACAATTTAACATCTTTTGACTTCATTGTCTCCCTTGTTGTTTTGCATGATATGTTGTTTCAAGTAAACTTGGTCAGCAATACTATGCAAAACGCCAACAATGACTTATCAACAGTTACACATCTTCTTTGAAAGTGCCAAACATTTTTAAAAGAATATCGTGAAACTGGATACGCAGGTGCTGTAGCAACAACCAAAGACATAGCTAAAGACTTGGAAATTGAAGCTGTTTACAAGAAGCAGCCTGAGAGAAAGAAAAAAATGGCAATTTGATTATGAGTCCCGAGACGAAGCCCCAACAGTTCCAGAGCAGTTGTTTAAAACAGTGTTGTCTTTTACCCACTTATAGATCAGGCTCTGACATCCATCAAACAGCGGTTTACACAACTTGAGACTCATAACCAGCATTGGGGTTTTTTGTACAACGTGCAAACTCTTCCAGAATCTGAAATCTTGAAACAAAAATGTTTGAAACTTCAAAAAGTTCTTCAAGATGAAGACAAATTAGGAGAAAGTGACATCGATGGCAACCACCTTTTCGATGAGATTAAACATCTGGGTGTATTTCTGAAGAACTCTGAGATATAAACTCCTGTTAAAACTTTGCAACTTATTTCAAAAAGTAACATGATTGACTGTTTTCCTAATATATGGACTACATTGAGGGTTCTTTTAACAATTCCTGTCACAGTTGCTAGTGGAGAACGCAGTTTCAGTAAACTCAAATTAATTAAAACTTATGCTTTACAATGATGCAAGACCGTCTATCATCTCTAGCAACAATTTTTATTGAAAATGACATTGCAAACCAGTTAGATTTAACAAAAATTGTTAAAAGGTTTGCTGACGCAAAAGCAAGAAGAAAGAAATTTAAACTAAACTTTCAAAAACCAAAATATGTTTTTTATTTTTAAAGAAAAATTTTAATACAATAAATCTTGGTGTGCCATTTTTAGTAAAAATAAACTTTACATGTGAAAAGAAATTTGTGTTTTGATAATATCTGTACATATACTTATAATAAGGAAGAATTGTACACTGACTGAATTAAAATTATAGGAAACTGTTTGAAATTGATTCTTTTTATTTGATGTTTTCAACTCGCATTGAGCGCCCATGTGAAACACTTATATAGGTGAGTCAAGTTACAGCTTTATTGAGTTAAATTTTAAAAACAGGCCTTAGTGATAGTTAATGGGTTTTAAGAAAATAAAAAAAAATATTTGTTAACATTTGAAAAGTTATATAGCATAAAATTTAAATTTTTTAATAATTTCATGTAGACCTACAGAGAAGTTTTTTTATGTGTAGGGCTTAACCGCCACCAATAGTATAAAATAGTCATGATAAAACTTTTAAAGTATAATGTTATTAAATTAGTACTGATAAGAAAATAAGCATCACCATTTTTTTTGGGAGGGCGAAAAATTGTGTCTCGGCTCGGTCAGGCCTAAAGGTTTGGGCCGGCCCTGTTTCCAACTATGAGGGGGTGAAGACGGAGTACTCTGAGTTTCTGAGATTGTAACAGTTTATTCACAAACTAACATAAACAGCTAAATATGAAGTTTTTAATATTAAATAAAGATGGACAGTATTCAGTTGTGGGAAACTGAATCACCACCTAACATGACAATAACAGAAAGATTCCAATCTAAAATTACTAATATGTGTCATATTATATGCACTTCAGAAATATACAGTTACCTTGAAATGTGTAAAGTGAAATAAAAACTATTTAAAGGTTCATGAATAACTAAGAATTTTACGATATCGTCTCACAACACCAAACATTATTTTATAAGTTCTATAATGTGGCAAAAAGTGCATATGGGTAAAGCCTTCAATATAAGTATCAAAATTTGACAATGATGTGTGTGTGTGTGTGTGTGTGTGTGAGCGAGAGAGAGAGAGAGAGAGAGAGAGAGAGAGAGAGAGAGAGAGAGAGAGAGAGAGAGAGAGAGAGAGAGAGAGAGAGAGAGAGAGAGAGAGAGAGAGAGACAGACAGACAGAGATACTCAACAACAAAATAATACCTATAATAAAATATCAACAACATCAATAATAATAACAACTATAAAACAATAATAATAATAATAATAATGCATTTACAGTTAATAGTAATAATTCTAATAAAGAATGTGTATAATTAATAACAATTAATGATAATACAATTATGTTAATTATAGTATATAATTATATTTAATTAGAGTTAATACAATTAATACTTCCAAAAGTTATGGAAATAAAAAATGCACAGAATTTTGTCTCAAACAATTTGGTAAGGCTGACTGAAAGAGCGGGGTCGAGGGAACTTGGAGAGGTAGTACCTTTGCTTCAGGTTGACTGGGCACTGGCCCTCACAAGTTCCCAGGGTTGGATGATGTGATGGTAGCTCCCAATGGAGCCATGAGCCTCTCTCCAGCCAAGACCGTACTGCGTGGTGAAGAGCCACATCCTACTAGAGGTGACCCCGTTGACGCAGAACAGTACGGATCTAGACCGGAAGGTCGATAAACATTCCTGGTGGAGGGCAGCAGTATCCATCAGTACCGAGGTAGGGCGTATAGGAAATGATCCTGGACCGGACTATGTCTTGGATTATTGCAGGCGGTAGTCAAAATTTGACCCATCCGGCTGTAGTACTGCGACTGAGGGGGTAGGTGGGACTCTATAGCTGTAGTGAAAGCAACCTACCTAGAGGAGAAAACCTCAATCACAATCCTGGCCCTCCAGGTTGGAGGTTGGGCTATGGGCTAACAACCCATTCCCAGAAAACCGGATGTTACGAAACTACCAAATAAGCCTCGGAAAGGACGGTATTATCGGAAACGACTCAGGCAACGGAATATGGACTTGTCTTTTGGAACGTGGAATGTTAGGACTTTGTACAGGCCGGGGGCACAAAGGGAACTATTTGAAGAGCTAAAAAGATATAAAATTGGTGTAGCAGCAGTGCAGGAAACAAGATGGCTGGGAAATGGAGTAAGAGATACTAAAACTCATACGGTATTATACAGCGGAAGAGAGAAGGGGAAAAGAGAACTGGGAGTGGCATTTGTAGTTGACAGAAACTTAAAACACCTCATAGTAGACTTCCATCCAGTCAACGAGAGAATATGTAGAATAAGATTGGCTACTAAATTCTTCAATCTGTCAATCATAAACGTACACTGCCCGACTGATGAGAAGGATGAGGATTTAAAAGCAGAATTTTACCAATTGCTGGAAAAAATATATGACACCGCCCCTAAGAATGACATTAAACTAATCATGGGGGACATGAATGCGAAAATTGGGAAAGAAGATGCATACCTTGGCACCATAGGTAGGCACAGTCTACACAATGAATCCAACAGAAATGGGGAACTGCTTATCGACTTCGCTACAAGCAGGAATATGGTTATCAGCTCAACTCAGTTCCCACACCGGGATATCCATAAGGGAACGTGGGTAGCCCCAGATGGGAAAACAGTCAACCAGATAGATCATGTGATCATAGATAAAAGAGCAGCTACAAGTATAATTGATGTCAAAACCCGGAGAGGAGCGTCAGTTGGTTCTGATCACTATATGGTGCAGATGAAGTTTAGATGCAGGGTGGCTGTATATAGGAAGGACAGACTCAGAAGACAGGAAAAGGTTAACACAGTGAGTTTAAAGGACCCAGAAAGGGTACAGGAATATGCTGGGAAAGTGAGGAATAGATTGAACGAGTCAGTCGCAGGAACGGTGGAAGAGAAATGGCAGAGCCTTAAGTGCGCACTCCTGGAAACCGCCAGAGAGGTACTAGGAATAGAGGAGAGATGGAGGCGGGAGGACTGGTTTGATGAGGAATGCAGGGAGAGTGTTGCACGGAGGAATGAGGCTCACAGGAAGTATTCTCAGTGTAGGACTAGAGAAAGGAAGCAAGAATATGAAGAGAATAGAAGACTGGCAAATAAAGTATGTAGAAAAAAGAAAAGAACTTTTGAAAACGGGCTGCTTCTCAAAATGGAGCAGGACTTTGCAGATGGAAGAATAAGGAATGCTTATAAACATCTTAAGCATCTCAGGGAAGGTTATAAACCATCTACAACACTATGTAGAGACAGGGAGAATAGAATTGTCAGTGATCCAGAGAAAATTAAAACTATCTGGCGAGAGTACTTCGATGGCCTCCTTGGTGGTATGCTACAGGGAGGAGAAATTGTTGCTCACACTCCGCGGAATGCAAACATTGGGGGGATGGAATGTGACCCACCATCAATTCAGGAAATAGAAGAAGCTATTAGTGCCCTCAGGAACAACAAGGCACCAGGTACAGACTTGATTCCTGCAGAACTGCTTAAAGCTGGAGGTGCTGATGTGGTGGTCGCACTGCACTCCTTAATCGTGGACATATGGCAAACGGAACGAATCCCCATGGAATGGAATAAGTGCATTATATGCCCCATTTATAAAAAAGGCGACAAACTTCAATGTAGAAATTACAGAGGCATTTCGTTGCTGTGCACCTCCTACAAGGTTTTTGCGTACATCTTGAACCAAAGGCTGAGACCCCTCACAGAAAATATAATACGGGAATACCAAGCTGCATTCCGACTTGGAAGGTCTACAATCGACCAACTCTTCTCGGTAAAACAGATACTAAGATGCGGATGGGAACGTGATATTGATGTGTACCAGATCTTTGTGGACTTCAGGCAAGCATATGACTCTATTAATAGAGACAAACTCTACACCATAATGCATGAATTTGGAATACCAGGCAAGCTGGTAAGATTAACCCAGGCTACTATGCAGCAGACTGAAGCCCAAGTAAAGTTGGATAGCCAACTAACTGAACCCATAAATATTACACGGGGACTAAAGCAGGGAGATGGGTTGGCCCTAACACTATTTAATATTGCATTGGAATATGTAATTAGAGGCTTATCAATAAATAGCTCCAATCTGTTAACAAATAAAACTGTACAGATAGCCGCATATGCAGATGACATTAACATCATGTCAAGACGGATCACGGCAGCTAAAGAAATATTTATAGAGCTCAAAAACAAAGCCAAGGAAGTTGGGCTAGCCATAAATATGGATAAAACAAAAATACTTATACAAACAAGAAGGGACCAGGTTCATAACAACATCGAGATAGAGGAGGACACAATTGAGGTGGTGGACAATTTCACGTATCTCGGAGTGAATCTAGCAAAGACTGGATCAGAGGAGCCGGAGATCCAAAGACGGACCACCATGGCTAACAAGGCGTACTTCGCATTGCTGCCATCATTTAGGTCTGGGGATGTGCACAGGGAAACAAAAATGAAAATATATAGGACTGTCATCAGACCGGTGCTATGCTACGGGTGTGAGGCATGGGCAATCACACAGAAAACAGTCGACATAGTAGACACCTTTGAAAGGAAAATCCTCAGACGCATTATAGGCCCAATACAAGAAAATGGCTCATGGAGACTGAGATACAACAACGAACTGTATCAAATATATAAAGAGATACCAGTCACAAAATTTATAAGAATTCAAAGATTGCGTTGGGCCGGACATGTTATGAGAATGGAGGGTGGCAGGAACCCTAAGAGGGCTTTGCTGGGTACATGGGAGGGAACGAGACCTAGAGGTAGACCGAGGAAGAGGTGGGAAGATGGCGTTGCAGAGGACGCAAGAGACATGGGGATAAGAAACTGGAGGAGGGTTGCAGTGGATAGAGTGGATTGGAGGCGGAGATTGGTGGAGGCCAGGGCCCGACTTGGGCTGTAGCGCCATAGGAGAGGAGAGGACTGAAAGAGCAGACAATTTTTGTCAAATGGTAAATTGAATGTCCTCATTTTCTTTTCAGTTAACTGTTAAATTAAATAAAGGACTATTTGTTTGGCTTATGTAGACAGGTCCTTTTTTGACCCTCTGGGGGGTCTGGTCTCATTCACCCCTCCCCCATAAATATATCGCAGGCCTAATCATACACAACATTGCATTTCAATTTTGCATTGAATCCAAAGACACTATCAAAATCATATGTTTGTGGCTCCCTGCTGTATAGGCACACCACTTATAAAGACTTCTTCCTCTTTAAATTGTAAGAAATTTTTTCACTTATTGTCATACCAAGCATTTTCATATGGGGCCTTTAAATACAGAAAAATATTCTTAAGTTTTCATTTGCAAATAATCTTTAAGATAATCACTAAAATTATATTATAACATTTTCAATTCACAAAAATTATGTGGGATTCTAAATGAAAAAAAAAAAAATTAGAAAAAACTGAAACGTAAAAAGATTGCAATGAACAAAAATAAATCTTCAGTGTTTAGTTTCATAAGTAAAAATGAAGGTACAAAACCTTAAGAGCCAAAAACCAAACTAACATTTCCAGGCCATGGTCAGGTTAATGACTTACAACTGGTTACCTGATGATTCGTCTACTAATGTGAACATTGCATTTAGCTAAGGTATTTAATTGTTAACACTGTTGGTTTTGAACAGTCAACCATAAAACTACACGAAGCAGTAAATTATGTCTTCAACTAGAGCAAAATCCGGAAAAATTGATTCTCTGATTTTACAACAGAAAGATTCAGTAACATCAACATATTATGAAGCTTTGATGTTACATTACATTCATAGTGAAATATCTTGGTACAACACTGAATAACAAACTCTAATGGAATGGGCATAAAAAAAGACGATTGGCTGTTAAGTCAGAAATCTGAATTATTGTTACCATTAGCACACTATAAACAAGTCCCGAGACCCATCTGATCTTACAGCATTCAAATCCAGGGTCATGATAAATTTTTCTACCACAGAGTAGGCCTATATGCATTGTGTTTAAATGTAGGTATGAATTTTGGCTCGGACGCAGTGTTTGGGAGAAGTATGGAGTTGGTATCTATGCACCAGTTTGACAAGTGCCATGTCTGGGAAAATTCATGTATTCCGAATTATCATACTGTGTATGCACTTTGAACAGTGTTATATAGTCCATTCAGAATAGTGACATTTCCCATGATCTAGAAGTGGACAATATAGTTAGTGAAAACAAACGATTCACTCAAGCCCATGAACAGAGTTTTCAACAGAATGTTAATGAGCAAGCACCAAGACTACTCGATAAAACTAGGTTACTTAGAAGTTTTAAATGGACAATGCCTTTTGACTTTGCTGTTTATCAATGGGTTAACTTAGATCTGTAATATATATAGATGATTTGTGTAATGAGATATTTGTGTAAATCTCATGTAAACTGAATATTGGTGCTGTAACATGTTGCAGTGTATATAAAAGGAAAAATTTAATATTTCTAGTTACCTACCGTATTTTCGTTGTTTTATCACATTTCAATATAAATCACAAAAGTAATAATTACCGGTAATTAATTATTCTGAAACTACAAATAATTTTTGTCACCTCTTCTTAACTGTAGTGGAATATTGGCATTTTCCAAATGACTTACATGTCAATCAATGTTTACAGAATTCTTTTATTTTAGAGTTTTTATGAGTTTGACTTTGCTTTAAAATTTATACATTGCTCCCCACTTTATTTTAATTTAAATAGTATTATCCATAAGTTACCGTACAAATAAATTTAAAGTTATCGTTACCATTTATTTAAAAAAAATCAAAAACCTATCGGAAAACACTGGACCCCGTTTCCTGTAGAGGGGGTTTGCAAATCGCATGTTACACGCCAAGTTTTTCCAGATTGGTGTACTCGAAATATCGTTTGATAAACGTATTCTAGAATAAGTAGCTGTTAGATTTTGTTAATTTGTTAAGTTGATTAAAGTAAATCTAACACTACACTAACCTACACTAAAGTAATACACTACACTAACCTAACCTAACCGATACCGCATGTCACACGCGAAGTTTTCCTGAATTAGTGTTCTCGAAATAGAGTTTAATAAACGTTTTGTAAAACAGGGGGTCGTTCTATAATTGAGATAATTATTTATTTACTTACAAACCTCTGATCATGCTGATATTTTTTAGTGAAACGTGCGTCAGATATTGAAACGACAAAAACGCAATACACTACTTGCAGAAGAAACTATATTGAATAATATCACAATATTAATTGAGGTAATGTACAGTGTACTCACCTTGCTGTTTGGAGGAGAGGGGATAAAATGTGTGGCCGCAGTAAAAAAATAGTGGAGGCGTTCCAGCTCCGTGTACTTGGGCTTAAATAAATATTCAACCAAGTACCCTTCGAAATGGTATTTTCGCACTCCGAACCGAGGTACATTACTGTGCACCTCTCGCCACTTGCGATCGATGGTTTTCATATGAGCACTGGTGCCTCCCTCGAACCATACGAACAACCACTGACCCTGTCTACGACGCGACCTTGGTTGTACTTCCTGCGACCGAACTTGGCTTCGCTGATCTCGACCGTGCCCACCCAATTTTTCAACGCTACTCCTAACCTTGTGGTCGACACAAGCCCCTGTGATGATAGAATACCAATTAACCACCCTCTGGGACGATAGGCCTAAATCATCAGCAGGTGCCGTCGAGGGAGTCGCTTATAAATGTGCCATCTCTCGCCGAAGCACTCCACAACCATTTCAGCTTTTTGACCTTTGCATATTTTTCGTACCACTTTCCGCACCGAAACCCCAACGTCGCCTTCCTTAAGAGCACCGTTTTGTAACAGCCACTCGATTAACTGTTCCTCCCCCCAACCGCAAGAATCAAACAGCTTAACTCTGCATTTCGCGCAACTTTTACTACTTTTCACAACCCCATTACCAGGAACCATTTCTCTCGACCCTTACACAGCGCCAACAAATTCACAAGTGAAGCGAAAGTAATGGCTTTTGTTTACCACGTGCAATACTGTATTTGTAACGGTACTTTTAAAACTAACTAATCACTTGCCAGCATTTTGAAAAGTCGCGTAGTGACGGGTAGCTTTTGACAAATGAGAGGAAGTTATTTGAGAAATGAGTGGAAGGTACAGAAAATGATCGCCATGACGACGCGTACAAGAAACTCAAGTAAATTTCCAGTATGTTGTGTTTCTGTATATCAACAGCGGATAAAACAACGTAATTTTAAATCGAAATTTAAAAAAAGAGTTTCCGAAAAAATTGCAAATGAACGCGTATTCAAAAACGCTAAAAGAATCGAGAAAAGTAGGTTGCAAGATCTATGGTTCGCTGATACCAATCAAATACCTTTTCTGTAATTATTTCAGTATCATAATTAAGATTGATAATTGTGAACGTATTGGCAAATTTTTTAATGTATCGTATTGTAAATCTATATATTAATACGTGAAGAGAAAACTTTGTACCCCTTTTTAAGCATACTGCGCGCACGGAGGAGTGTGAGATTTGGCATACCGTTAAAGTTTATATGGAGAAGGAGTGCAGAAAGCTAAAATTTATATATAGGCCTAATATGTGTTACAAATACATTAAATAAAATAAAATAAAACATTCATTTGCACTTGAAAATTCATTTAAACTTTTTCAAACAATGGTAATTGTTAAAAATAAAATAATTTTGTTGCCAGGCAATAAAATTATAATTTTTTCTTTTTAGTGTACGTTCATACTGCCAATGTCAAACACATAATAGTCTGTGGTCAAACAGTCGCACAGAGTAGAGATTGTCGCCAAAGAATTTTAAAATGTTGCCAACAAATAATTACTGACAGATTGACTGAATGAGCTGTGAATTTTGTGTGATTTCAAATGTTCCTTTTTCAATAGTCTGTGGAGTGTATGTCAAGGCAAAAAAGCGTTTATTTTATATTTTGTATATTAGATATCTGTGTTTTATATATTAATGTGCAGTTGAAAGTGAAATACAGCTTGCTTAATATACACCTGTTGCAAAAGGAAATTTTGTAGCAGCAATTTGAATTGACTTACTCTCGCCTAATTATTATTGGTGGTTTCAAAAAAGTGAGTACATTTTATTATTTTTAAATTAAACCCTGTCTAATCTTAGTTTCAGTAATTCAATTACATGTTTTTTTGTTTTACATTCAGATATTCGCACCTACTTCCATTATGCCTCGACATAGAACATTGACGGGTCGGAGTGAGAGACAAAGAAGAAGGAATATATATTCGCGTGAAAGTCAAAATGATAATAGACCAAATGCAAATTTAAATAGTGTAAATAGTATACAAAATGATGAAATTATTTTGAGGGATACATTTAAATGCGCACTGAATGTCATTCCAAGAAATTTTAATACTTTTGATTGTGGATTAATGCATTTACAATGCAGGTTTTGCAATGCAAAACATTTCGAATCTGAGGTCACTTTAGGTGAAAGGACTGCATTCACTTCATGTTGTCATAAGGGTAAAGCAATATTACCGGCCTTAAGTCAAAATGAATACTTTAAATCATTGTATGATGGACTTACTTCAAATGAACCTTCAATAAAAAGAAAGTCAAAAAATTATTTTGAAAACATTCGTAAATACAATTCATCATTTGCTATGGTTAGCTCAGAAGCTAAAATTTCGGATACAGTTACGCGTGGAGTGTATCATTTTAAAATACATGATGTTTTTTATCACAGATCAGGTCCAATGACTGCTGGATATGGTCGCTCATCATGTTATGCGCAATTATATTTTTATGATGTTGACACTGCTGTCAATTATAGATTACGTGAACACTATAATCAAACATGCAATAACAATATAATGCGCGAAATCTCTCTTGAATTGGAACGCATTAATCCTTTCGTTCGGTCATTCATTGCAATGAAAGATAATTGTCAGAGAGTTGAAAATCAAAATAAAGAAATTTGTATGCTCATTAAAGTAAATCGTGATTTAGATCTACGCCGTTATAATGATGCAGTTCAAACTGATGTAGCAGTAATATTTAGTACAGTTGATGGTGAGCCACCTTTTGAATGAAATATGGTTTCGTTTTCAAAAGTTAATGGTACCATTAAAAATATCTCTGTTTTGGATTCATCATTGGACCCTTTAACGTATCCATTACTTTTTCCAAATGGTGATACTGGGTGGCATATCAATATTTCTCATAATGTACCAACTACATCTAATTCAAGAGCGCCCAGAAATAAATTAACCATGCTTCAGTATGCAGCCTATCGACTTGCAATTAGAGAAGATTTTAGCATGTTGCACCATTCACAAAAATTATTTCTGCAGTGGATAGTTGATATGTATGTGAGAATACAGGGCACAAGGTTACATTTCATTCGACAAAATCAAACAAGTCTTAGGTCTGAAGTTTACAACAATTTAACAGATTATTTAGAATTGAACCCCAATGCCAATAATGTTGGCCGTAGAGTAATTTTACCATCTTCATTCAATAGATCTCCAAGAAATATGTATCAGAATTATTTAGATGCAATGTCAATTGTACAACATTTCGGAAAGCCTTCTTTGTTTATTACAATGACTTGCAATCCAAGTTGGCCTGAAATAGTTAGCAATATTGGTGTAGGTGAGTCAGCTAATTTTCGACCTGCTATTGTTGTGCGTGTATTCAAGTCCAAACTGAAAGCATTAATTGAGGGCCTTACACTAAAAAAAATCTTCGGTAAAGTTGAAGCACTCATTTATACAATTGAGTATCAAAAGAGAGGATTGGCTCATGCTCACATTTTACTCTCTTTAAATGAGCAAGATAAAATTGTTAACGCTACCGATATTGATAAAGTTGTATCTGCGGAGATTCCTAACATTCAAACACATCCTACATTACATGAATATGTTGTAAAACACATGATGTATGGTCCATGCGGTGTACTTAATCCAAATTCTGTATGTATGAGAGATGGAAAATGCACAAAAGATTATCCAAAACGATTTAATGAATTTACATGTGAATCATTAAATGGATATCCATTATACAGAAGGCGTGATAATGGTATTAATGCTGAAGTTCGCGGTAGTTGCCTCGACAATCGTTATGTTGTACCATACAATCCGTATTTACTTGCCAAATTTAATTGCCATATAAATTTTGAAGTATGCACTACAGTTAAAAGTGTTAAATACATTTATAAATACCCGTATAAAGGCTATGACAGTGCATCTGTTGAATTAGATTCAGAGAGAAATGAACCAGGTCAAGAAATACAAATTGATGAAGTTAAAAATTTTTTAAATGGCCGTTATGTCGGATCAACTGAAGCTGTATGGCGCATCTATGAATTACCAATGCATTTTCAATCACATGTCATCGTTAGACTTGACATTCATTTACCGCATAGACAGAATGTTTACTTTCGAGAAGGGCAAGAAGGTCAAGCAAGTGAAAATGCAAGACAAACAAAATTATTAGCATTTTTTGAATTGAATCGATCAGATCCATCAGCGCATGAATATAAGTATATTGAAATTCCTTTGCATTATGTGTGGGAAGATTCCCGAAAAAAATGGAAGAAGAGAAGGCGTGGAGGTGATAAAATCATTACACGCATATATGTAGTATCACCAAAAAACATCAAACTTTTCCATTTTCGATTGCTTTTATTACATGTCTGGGGTCCAAAATCATTTGAGGATGTTAGAACATACAATGGAATTATACACACTTCTTTTGTTGAAGCGTGCCATGCTCGCGGCATTGCTTCAAATGATAATGAATGGCGCGAATGTTTAAATGAAGCAAAAGAATTACATTCACCAAAACAAATGCGAAATTTATTTGGTTACATTTGTGCATTAAATGTGCCAGCCAATGCATTGGCGTTATGGAATTAATTTAAAGTATATCTTAGTGAAGAGTTTTTGAGAGATTACAATGAAGAAGTATCCTTTAACACAGCTCTATTAGAAATTGAAGATATTTTGAATGTTCATAATTTGTCATGTCAAGAACTTGGTTTACCAGTTCCCACGTATTCGCAGAGAACAGACGAAGCAAATGCTATTGATCCAATAGAACAAGAGTTTCTGTTTTGTGAACATTATGAAACTGCAAATATTGAACAGCGTAATCTAACTGATCGTGTGATTCGTGAAGTTTTGCATCATGATACTGGATCTAATGTTTTTTGTTTAACCGCTCATGCAGGTTGTGGAAAAACATTCACACAAACAGCAATTCACAAATTAAATTCGCTTAATCTTAGTTGCATTGCAACAGCGTTCAGTGGCATAGCTTCAACTCTATTACTTGGAGGTAGAACTTTACACAATGTGTTTAAATTGCCTATACCCATTTTGGAAAATTCTGTAGCGAATATTACCGCAAATAGTAGCTATGGACGTTACATAAATTCATCATCATTGATAATTATTGATGAAATTTCTATGTGCCCACTGCAAGTGTTGAAAATCATAGATATATTATTGCAGGATCTATGCGATGAAAATGATAAACATAAACCATTTGGAGTGAAAACGATACTTCTGTGCGGTGATTTTCGGCAAATCTTACCAGTTGTCCCACATGGATCACATGCAACTTTAATTGAAAATTGTGTCACGAGTTGGCATAAATATGTTTATTTTCATAAAGTAACGTTTACTCAAAATATGAGAGCCTTACCAAGTGAAATAGAATTTGTCGAATTCTTGAAAAAAATTGGCAATGATGAAGCCCCACAATTCCCTCACTTTGGTGAAAATATTATTGAAATACCTCAGCAATTAATAGGAGATGAAAATAATATTATTAATGAGGTGTATGGAAATATTTCCAAAAACATACTCTCAGATAACATATTGAAGTCAGTTATTTTAGCACCTAAAAATGATGATTGTACTTTTATTAATACTGATATACTTAATCGAATACCAGGTGAACAGAAAACATATCATAGCTATGATAAAATAATTTGTGATGATGACAATGAAATCAATAACTATCCAGTAGAGTTTTTGAATTCTTTGACTATTAGTGGTTTTCCACCACATAAGTTAGTATTGAAAGTTAATTGCATCGTTTTACTGATCAGAAACTTAAATACAAAGGAAGCATTAGTCAATGGAACAAGAATGCGCATCAAGTGTATGCATCGTAATGCTATTGATTGCGAAGTTTTAACTGGAACCGCACACAATAAGAGAATTTTGATTCCACGTATAAATTTAACATATTCCGGTACTGTTTTACCATTTAACTTTCAAAGAACTCAATTTCCAATTATACCTGCATTTGCGATGACAATAAATAAGTCTCAAGAACAAACATTCGAAAAAATTGGAATTTTATTGAGGCAGCCAGTTTTTACACATGGTCAATTGTACGTCGCAGCAAGTAGAGTTCGATCATTCGATGGTTTGAGATTTTATATTTCCGAATATAATGACCAAGGGCATTTAGCAAATGACGAAAGAGTTTTTACAAAAAACATCCTTTACACAGAAGTTCTGAATTATTAAATTCACTTTCAAACTATTTTAAGTTCAATGGACAACATTTATTTTTTTAACCGCCCGGTTTTTTTGATTTAATGAAAAATATATGAAAAAATACGAGGCACGTATTTTTTATTTCATTTTTTATTTTGTATTAATTTTTTATTTAAATTTTATATAATTCGAAAAAGATAGGCAAAATAACTGTGTAGCGTTGGCGAAACCTGGTCAGTATGGCAATAAAAAAACCCAAGGAAATGTCAAAAAACGCGTTATTGCTTTTTAAATATGGCTTAGCCAAGCTAAACCTCATTTTTCCTATCTTTCATATTTTTCAAATAACTCGAAAATTAATGCATAGAAAAAAAAATTAAAAAATTATATAAGCTTTGTAGCAGATAATCTTCAAACTGTTTTCGAATTTTGTACCTTACCAAAAATGAAATGTAATCCACTGGAATTGAAAACAATGTATCTTATACTTCTATGAATGTCAAGTCTCATTTTTATTAGCGTTTATTTGATTCAATAATAACATGAAAAAATTATAACTGACAATGAATTATATCAAAAAATAAATACGAAAACAAGCATAATTGTGTTTTTTTTTTCAACTGTTACTAACATTAAATTTTAAATTTCATAGGTATTGCAGGGAATTAAGGCAAACAACACACGCTAATGACGTATTTGTACACGCTCGCAGCTGATGTAATAGAACAAAATTCAAAAAAATTATATGCAATGATTATAGTGGTATACTCTTTGACAAAAGAACCTCAATAACGTTCAAACTTAAAAATTTAATGAATTACGGTCGAATTTCGACCACTGGGCGACCACTAGTTATAATAAATGCGCATTACATAATAACCTTCATTGATAAAGTTATTATTACCGAGAATTTATAAATACAGGTTCGACGCGGAACACTATTAGGGCTATTTTAGATAAAAAGTTTGTTCCGCGACGGAATAGTGTGTATAAACACTATCACTATCCAGTGATATTCGAACACGTCATGGACAACAAAATCCAAGCTGTTATTAATTAATTACCCATAACAAATTACTAATCATACCTTATACGTACGATGGTCTGCACTCTGGCTTCAATGATGTATATGGCGTTCACAAATAACAATTTCAACCAACACAATGCAATGACAGCAAATTCAAGTTTAAAGCAGTGGAAACTCATGCCTGCGGTCCGTCATACCAACTGAAAAAAAAAAAAAAAAATTGTTCTCTGAATTTTTTTTTAATGACCAAATTGACAATCGATAAAAAGAAACATCATCGTACCTCAAAGTAGACAAAATAAATTACTTGTCATGTCCATGACCGACTGCATCGGCTCAGGTCAGATCCCGGGCTTTAAATGGGCTGACTAGGCAAATGCCCAGGGAGCCTGGTCCAAGGGGGCGCCAAGGAACAAAAAACAATACGTGTTAAGACTATAAGACAGTAGACAGTTGAGTGTTATTGTTAAAATTCTAGGAATGAAGGAAACTACGTTCGAATGCACGCCGGCATGCGCCAAGGAATATGTAATGAATAATATTATATTACGCATAGTTTCCTCTGTGCGTGTGTGTGTGTGAGATGTTTGCTTTATAGCCTTTTGCTTATATGTTTGACGTATAGCCTTTTGATAAACGATCAGCGGCGGATGTCGCCTGATATCGTTACTCAATATCAGTAACTTGCAACTCTTACTGACAACAAACTTGTTTACACTGCGGTAAAAAAAAAATTAAACATTTCCTCTTTCATGTTTGACGTTTCCTTTCAGTATACGCTTTCAATGTTATCGCGTTCACTTCGTTGTGCAAAAAAATGTGTTCTCTTAGTAGTGAAATAAATGTATGTATAATTTCAGTTATTTCATCACAGATAAAAACTGTCAAACGTTTATCTTCATTATACTGTAGCCTGTTATTTCCCTAGTGTAAGGTGGTGGGGGGTGGGGGAGAAAAGTAAAAAAATGAAAGGGGGCGGCTATAAGAATGCTTTCATTGCTTTGCCCAGGGTGCAAGGTAGCTGAAATCGGGGCCTGGCTCAGGTATCTAATATTCTATAAAAACTAGTATCTGAAATGCGTGTCCGCGTCGGGGTAGTGTTTATAAAAATTTTTAGGATACTCGGATACGTCATGGTTAACAAAATCCAATCAACTAGTAATAACAACAAGTACCCCAAAATTAATTACGCAGTTGTGTGACCACGTCATGCCGCTTGTTGAGCTTATAGCAATTGCTTTTATTATAGTAGGTTACAAGTCTCTGAACCTATTCGCTTCCTGTAATGTACTTCTTTTTAGTCGACAGTACAAACCGTGTTGTTATAGCGTGGCTCCACTTACAAAGTCAAACACCACATGCTTCGTGCAGAAACCTGAATCAGAATAGACGACCACGGGCGGCTCGATGCTAGTAAAGGCGGCTCTGTTTACAACGAAAGAGTAATCAGAGGGAAACGCTTAATTAATTAATGTAGTGGTGTTTACTGAAAGTAAATAATAAGTTCATATAATACTTCACTGTAAAGAATTGTGTGTCGTTAATATATATTAAAAGTATATTTTGCCATAAGTAATATTATTCGTAATAGAAATCACGGCTCTTCCTTTCTTTTCAGTGTTGAGATACTTTTGCCATTGGCTGCGCTAGCAGCGTCAACAATGGCGTTTACGTTGTGGAGTCTATTTGAAGCATCTTTGTTATGTTTAAATGCTGTTTGCGTATTACATGAAGAAAGGTTCCTAGCGAAAGGTAATTTTCAGTAAGTGACCATCGTTTGTATAAAAATACAAATAACATAAGAACATTCAAGTATTAAAATCATAAGTAAAAATTTTTTTTGATTGCCGAACGGGAAATTCAAAACATGCCACATAATGTACACATTAGCTGGAAGTATGTTTCCGTTTAAGGAATAAATATGAACAAGTGCAATTTCTTTTTTTGTGAGGCACCGTATTACTGTTTACACAGTACAAACCCAAATTTTATATCGTAATAATTCTTGTGTTACGTAAACCTAACCAAGCTATTTTATTACTAGTGGCGTAATAAGGTTATGAGAATGGTAAATAAGTAACAACAGAAAAAAATGTATATTTTGGATTTGATTTATTATGCAACTCTTTAATTATTGTTAGGCCTAAGTTATCAGATAAACCATATTACAACTCGTGTAGATAAAACATTATATGCCAAACAGTTATTGATTCTTTCCATGTCCATTTGAAGTAAGCAGTTGTATATTTGCTTACTGTTAATGTTGATTAATGGAAATAACCATTAAGATCCTGTATGTTTCAGCTGAATACAGAAAAGTGGATGAAATGTAACAGTTGAGAGTTTGTTTGGAGACTGATAATTTGCCAATAGTATTCTAAGTTTTAATAGTTTCTAAGTTTTATAAGTTACATATTGTAACGTGATGTTTCCCTCTACATAAAGAAAATACCGTAATCTAAATAAGAATGAATGTTTTGTTGTTTTAGTGGATGGTTAGTGAGGATCGGTCAATAATACAAATTTTAGCTATTTTGCGTCGACGTTTCGACAATATTTATTGTCACCTGCAGGACCTGTGTATGAAATACAATAGAAATATCAAACATAACGAAACAATTATATATTTGGGTGAACGTGTTGGTGTATTTGAGTGTGTGCGTGCGTATATATGTATCATTTTATATGTGAAGACTTATGATAGTTTGTTTACATCTTCAAATTATCTTTAAGAAAACGAGCAAATTATAGTATGAGAGAACTTAATTTATACAGTATTACAATTTAAAATTTCTAAATGTAATGATATTTTAATTAATTAAACACACAGTAATCAACAATTGGATATTAGATTGGTACATAAATTGTTTATACCTACAGCAGTCAACATATAGCAAAGTAATATATTACCTATAACTAAAACAGATTAGGGGATGTTCACTACGTAATTATTAAAAGTTATTTTTACCATGTTTCACTCCCTACTCATATTAACAAAACAGTCATAATTTAGAAACATACAATTTACACAATAACTGTAGAGCATTACGACTTACATCAGATAGTTGACAAAGGTTACAAACAAAAGTTTCTGGTAAAATTTTTACTAACAGGTAAACTTGGATAATAATTGTAATCATATTGTAAAATATAGTCAAGAGTACTATAGAATAATGTAATTTATGTATGTGTCCACAATCACGCCTTCTCTCACAATCATTCTCCCCCTACCAATCCTTCTGACTGCCTCTCACTCTAACCTGAAATCACTCTTATCACTCCCACTCACTCTCTCTCTTACTACACGTCACTCACTGTCTCCCTTCTTCCCTCTCTCACTCTACCACCCCTCTCTCTCCCCCTCTCCCCTCTCCCTCTCCCTCTCCCTCTCTCCCTTTTGCAAAGAAAATTGATAAACAATGATAATTAAAATGTGAAATGACACTGTACAACCAATAAATAAAATGTAAGGTATTATTAACAATGTACAGATACTATAATATCTGTGAGTAAACAAAATACCATGAGACAAGTATAGTAGATAACAATAAATGATAAGAATGTAGTAATAGAGTTACTTTTGTCTAATAATGTACGAGGGTAGGGTGAAAAGTAATGAACACATGCTTGTAGAACACGAACGAAAAGAAATAGCAAGATGGGGCAAAAAGTAAAAAGTACATTTCCTTAGCTTCAAAATTATATATTTATTTTTCAACATAGTCGCCGTTAAGTCTAACACATTTCTCCCAACGCGTAACAAGTTTTTTTATCCCGTCACTGAAATAGCCTTCCGACTTTTCTCGAATCCAGGACGCGACAGCTGCCTTCACCTCATCGTCCGAGGTGCAATGATTACCCTTGAGGTCTCTCTTGAGTAGAGGAAAAAAATAGAAATCGCAGGGCGCGAGATCAGGGGAGTAGGGAGGGTGTGGAATCGGTTCAGACTTCTTGGGTTGCGCGCGAGGTGTGTGGACGAGCGTTGTCGTGTTGCAAGATTATTGGTGCCAGGCTGCCTCTAACCCGACAAATATGGTTTGCGATACGCTTTTGAGTGATTCGCCGGTCATTTTGAATCAAATCGTCGACGAGTTTGCGATGTTCATCGTCTGTGGCAGTGATCGGACGTCCGCTGTGTTTATCGTCATCAATTACGGCTTTTCCAGGCTCGCAACCACGAAATTTTATTACCCATCGATTCACAGTAGACCTATCAACAGCTTCGTCACCATAAACAGCCTTTAAACGATGATGAATCTCATTAGGAATCACATTTTCAGCAGTTAAAAATTCGATAACCGCACGCTGTTTAACTCGCGTTGACATAGCACTGCAACACGTCTCCATACTTCTGCTACTTAAAGCGTACTGTTGTACGAAACTCCTTCAAACTGCACATGCGTTTGGAGGGGGAATGTTACTCCCGAATGCCACCAGGTGCGCTTCTGTAGGTAATTTTGTTCGTGTTCTACAAGCATGTGTGCATTACTTTTCAGCCTACCCTCGTAGTACAGTATGAGGTGAATGAAGCCTAATTTTGTATATTGAAGAATAATTGGATTGTAAGAGAGAATGTAAAATAACTCAACTTGTAGTATAAAGTATGGCAATTGAAATGGCTACTAGCTAATAAGGTTAAATCAACCAGTATAATTGTTTTTGAAGGAAGAATAACATCATTAGTAAGAAATCAATGTCTAACAACAACATACTTCTAATTAATAGAAGGACAGAGACCATATAAGGTAGAAAACTTATAATAAATTATGTACAAAATATCAAGAAAATAATTAGGTAATTCGATTAAGAAATGATTAATCAAAAAAGGCTTGTAAATTAATCATGAGAAGATAATGAACCAGATAGGTACTTGGACATAGTAACCATACCTAGACTGAGTATGACAAATAAAGAGATTGTAAAATATATAACATGTATTATATAACAAAATGTATATCAAAAGATTTTAAAGTATATTTGAATTAAGTATCACTTGGTACAATGTATAATAGTTATGCCATTGATTGTAAGATGTAAAAACAGTCATAGTGACCCAACTCAATGTTAGACCTATTAGAGAATTTAAGAGTTTTATAGCAAGTTAAGATTTTTTATCATGTTTAATACTATTAAAAACATTTTGTTAATAACATAAAACTCTATTTACAAGAAAAAAACAAAAATTGTAACAAAAAACCATCAATTTTAAACTAATGTATTAGTATGGGCGAGTCATTAAGAAATTGTTTATTTTCTTATTAATGTATAGAAATATATCATGTAAAGGTTCAATTGTTAAGCAAGCAATGCAAGACTAATAATATTTTAATAATTGTAATTATCATCAGAAACCAATGTTAGTTTTTAAGAATTTTGTGAAATTAGGATACGGAAGCGGAATACTAACAACAATAAAAAGGACGCTATGTTCAACTGTCTAATTAAAACGACGTAATGATCATTGACCATGACAATTATTAGCCAATTAAAATGTTTTGTTTGAAGGGGGGTGAACCCTACAGTCAGATGTCTCGATATCAAAACGAGACGCGGACCATCGACTATAAATAAAGAAAGCTGAGCGCATCGCAATCAATTCGTGTATCATCATCCAAGGGAGTAATTACGGTTCTTCGCGTCAAAATTAACCTAAATTAATAGTCCAAATCAGTTTAAACGAGGTTATGTTTGCCAAGTAAACAAAACATAACCCCGAAGAAAAGTATAAAGTGTTGTGAGTGAATAGTGAAATAATATGGGCAATCAAGTGAATTAATCAGTGAATGGTGAATAATAAACAGTGAATAACAAAAAGGGAGTATAGTGTAAAATACTTTGAAAATATTATAACCAAACTATAAAACATAATATTGAAATAACTTCACTACTGTATTTACTTATGTACGATATTTCACTACACCATAACAATAACACTAGTAATTTTTAAATTTTGTTAACTATTATTCAATGAGTTTCATGTTGGAAACTATTTAATACTTTCACAGGAGGATAACCTCAACTTAGCCGCTGTCCGGCCTATACGAACATTTTATCACAGACGTAAGATATTATTGGTGTCTACCATAATTAAGTAAATATTGTAAAGTTTCATGACTAGTGGCAGTTCATTTCGTTAGTATTGTTGTAGATCCAAATAATTCATGCCTGAGAAAAAATATAAAATAATATTTAGTACGTTTAATTAAAGTAGTGTTGCTACTTACTGAGCTAGAATTATTATAAGCCAGGTTGATTAATTGTCGAATCAAATTTTATTTAAATGAGAATAGAAACAATCAAACATAAGTGAAAGAAAATAATAAATGAATTGTTAATCAAATTAATTTCATATGACTTGTTATTTTAATAATTAATATTTTTGTTTACGAAAGTTGGAATTTTCAAGCAACCTTAAAGATTATGTTGGTAGTGCTGAATCTGGAGGCGCTACGTATTATTTAAATTCTCCAACCCAAAACAAATGAATTGACATCAGTGTGAACAAAGATAATTATATTAAATTAATGATTTCAAAACACCAAATAAATGATTAATTTCTGGAATAACGATAAATTTATGTAATGCTAATCACAGGTTCCATATGGCGCCCAATTTAATTTAAATCCACTCTTAAATAAATCTCGATAGTGGTGATACATAGCAAATGACAATATAATCAATTAACTAAATTATAATATAAGAATAAACATTACAAAGACGTAACGACTTCGGACAGAGTAAGTAGAAGATAACATTCGAACCATACGACAGTTGAAATAAGGTACATGTACTGTGTATTATCAATTGCTGTCAGAGAGTAATGGAATGCCTTCCATATCTGTGTCGGAGCTTGAGTCATCACTTGAGTCAACAGTGTTGATGATGAGATTGTCCATGACAGTGTCGGTAATATGATCTAATTCCCAAAGAGCTTGTCTTCTTCTTTGAATACGTGTTGCACACAGCGACTCCACTTGTTTGGCGTTATCTCATTTACCGCCTTCTCTATCAGCTGTTTTACATCATGGAGCTTATATGTTGTGTTGTGACGGGCAACGTATCCTTTCAACTGGCTCCATATTAATTCAATGGGATTCAGCGTACAGTGGTAAGGAGGAAGCCTTAAAACGGTGTGCCCCGACTTTTCGGCAATTTAATTTACTACAAACTTTTTAAATTTATGTCTATTTTGTTTTACTATTCCTAAAAGTTCAGTTTTGACACAACTTTCTTCAAAACGTATATTTTTTAAGTTGAACCACGCGACAATATTAGCTTTCCGCCACGCACTATTCGGAATACGTTCAGTCATCACGGAGTGATATGGGGCATTGTCCATGATTATTACACTATTGTTTGGTAACAGTGTAACAATCTTTTCAAACCATTTTTTGAAGACATCACCATTCATTTCAATATGATAATCCCCACTATTTTTAGATTCGAACAGAAGTAAGCCCCCATCTAAAAACCCATGTTCATTACCGATATGAAGTAATATGAGACGCTTCCCTTTGTTACGTGGTGGTTTTATTCCAGTTGACAGACCTGACAGAAAAGCTTGTCGTAATGTTTTTATTGTAGAATCACTCCATACTTTGCTAGTCGTGTGTCCTTCGTGAACCCACGTCTCATCGAGGTAAAAAATGTGGCGATTCTCCGTCCTGAACTGCTTGATTGACTTTAAGTAATTTCTTCACCAAGTCGAAATGTCATGTCTATCTAGAATTACAGATAATTTATTTTTTTTTAATAAATTCAAAACCCATATATTTCAAAAGTCCATGGAGGCTGGTACGTCCCATATGAGGTAAATCGGGGTCATTATTAATTTCTAATAATAGTTTTTTTAGGGTTGGAGCTTCATTATGAAAAAAAAAGTTATGGACTTTACAACATATAGCCATTTTAACGAAGTCATCGCATTTACCCAATACAGTACTCTCGCGTTTTCTTTTCTTTCCTGGTGTAACGAGTTTCCTGTGTTTTTAATCTCACTTCTGATGCTTTGAACACTACTTTCTGAAACACCAGTAAATTCGGAAGTAAGTTTTTCTAAGTCTTTGATAGCAAGAGTCGGGTATTTTTCATTTAGCTTATTAAAAACGTTAAATACTATTAATTTTTCACCACTTTTTAGCGGCTTACCCCGTTTGTGTTTCGTAACAGAGACACTTGATGGGTCAGCTGTGCTATCACAACGCAAAGTATTACAAATAGTAATAACAAGTAAAACAATAATTATGCAAAAAGTAATAAGTTTCACCAGCTTACACTAAACACATGAAGTACGTAGCACTGATACACTCACACACTTTACACTTGTACCCTTAACCGCTAACTCGTAATCGATATTTTCAATCAGCGGCGATAAAGTCCTACTATGTAGTCATAAAGATGATTAAACGTAATCAAAAACCACTTGTTGCAGTAATACTAAAGACAATAGGTAGGTCAAAGACAATTCTCACATGACTGTACAGACATTCTGCACATGCGCGTAACGCATTACTGTGTGTACGGTGTCAACGCCCCTGACCAGTGGCATTTCAGATGAGCCACGTGGATTTGTTTACATCAGGATTAAGCTAAGAACGGAAGCAGTATACATAATTAGCGCATACAACGTGAGGCGTTAAATACTTAAGAAAATAATATTTTTTTTATCAGTTTTCTCAAACGACATAAATAAAGAAGGAAGAAAGGGAATTCTACAATATTTGCGTACTGGCTTTGACTTTTGTGTAAGAATCTAATTTCAAATAATCCAACACATCAGATACTTAAAGCGAGCCACTCTGTGTATTAGAGTAGGCAAAGTTTCACTCGAATCTAAGCTATTAATAACTTTGCGACTAAATTAGTAATTTATTAATGTCATACACTATTAATTACTGTTTATTGAATAACAACAAAATAGTAATATAATGATCACTTTACTGATGTCACATGATGAGATTGCAATTATAGGTTATATGATGATGGTGAAAAGATAAATATTTTGGGAGTGAGTTGTGTATATGTACTGTATCATACTTGATGTCTGCATCAGAACTGAATATTGGCTCTGTGAAGAATCACTTCTGTGTAAATGTTTTAGCACAGTTGCCTGTCCTGTGTTCTGGCCAGAACGAAAATTTTATACTATTCGAACTACCTCAGTGAGACATTATAAAGCCAGAAGATGGTATATTTGCAATTATGTTGAAACACTGTAAGACGTCTATGCCCTTTATATCTTAAGCGATAGCACACTTATTATATTCTCAAGCATATTGTATTGATTTGTGCACATTGGCAATGATTTGCCTATTTGAAATATCACTGAAGAAATATGTGTGTGAGTGTGTATGCACGCGCAGGTGCAATCCTCTGAACTAGAGTTGTTAAAGTTTGTGAAATTTTGTTTGCTAAAATGGAAATAAGAGTAATTTCTTATTCTTATTAGGCTTTTAACAACTTAACAGTAATGGAAGAGTGCTTTTATTAATTATTGTAAACATTAATAAATAATTGAAAGTATTTATTGTTTTCATTTACATGTTGCTATAGACTAAATGGGATGATGGTGTGTATGTAATTGCCACACAGCAGTATAACATTATGCATTTTCAGAAGCATAAAATTTCTGAATGTGATAAAACTATAATGTGGTCTGTCAGTGGCAGCCCGTGCTTAGGTTGCACGGTTCTACAACCCCCATTAAATCCCGAATTCTATTTTAAATTATAGAATTATGAATAAAACAATAAGTAATAATAGTGTTTTCAAGCTAAATCATCGTAATTAATCATTTGCTGATTGAAAAGCGCAGAGCAATTACTAAAAACTGTATACGCTCTTGCCGCGGTGTACATGGCAAGTGTGCACAACTGTGACGCGCTTTGTATATGGGGAAATACAATGGGTAGTGCTCTGGCTGGCTAGACTTAGTTATTCCTATTACAGCGGTATATACTCACTTGGTGTGATTAGGGACTGCAAACCCCACTTGTAACTCACAGCGCCACCAGTCTGTTTGTTGGTAAATAACACGTGGTGCTCCGGGTTGGAAGTTCGTTGTTAGTGTCAGTTAAGTGTCATGCCAGTTCATCGTTAAATGTAAATAATAGTACAAATAAAGAATTAAGGTGTCATAGTGTAAGATATTTATTATATTTAACTGGTAGGGCGCAATTAATTCTGTTGTAAACTTAACAAAAAAGCTGTTCAGTTTACATCCTATTAAAGAAAAAATTGAAATTAAAGAGAGTAGGTAGGCCTACACCTGACCTTTCAAATTTTAATGAAAGTGTAAAATCAGGTATCAGAATATTTAATCGTAAATTTAAAAAAGATTTATACAATAAATATTCATGGTTACGTGGGTGTGACACTAAATTGCATTATTTTGCTTTCCTTGTGTATTGTTTGGAGGCGAGGAGACTTGGACATTTTCTATTCAGAGAATAAAAATTTAATACCATCCAACCCAACTGCAACCCCAAAATTTTTCTACCACCAGCCGCCACTGTGGTCTGTTATGGTAGTTTATGGGGAGTGGTGATTCTGATGAAGACTTAAACATTGATAGTCTGTTGTTAACAAAGACAGTCTCTCAATTGCAGCGAACTATAATTCTAGTACAGTACACTATATCCATTGTTACACAGGTCTTTTCAGAAGATTGCCAGATGTACTAGGTACATAATGTGATGATTCTGAACAGTGTTTTGTCAATGTCAACAAAATTTGGAACTATCCCTTTATGAATACCCGCAATACATTTATTTAACTGGTAGGGCGCAGTTAATTCTGTTGTAAACTTAACAAAAACGCTGTTCAGTTTACGTCCTATTAAAGAAAAAATTGAAATTAAAGAGAGTCTACACCAGACCTTTCAAATTTTAATTAAAGTGTAAAATCAGGTATCAGAATATGTAATCATAAATTTAAAAAGGCCTACACCAGACCTTTCAAATTTTAATTAAAGTGTAAAATCAGGTATCAGAATATTTAATCGTAAATTTAAAAAAGATTTATACAATAAATATTCGTGGTTACGTGGGTGTGACACTAAAATTGCATTATTTTGCTTTCCTTGTGTATTGTTTGGAGGGAAGGAGACTTGGACATTTTCTATTCAGAGAATAAAACAATTTAATACCATTCAACCCAACTGCAACCCCCAAATTTTTCAACCACCAGCTGCCACTGTGGTCTGTTATGGTGGTTTATGGGGAGTGGTGATTCTGATAAAGACTTAAACATTGATAGTCTGTTGTTAACAAAGACAGTCTCTCAACTACAGCGAACTATAATTCTAGTACAGTTCACTATATCCATTGTTACACAGGTCTTTTCAGAAGATAGCCAGTATGTAGGTACAGAATGTGATGTTTTGGAACAGTGTTTTGTCAGTGTCAACAAAATTTGGAACTATCCCTTTATGCGTACCCTCAATACATTTTCGATGTTTTTAATATGTGATTGTGTTGATATATTACGATGTGAAGAAGAAGAAATGTACTAATTGTAAATTGTTCTGTTTCTTAATGTAAAGTGAAAATACGTAGTGTTTTCATGTGGGAGGTTAGGTGACAATGTTTTTGGGTTTGTAGTTTACTGCTGAAATAAATAAAAGCCATGGTTGGGAAAAAACGTGACATTTAATGTGTATATACAATGCTTATAACAGAGTAACACTTAAATTAAGAACCTAACTTTTTTAAGATGACAAATTGATGAAACTACAACAGCAATTGTAAACTGAAAAATACAAATATTTATGGTTAATGGGAAAACAAAAACCAATGTATTAAGGAATGACAACATGTGCTCTACATATTGTACATAATGGACATTTGTTTTTGGTTAGCCACAAAACGAGTACTTGTGTGGAAAATGAATATTACTGAAAAAAAATGAGTTCTGCCACAAAAATGTGACATGTATAGCCAAGTGGTGTCCCTTGGGCCATCTCCCGCCTGACTTTCGAGTTTGGTGGCTTTTCAGTGATTTATTTGCAGAATGAGTATTAGTGAAAAAACGAGTACTGTACTACCAGAAAAACAAGTTCCACTGAAAAATCGAGTTCTGCCACAAAAAGGGAAACATGTATTGTAATAGGCAAGGATTCAGTAGCCCTTGGACCATCCCCGCCTTACTTCAAGTTGGGTTTTTGCAAAAAAAAAAAGTTTTACATTACAGACCTATTGGTTTCCTTGTGTAATATCAGTTTTCATATTAATCTAACAACATCAACATTTGGTGCTACAGGCACGTGCCGTTGATATATTACTGCTACAAACATTTTCCATTAAAAAAAAGACAAAACCAATTGCAATCCCCAGCCAACTATTTTGCAACATACGAAGTTAAAATTTATATAATTATTTCACTTATATAAAATTATGTGCAATATTCACTACATATTGAAGCCAAAAATCACATAATCAAAAATGACTGCGGGTACGCATTTTGGGTCAGTACCCAAAATTTTTATCTTGTCTGACTTTATGTCCATTAGACAGGGATGCAGAATGTCTTGAACATGTGATTGAGGTTCTGAAAAATTACGGTAGGTCTGGGGGATATTTGCTTGGGGTGAAAAATAAATAAATAAAATTAGCAATATCCAAGAAGGAAAACTAACCCATTGATTAAGAATACAGTTTGAAAAATAAAACCACTTATGTTTATGACAATTAACTGTTAATTACTTTGAAAAATGTAATGTAAATAAAAATGTGTATATGTTGTTCCAGTGGGATGGGGAGCTAGCAACAATGTGCAAGGATTCGGAGAGCAGCCAACAATAAAATCACAAGCTTTGAACTTAGTCAGATCAATAAGGACAGTAATGAGAAGTAAGTTATTTGTAATAAATTAAAGTAACTGTGTCCTTATAAGTAATTATAAATTAAGTTAATTATCTACAGTGTAGCAGATCATTTATTACATTCACAAACCTAAATACAAATATTCATTATGTAGTTTGTAGCTCAGTATTTGTACTTTAATAATATCTGATTTAGTATTCTTTATCAAATAAAGTTTATTAACCAATACTGTTCATTCTAAAATAAATGACAATTGCAAGAACATTGTGTATGATATGAAAACATAAAAAACATACAATAAATATGTAAAAAATAAAACTCTTTTTACACGTTTAAGAGGGGCTTTAGCCTGTAGTATACACGCCGGTACCAATCTGCGAGCTTGACCTTGACGACAGCTGGCAAGGACAACAGCTAATAGTCTACTTAACAATATCGTGCCATTACTCTATGTGACTATTTGCATTACTTTATACCGGATCATATTTTAATAGTTTGCGCTCATTTATAACAAATCTTTGGTATACTTAAATTTATACATTTTCTGAGTAGTAGTTGAATACTAAAGCTGTAAATTATAAATGTAATTGTAAATTTCTTCAAAGAGGCATCGAATAAGTACGCGAGCGAAAGCATTTTTTCATCCAGCGGAGAACGTTTTTTCCAAAGCGATGACCTATACTTTTTTTTGCTTAATCGTTTTCTGAAAGTCCAAGTAAAATTTTAAGATCACAATCCGAGAAAGTGTTGAGGAAAAGTTTCGAGATATCAAGGATGTAAGCAGAGCGTAGCGGAGCATTAACAGAAAAGACGGGAGCTGTGTTGTGCTTATGTATACATGGTGTGGTGGGGTTTGTCAGCTTGTATGTTATAATATTAAACACAAACACACACACATATTGTTTTCTTATACGCCTATTTCGTTGAATCAGTATTGTTTAAAATCGTAAAACAAAATTTATAGTTTATAAACAACGTTGACTATACTGAACAAGTATGAGTCAACAAAATATCCATTGAAAAAATAAAATAAAATAAATACGAAAAAATTCGTATAGTTTTTTCGTTGTTTAATATTTCAAAGATCAAAATACTCCGATATGAAAACATGAGAGGTCTCTCTGTCTCACACACACACACACATGGGCGCGCGCGCGTGGACGCAACACATAATTCAAAGAATAGGCCAATCTATTGCATACTGAAAATGTAAAACACGTTTTGAAATAAAGTAAATACAAACTAATATCCTAAACATCGTAAATATAACTTACCATAATGTCCAGGACACTCGGTACTTTGTTTTTATGAGCTTCTGTTGTTTCCAACAAACACTCGATTTCCTTGTACTATTTTTCGTAAAAAATGCATTATAGTAAACAATGCATACAAGTTATTTACATATAATGATGTCTAAATACACGTTTGTCGTAAGAGTTACAGGGTAAATTAATACAGTAAATAAAATTGGAAATATAATAGATGCACTATTAAAACGCACTATCTAAGTTATTACGACTGATGTCTACTGAACTTCCTTTCAGTCAGAAAACATTTCGATACCGCACATATCTGCATCGGAATCTGTTTCCGGCTCACAATCACTGTCACTCTCACTATCTAATGAAATCACAAACCTATCGGTTTCTTCGTCAATAATTATGTCTCTTTCACAGTATTCCCTCTCTAATCTTTTAACTCTATCACACAGAGGTTTCCAGTCATCTTCGGACAGTTCAGCTTTTCATTCACACAAGGCAATTACATCATTCATTTTAAATGTAGTATTGTGTTTTGCAACATGCCCTTTCACGATAGACCATATCATCTCGATCGGGTTTAAATCGGGATGGTATGGCGGAAGTCGCAGTGTTGTATGACCATGTGCTTTCAGTAGCTCGTCAACTACGTACGTTTTCTTGTTACTCTCTGGTGTTTTTTTTATAAGCGTTAAAAGTTCAGGCTTCAACATATTCGTTGAAAATGGGACACTGTTATCTTCTAACCATTTTATAATATCCTCCTTTTTGGAATTCGAGGTGGATGCCTTATGTATCTCCACATTGTGATAGGCTGCATTATCCATTACAACAACATATTCAGGAGGTAGGTTGGGAAGAAGTTTCTCTTGCAACCATTTTATGTAATTGTCTTTATTCATTTGGTCATGGTAATCGCCACTCTTTCTTCCAGCCTTCCACATTAAAAGACAATTCGGTATGCAACCCATTTCGCCTCCAGCGTTGATAATTATCAGCCTTTCGCCTTTAGATACTGGCTGGTGCATACATTTTGCACTGTCGTCTCTCCACGATTTAGATGACACATGACTAGAGAGAATATATGACCGTCCATATAAACAATTGTTCTTTTCTCTTCCCTGTGCTTAATGAGACATTTTAAATAGCGAATACGCTTTTGGCGTAAGTCACTCTTTTCAGTAAGAACTTTCCTATTACTTGGGGTAGATTTCCACTTAAAACCTAGCGATTTCAAAATGACTCTTAAACTACGGTCACTACCTTTAAAATTAATCTTTTCTTCAAGATTTTTCCTAATTATATCTGCGGTTGGAAGTCTGCGTTCAGCCACATACACTTCATGAACGGTTCTACGAACAACGCATTTATCGAAATCGTCGATACCAGTAACGGGTTTGTCCCTTTTATATTTCTTTGGAGTCGAAAATGAACATGTTGGACTGCCATCCTCACCCATTTTCTTGGCTTCTTGCAATATTGTCTGAACTACCGTCATTGAAACTCCACATGCAGCTGCTGTTCTCTCTTGGCATTTTTGAATGGGTACAATAAAGCCGTCGTTACATTTTCCAGTTTTCATTATTGCTTGTGCTTCTTTTTTCATGAAATCGTAAACATTTTTTATTATTTCCCTGCTCTGACTATGTAGTTTCTTCCCTTTTAATTTTGATACAAACTGACATATTTGCCAAAATTGCGAAGCACAAACACAAAAAATATAATACACAGTTGAAGACTCACTACACTAACAAGACTACCAACGAGTATAAACAAAATGGTACAACACAGATTATGCAATACACTTCGAGGCGTAGCCGTACACTGAAGTAAAAAAAATCCACTCATTTGTAAGCCGTTGACAGCGGATGTTTTCAGTTCCAACTGCATACAACCCGTCCTTCCTCACCCAGCCTCTCGGAACTGTTTCAAGGTCAAGCTCTCAGATTGGTACCGGCTTGTATAACATAGATGTTACTAGTTGACATTTTTTGTACTGTAAAATGTAATATCAATCAGTTTGTTCACTCATTGTTTACCAATTTCTTATGTACCATTTCAGTGGGTATATTTGTTATTGGAATTCCATGCACGTAGACATTAATAATTACTTCTGTGCTAACAGTTGATTTTCTGTGGTTGCAAAAAAATGAATGTGTACAGAAATATCAAAACGTTGGTGTGGCTAATAATGAAAATTCCCAAGAGAATTTTCAGAAAATTATAATGTAAAAAATGTGCTTACAAAATGTAGAAGGTTTGATTTGGCTAATTATACTTATTTTGGGCTAATTTACTTAAAAAAATTGCAGTTTGCAAAATAGATTTGTAAATAAAAGTAATAAATTTCTACAGGTACAGTACAACTTTGTTTACTGTACTTTGTTTATATGGCCCTCATTCATATGGATTTTTGGTTAGTCAGATTGGTAGTATGCTACATCATTACATAGGCTCTACCAGTATCAGTTCAATCTTTGAACTTAATCTTATGATTGCCATCGTCGTCATTACTTACTGTGCACTATTTTCAAGAGATCTTCTATATTCTTATTTGTTGCTTCACTGATGCCATCAATCCACCTAGTCTTCTGATGTCCTCTTCTCCAGTTACCTTCCACTTTTCCCAGTATCAGATTTTTTTTCTAGTGAGTCCTGTCTCCTCAATTACATGACCAGTGTATTTGACTCTGTATTATGTAGTTAGGACTGGTGTGTTCTAGAATTGACTGGTTAGTCATCTTTGCAGTCTATGAGACTCTCAGAATTCTTCTTCAGTACCTTAGTTTAGAGGTGTCAATTTGACATTCAGCCATAATGACCAGCTCTCAAAACCATAAACCATGGACTTCACAGGTTCCTCTAAAGGCAAATTAAATGTTCTAGGATTCCATGACTTTTAGAGCCGCCTACGGTATAATGTGTTGGACACAATTAAATGGTTTAGCATAATCGATGAAACAGAGGTAAATATCTTTCTATAACTATCATGTTTTCTTTATGACCCTGAGAATATTAGCACTCTGACTTCTTGTTCCCCCACCTCTTCAGAAAACCAGCATGTGCTTCTCGTAATTCTAGTTTCACATACTGGTTGAATCTACTAAGTCTACTTAGCAAGTTCTGGATCGTTATTTTCCTAACATGTGGAATGGAGTGATTGATGGTTAGAGCATTCTTTGACACTGCCCTTCTTGGGAATTGGGATGAATACAGAGTTTTTCCAGTCTACTGCTGTTGCTGAGTTTTTCGTATTTGCTAATGTCGCAGCTTGTTGTGACAGGTGATGAACATCCATTTATACCAGGTAGTAAGTTTGGGCAAGTAGTGCTGTCACAACTTTTTGCTGTTGAACATTCTTCAGTGATTTGTCAGCCATGATCCAGAAGTGTGAAAGGTGTCTGTGCAGTTGTTGTAGATTACTGGATTCAACATTATGGGTTGACAGACCATGATCGGCCTTCAAATCCTCTGCTGAATGTTTCAGACATGCCCATGGTAGGGCATAAACATATGTGGAAGGCAGTCCTTACTAAGTTGACAACAAGGAACAAACAATGTAAATTGTCCCTAGCTCATCCGTTTACACCCTACCATATAGGTGTAGCTGAATCGTTCAGCAAAGGATTTGAAGACCACCATGTCCTGTAAGTCTAGAATATTTTACATATAATATTTTGTCCATTTATTGAAGGTTTGATAAGGTGTTCTGTTCTACAAGAGTTTTGCACTATAGTGTTAGCTGTTGTAAGTGGTATCAATTGTAAATGAATTTTAGTGTTGGTTCATCCATCTTCTAACTCTTCATGCCATTTTTGCCATTTATTGGCCATTTCGTCAGACAGCCCTGAGATGTGCCATGTACTACAGTGTTTTCACTGCATCAGTTATCTGGTCATTCATGCTGTCCAATAAAACAGAATGTAGAATCTTACCAAGTCTCTTTTTTTGTGTTATGTGTGTGAAAGTGGTGATAGTGTAATAAAAATGATAAAATTTATAAGTCAGTAGTTACAGGTCTAAAACTATTAAACACAGTCCACAATATTTCATGTGCTTCATACTGTGAAATTAACTCACCATTTTTTAGCACTGTCATTTGGGTCTTCGTTAGCAGATTCATTTAATGTATTCATCGCATTCACTTATGACATGATAGATTTGAGTTCTCACTGTGGAAATAACACATTCAGTGTTGGTCTCTAGAGACACTCAACTTGCACTGAACTGTTACAATAATATAATCTTTCACCATTGATTTCCCAACAGCATTAGCGACAGAGCCCAGTGACATGTTTAGATGTTTAGACATGCAAGTTGAACTATTGGACAACGCTTTCCAGCTACTCATGACATTAGTTCGACACTTCTTGTGACACTGCTTGTGGGAATGTTTACATTAACAGCTTGTTCTGTTGGATAGAAAAATTGTGTGATTTCTCGCCAGTGCAAATCCACCTTTAAACAGTTTGGATGGGATTCCATTGTCTCCACTAGCCTTGTTTCCAGAAATATTTTCCAGAGGGCATTGTACTTCACTTTCCAGAATATCTGGTTCTAGATTGGTGGTTTCGACAAAGCGGTTATTCATGGGAGTAGATTCTTGTTTGTGTAAATCTTACACGTATTCCTTAAGTGCTATAGATCTTTTGCTTTTGTTGGATATGTGCCATTTATGTCCTTTATCATTTTAATTTTTGCATAAAATTTAACAATTACTGAGTAAATTTGTTTCAGTAAAAACAAAAATTGATAGATTCTACAGATGGTTTTTCCACATACTTCATATATTCCTTTGGAATCTGAGAATTTTATTCAACAAAATATGAATTGAGTTATCCAGTCTGTCAAATGAGCTTCACTTGCTGTATATTGTACAAATGATGTTAATTATAAATTTCAATTTATAATTTTAAAATAAGATTGAAAGGATTGCTTTCTTATATTCAAGTACAGTAGGAATTGTTTATAACCTCCAAAGGACCATAGAAGCCAAATGCTATAGCCAGTAATCACGTAATCATACTTTTTGTACCTGTTTTCTTTTGTTTTTATGGTAATTTTTCTTATATATTGCTTATTAAAGTACAGTAACTAATTGGCCTTATTGCCTTATGTTTTTTTTCGCACACAAAAATATGAACAATTTTTCCAAGTTTCAACTGTGCTTCTGTTATCCCATCTTCATGTTGGAAAGAAGAAAATAAATAAAAGGAGTGAAACAACAGTTCACGTTTCTGAACTGTGTAGAATTGAATCTATGTCTTGAATTTGCCTGTAGAATTTCTTTGTTAATAGAAATGTTTGAATATCATTGAGGTTCAAACCTTTTTGCTTCAGCAAGAGATTGTTTATCATGTACAATATCTAGTTGCTACAGTGAGTTTTGTCGTTCTAGTCATATACAAGGTTTGATCAGTAAGTTCATGTAATTTTTGCAGTTTCCACCGCTACAAGTGTCCGATTAAAAAGCTGTTTTTATGTGATGTTGGTACACATGTTAGTGACAATTGTCTAAAATTTTAGCCCTGCTTGAAGCATAGTTTAGATTTCACAGCTAATTAAGTCATCCTTAGGTGTATTCGGCAATTTTTTGTCATTCTACAATGCAAGATTGAAGAAGATTGATTAAATTTTGTTAAACTATGAGGTAAACTGCTCCATCCTGGTAAACTTGTTTAGAAGGCTTCTGGCGAGACTGCTGTGCGTGAACAAACAATTTTCAAGCTTCAAAGACTGCTGCAAATGGAGTTGAAGATTGTGGTTATCAGATGAAGATTTTGTTTTTGTGTTCCATGAAATTCCATCGCTAGGTGCAGTAGTAAATAAAGAGTACTATTCAGGTATTTTACGCCATTTTTATAAAGCTATTCATAGAAAACGGCCAGATTTACGGAAGAATAATTTATGAAAATTGCAGCCCGATGATGTGCTTGAATGCACATCATTCCTTGTTAAGAATTTTGCCACGGCAATGAAAATGTCTTAATGATGACACGGCAACTGTCATATTTACCAGATGTATCCCAATGCGATCTTTCCTCCTCCCAATAGTGATAATTTCCACGAAAGAACAATATTTCGTGACCGTTGAAGACGTAAAACAAAAATCGCTAAGCAAGCTCAAGGCTGTACCAAAAAGTGCATGCTGGAAATATTTTGAAGACTGCAAAACGGCTGGCTTAATTTGTTATATTCGACTGAAACTACTTTGAAGGGGGCAGTGTAAGTGTTGATGAATTAAGGCACAATTTTTAAAATAAACAAGAATTGCATGCACAATTTTTAAAATAAACAAGAACTGCATGAAATTTTTGATCAAATCACGTACTGAGGTCTTACATTTAAAATGTTCCTACTGGTGATCTGCACTATAGTATACACATTCTGATAAGAGAATGTAATGTACTGCCCACATGTTTTCTGCCTATTTGAACATGTTGTTTTGGGATATGGATCAGATACTTTTTGACAGTGTAGAAGTATCTGAAGTTTCAGAAAATTATGATTTAATTAGGGAATGTAATTAATTAATGTTATATTAATTTAATTTGATAATTAAAATTAAGTTAAAGATAGTGTAAATGATTATTCAAGAAATGGTGATAAATAATTATTCTGTTCCAGTTCCGCTGATATTTTTGAATATATTAACAATTGTTATCAAGTTGGTCCTTGGGTGAACAACTCAACCACTTTTGAAACTGAACCAGTGATGTGACCATTACCAAGAGAGAAGTGCAGTGTATAAATGGCTGGAAACTCTATTATGTAAATACATTTCTCAAAATAAATTGTATACTTTTGTATAATATATTAATAAAAAATTTATTTTATTTATTAAAAATGAGAATTTATTTTTATACTTCATAGTTTCTTATTCATAGTTTTTTATACATTGTGGAATCTAATTGTTTTTGAAATTGTACGTATTGGTCTGTCTTCTTTCTCATTTTTATTATATCATTAAATTCTCAACAGTATGGAATTTCTGTCTATAAAGCATTTCCCACTGTGGCGGCTGACATTTAAAACATTTCATGCACAGTTGCAAGGGGGACCAGAGGGCAGACCAAGAAAATTTTAGGTGGGACCGAGTCCGTCCTGGCATACTCCCAGGAGTATGGGTAGAATGACTATTATATGAAATCATCAATACCAACAATTTTCTAGATAACCAACTTTTCTCTTTAACTCAGCAGACACATTAAAAAGATAATATTTCAAAAAAATGTTCACATAATCATACACAACATAAAGTCATATTACATATTAAAATTGTCTACTGTCGTTGATATACCCACCAGCATCGTACTTTTTCATGACATTTTTTCTTTTGCTAAGAATGGTAGATTTCTGTTCCAGGAACTGTTTTGTGATATTTTATCATTAATTACACTGACATATCGATCAAGAAGGACCCTGATAAGAGTTATAAAGAGGACACTATTAGCATGTTTGTCTAAAAAGTCCAAGAAGGACAATGAAATTAACTTACCAGCTAATCAGCTACTGTTAGTTAATTGTGTGAAAACTAATTATGAACCGGCCTTTTATTTGTAAAATGCTTCAATTCCCCGACAATTCTAGTTAACAATTTGTATTGTGTGTGTGTGTGTGTGTGTGTGTGTGTGTGTGTGTGTGTGTGTTTTACACCTTAAAAATAAAACTCTACTCCAGTGTGAGTTTGTAAAGTGCTGAAACAAACTGTATGAAGGCATTGTTATGCTAATTAAAGGATCCCCACTCTGATTTCAATTTGCCTTGTTTGTTTTATCATGTAAGGCCAGGATTCTATATAATTCTTATGAAAAGATGGTAGAATATTACAACACAAGTAATATGAAAAATAATAAATCCAAAAAAAGCAAACAGATTTTTTCTCTTTCATAGTATTTTTATGTATTTAACATAATTGTTATCACTTTAGTATTTTTTTTTTTATATCTAATAACTAAAAAAAATGAGTATCTGGGTGTTACATTATATTTTGACTTCCCAAAGTTGACTTCTAATTCCTTTTTTACTTTGGGGTACTTTCCCAGAAACTGTACCTGCACTAATTTTTCATATTTCGATTATGTGATAGTCTGTATCAACATGTAGTGAATATCGCTTATGTGAAGCATTTCTAACAATAGTATAGGTTAAACCTGTGTTGCTGTCAGCAAAACATGGTGGTGTTGGGTTAATACTGAAACTAAAAGCATCGAAAGAAAACAAATACACCTGAAAATAATACTTTTTATTTTATAGTTTCCCAAAAAACCAACCAATCAAGTAAGGTAGATGTCTCTTGGTTGTGGGTTACTATACATGCCTCCTGTTGTCTAACAGAACTCACTTTTTGCTTTAACTGATAAATATTACAATTTTTAATTTTTGCTGCAACAAATTTGGTGTGCTTTTGCTTGTTTCCTGACACCACAATACAATTGTGATATCATTGGTACTTTTTTATAGTGTGTATATACTGTTAATATATATACAATGTGTAAAGATATGTCGTGTACTTTCTTATGGTACATTCATGTTAATAATATGTAATATTTTCATGAGCAAGGTTAGGTGTGGTAATGTAAGTATTAATACTTTTTTAAGCATATTAAAGCAACAACAAATAATTGTAGGACAGCATATTACCATTTAGGTTACCTCACAGAATTCATGTTGCGTATGAAATTTTCATCAAGTGGTTTGTTTAAGTGTTTTACTCCTCAACTGACCACCTTATCAATAATTAACCTTTGTGTCATTTGTTAGTCTGGTAATTTTTTTTTTTTTTACAAACATATTTCTGTGTTAAAACATTCTGTTGTTAATTTTTTAAAACCAATGTGTTTTATGTTTTTCAATGGTACTGTGTTACAATCATTTTATTTTGTTAATATTTTAATTTGCTGTAATATTACTGTTGTTTTCTTTAAACACTAAACTAAAAACTAGAACATTTTTTCCTTACCTCGTGCATGAAAACATTACATATTTTTGCATGAAATTAATGTACAGTCTTTTATAATAAAAATATACTTCTTTCTTCACATCATGATGTGTCAGCAGAGGCATAGCTAGGGGGCAGCCCAGCCAGGAGGGCGGCAAAATGAGCATAGACTTGAAAAAATGTTTTCTGTTTATAAAACTACAAACGAGTTGTTTCTTTGATATGACTATTGCTTTCAGAAAAGAAATATAACCAGCCAGCTTGACCGTTGTCATAAACCTCGCATGATAAACGGTATTAGTCTATAATAGATATTTACCATATATCCGTCGTGCGACTTCGTTTTTCTCGTCTTATTTTGACGCGTTTCGGCAACGAATTGCCATCTTCAGAATCTTAATCACTCATATGAGATCGTTAAAAAATTAAAAACATTAAAATCATTACGGTAAAAGTGCACTTTTACGATATTGGAAACTCACCAATATCGTAAAAGTGCACTTTTACCGTAATGATTTTAATGTTTTTAATTTTTTAACGATCTCATATGAGTGATTAAGATTCTGAAGATGGCAATTCGTTGCCGAAACGCGTCAAAATAAGACGAGAAAAACGAAGTCGCACGACGGATATATGGTAAATATCTATTATATTAATATAAGCGACTTGGAGACAACTAACCTAAAATGTATGGTATTAGTCTATTTATACTAAAGCATCATAATTGCGGTTCATTATGATAAGGTAAATCGCACTTGGATGTGTTTTCTCTAACTAACAAATCTCTTTTGCTTTTGATGGCCTTTATTTTCACAAAAAAACTATTAAAGAAACCATTACAATAGTGAAAATGGGTTTTTGTCATGGCGAAAGTTAAATTCAGGATCATGAAAATGGTACTGCACATTGGTCTGCGTTTTGGGAATGGAAGGAATTGGAACATTCTTTAAACAAAGGGGGACTTATTGATGTTCAGTTTCAGGAACAAATGAGTAAAACAGCTAAGACATGGAAAGAAATCTTCAAACGGGTCATTGCCACAGTTCAAACTTGTAACGGAAAATTTGACCTACTTATAATTTTAATAAATAAGCTATGCTGAAAATAGAAATAGCTGGCGTGAGAAAGCAGAGAGGCGCTAGGAAACGAGGTGGCAATAAAGTGAAAATAGAATTACTTGCTAAAAGCTTGATAATGCATGTACGGTATGTTGAGGCACGATTTGGGACACTACTGCCATAAACTGTATTATGTTCAGATAGTAAGGGTGGTTACCAAATGTTGTAAAACCTAAGTGCATATAACAATAACTGGCGTGGGAAAGCGATGTCGTTGTGCAAGTGAGAGAGAAAGAGACGCTACTTTCTGTAAACACGTGTGCGCAGAGAAACGTTGGGCAAATTAGAAAAAGCGTCATACGTTACGCGGGAAGTTGTAGTTAAGCGGATTGGTTGAATTCGTATTTAGCGGTAGTTTGTACCTATCAGAGCATTTTGTCGTAGTTCGTAAGTAAGGGAAACTTGAAGCATGTATATATTGTGAACTTGGAGGAAATAAGGGTAGTCTTCTTAATATCGGCAGAATTGTACGGAGAGACTCGTGTACGTTGTTTTGCGTCAAATAATATAGATATTTTAATAATTAACGGAAAGAATCAGTAAATTTCTCAGAAATAACAAAGTACGGGAACACTATAATTATTAATATTGAAGTTATAAAGCAAGTTTCATAAATAATAAAAAGTCAAAGAGTGTATAATCGAAGTTATAATAAACAAGAATAAATAATAAATACATACGAAGTTCTGTTAATTCTTTACATGGCAATAATTCGCGGAAGGAGGCGTTGTAGTTCGAAAGAAAGTTGTGACGGAATAAATTAGTCGGGCCAAACGCGACGTGAAGTGAGTTAAATGCACTTAAGTTATATTCTGTCATCTTTGTGTCCAGTGTAATTATACAACATAGAGTTATAATCCATATGTTAGTGTAGTGCACTTGTGATAAAGTGAATTGTGCAAGTTTAACCAGAATCAACACGACGACGGCTGCTGACGAATCACTGATCTACAATAGCTTCAGAACCACGCACTTTTGAAGGATTTACGCAAGTAAAAAAATTAATGAACATTTAAATTCTATGTTTTTTGATAAATAAATATATGTTGTATGCAACATAGTGACTCAATCTGTCATAAAAGACTCACTGGTAGTTAATCATATTAATTTTGTTCTATAAGTAATTCAATTCATATAAGAAATATTTAAATTTTGTAATGTATAAATACAAATTGTCATTAAAGTAATTAACATACTTTAATTTGTGTTTATTATTACTGGCGCCCTGAGGTAAATCAAGAGTCGGTACACTAGAATAAGTACCATAAACTATTATATAGATTATTATATATTATATTTGATCAAGATAGTTTGTGATCTTATTTTTCACATGCTCCTAGGCCAACATAATTTTCAAATTAATAATTTTAATTCTTTTACAAAGGCCTAGCAAGAAGTGTATTACAACTCTTGCATAACAAAATCTGGCACTGAGAGGACATCAAGAGTCAATTACTAATGATCCAAATCCTGGAAACTTTCTGGCTTTATTAAAATACTTGGCTAAATTTGACCTTGTCATGAGATCTCATTTGGATTCAGCTCTCATAAATTTGGGTGTATATCGTATCTTTCGGCAACTATTCAAAACGAAATAATAAGACTGTTAGGAGAAGTGCGCATATATATTATTACTGCATGTAAGAAGGCGAAGTACTTTAGTATTATATTTGACACAACACCAGATGCTGTAGATGTAGAAACAAATGTCTCAGATTATAAAACTTGTTGAATTTAAATGCAATTCTGTTTATATCAAGGAAGCTTTCATAGACTTTAATCCTTTAGAAGTTAAAACAGCGGAGGGGATCACACAAGCTGTTACAAGTAAACTTGAGAGAGATGGATTGAATCTTAGCGACTGCAGAGGTCAAGCAACAACGGCTGGTATCCACTCAGGAGTTCAGAAGAGAATATTAGATTTGAATCCACTAGCTGTGTTTGTTCCCGGTGACAACCATTCACTTAACTTGGTTGGCGTTCATGCAGCTCGTGTTAATGTTCAGGCAGTGACATTTTTTGGGACAGTCTGTTCACGTTCTTTTCCTGTTCCACTCATAGATGGAGTGTTCATAAGGACTTCGTAAATATTAGGTACTCTAAAAGGACATTGTGATACAATGTAGAGTTCAAAAGCAGATGCGGTGAAAACAATATCCACTCAGCTGGATGAAGTGATCGCTCCACTGGAGAAACTGAGGGATACACCAACTGAAACACTTGATACAAGGGAAGATGCAGCATTAATAATTAATGTGATAGAAAACTTTAATTTTGTGACCTTGCTCTTTTTCTGGACAGTTATTGTTTCTTCTATGGACAAAATCCAGAAAATCTTGCAGTCCAAAGGAATAAGCCTTATTCAAGCATTGACACTTTTGGAGACGCTAACGGGCAAATTAAATGTTTGGAGGAATGAGCTGTGTGACAATATCATTACTAAGGCAGCAGAGCAGGTATATAATGAATGTGGTGTCAGTACCACAACAATAATAAGGAAGCGCACGATGCCAGGGTAGTATGCAGATGATTCTGCATTAGCCGTTCGGCAAGAAATGCGACATTCTCTAATAGAAATTTTGAACAAACTGTCGGTTGAAATTTCAAGCCATTTCTCTAACATAAAAGATTTAGAAAAATGCGTTGGGTTCCTCTGTAAATTTGAGACGTACGTAAATGATGGGGATATACATTTCAAGGAACAGCTTTCCCAAATCAATATTAAGTGCACAGTCCTTGCAAAATATAACGTAAAAATTGCCTCTCAACGATTTTACGGGGACAAAGTCATGTACCCAGGGAGAAAATTAAATTCGTAAAAAGCGGAGAAAATAAAACTAAAACTACTGATTAGAGCGGTGGTATTTCAAAGTAAGAAATATTAAAATGTTGTAGTAAGGCGCGGTAGTTGTTCATAAAGACAACCTTGAGTTGACGCCCGTAAAAATTATGAAAACGTAACATAGCGGACGAACCGTCATAAAACTGTATTATTTTCAAGGGTGTCAGAAGACTTCCCTAAGATTGTAAAAAGTTAAGTGCATCTAACAAAAGAACCGTTAGGTTAGACAGAGAGCGAGATGGAGAGAGACGCTATGTTTTCCCACTACGTTTTCACGCGCAAATAGTTGACGAATAACGGAAAGCGTCATTTTTTACACGGGACGTGTTCACTAGACAGATTGGGTAAATTTGAAATTAGCGGTATGTCAGACCAATCGGCGTGTATTTTGTAGATAGTTGGTGAGGGTAGTTCGAAGCAATGTATAAAAAACGAAGTGTAGGAAGTTAAGTTAGTCTACGGGGAGATTACAATTCAAAGACTCGTATTTAGTGTATTAAGAAATTTGTTGGTAAATTAAATAAAATATTTCAACCGTAACGAAAAGTCAGTTACGGTAACGCGCCTTGTGGAATTTTCGTATCATAAACACTTAATAAGCGTTGACAAGAATAATTTTCAGAGTAATCAGAGAAGATAAATTAAACTCGAGTAATATATCCAAGTTTTACTTAGTACAACATCAATCGTTGAATGTCGAAATACATAGCGAAATTTAATGTGTCAAACATCACAGTACGGGACAGTTGGTTGAGATTAGTTATCAATCCGGTGTTGGACGCACTTAGCTTTAATGATACTGTCGTATACTGTTGATACTGTGTATTCAACAAGTGTATTAGTATACGACACCTGTGTAATTGCCACTAAGTTATTTAGGTGAATTGTATAATATCTGTGAAACCAGTGTAAAAATAGTGCAAACTATCAGGGATAACTGTTCAACGATCAACGTTGGACGACCAGCCTGGAACCCGCAGAATTGATGACATCGCATCGCAGAGTGAATTCAACATACACGTAAATAATAAAATGAACACTCATTTTACTATTGCTTATTAATTTTAAATGTATGTAAATCATATTTTGTGACTCAATAAGTCTAAGAATCCATTGCCAAGAAATAAGCATGAACAAATTTTATAGTAAATTTATTAAAGTACTGACTTATAAATTTTGTAATATGTGAATGCAAATCGTTATTAAAAAACTTAATTAATAACAATCAAATGATGTTTATTTATTACTGGCGCCCTGGGATAATTCTTAAGAGTCAGTACACTAAAGTAAGTGTGACATCCTGTTGCTGAGAATTAGTATGTGATAAATATTAATATTGTCATTGAGTAATTTAGCTTGATAAACTCTTACTTTATACATGCTCGTAGGCCAAGTAGTATAAAAAGTTGTAACGTGAAATAGTAGTAAGGCCTATTAAAAGTGTATTACAAAAACATGACCTAAAAAATGAAGAATTGTTTAGTGACTTGAAAGACGTCATACTTTTGTTAAAAAGAGCAAAAGTTAGCTGCGAAGAAATGGACTTTACACCTCAGGGTCTGCCACAATACATTTCTTCAATGGGATAAGAAGCCTACAAAACACTAGTAACAGCTTTAAGGTACGTTTTCCTCGGTGCGACTATTGCGATGATCGTTCAATGATTATTGTTGAACGATAATCGTTGGTTACTATTTTGCTCGGAGCGTCTGCGATTTGTTGATTTTTCACTAGTCGCGTGTTTTCATTCACAGTCACATCGTCTAGAGGAAGGTTGTGTTTAACAGAATTAGTTTAAATAGTAGACGTAAAAGATTATTACTTAAATGCCTTTTGATTGAGGAGATGGAAGACGATGAAATACTTCTCCATACGTATGGGATGAAAAGAGCCAAAAAACACCGTCTGTTTGAGCTCAAACATGAAGAGGGACTGTATCAAAAATTGATCACTACCCATCTGCGTGAAGACAACAAAAAGTTCTCCAAATTTTTCCGTCTTTCTGTTGAACAGTTTGAATTCATGCTAGGATTAATCAAAGACGATATCTACAAAGAATCATACAACAAAAATCTGTACCCTGCAACACCCGATGAAAAACTTGCTATTACATTGAGGTAAGTACTACTGTTATTTACACTCTGAAATTCGGTTGTCTTGCATTTTGAAACCTTACAAATATTAAAAAAAAAAAACATGGATAGTAAAAAGCAATGTATATCAAACAAATTTATTGAAAGATGAAGTTCCTAAAATACAAATAGTAGAAGACAAAAAATTCTGCAGACATTATTTTATGTAAAAGCTTCATCTCCAAGTTGATGGCAAAAGTTTTTGGGAGGTTAAGAAGGAAGATGAGGTAGAGAGAAGGGAGTGAGCTCTGTTAGTGTAGAACTCTGATGCGAATAATCTGCATCAGAATATGGGGATAATAATTGAGGCGAAACAGTAGCTGAAGTATCGCTGCAAAAATGTTGGCTATTGGAAAGATAGAAGGAACCATACTGTATTGGCTTCCACATTTCAGTTTCCAACCTTGTAACGTTTAACGTTTCGGCCTTAGCTCGTTGCTGTAGAGCAGGTGTTAATTTTTTTATGGATTTGGCCAAACTTTAGAAAAAAAGGTCAACATCATCCTCAGTTTCTTGTACAAGCAAAGCCCTCATAATTTCTTTTCGCTCAGCTTCCCTTTTTTCTAAATTGTCTCTGTTGTATGGTCTTTTTCCTCTGCGTGTTGTGGTGGGGTATTGCGGCAAGGCATTACAAGGAGACGGAATCGGCAATGCTGTTGGCGTCGTTGTTGAGGTTTGCGTCGGTAAGCTTTGTGTTGATATTGAGGTTTGCGTCAGTGAAATTTGCTCATCACCAGGCAAAGGTGAATCTACTTCCTCTTCTTGTGATGGATTGAGATTGGAAAAGCTCCTGAAAAAAAATGTCATCTATGTTATTTTTAGGATTGATTTATATTGAAAAATGGTTACAAACCTACGATGTTCTTCAGTTGTTCTTAGAAATGATAATTTTTCCTCCAGAGTCCATTTTCTTCCTTTTTTTGTTGGAGTAGCTGCTGAGCACGTCTTCTTATTTTTGTTTCTATCGTGGGTGTCTTTTATGTTCCTCCAGCGTTTTTTGCATTGATCAACTGCACACAAAGTAATAAGTGATAATAAATTAACCTGTTAGAATTTGAAAAAGAAATTTGACAGCGTTACAGAATACGTTTTTTTTGTAATCAGCAATCCATGTCTTCAAATTACCATAAATTTACCTGATATTCAAATATATAATATTTGATAAAGTGACTTATAACATTTTGCCATCTGAGCACAGATTTGTACACAGAAAATCTGACTTTTTAAGAATTACAAATATTCAGACAACAATGACAAAGTTTCTAATCGTTACAATTATTTTTTGTAAGAATAAGACAGATATATTTGTCAAACATATAAACATATTTTTAAATTAATTCACCAAAAAATTTGTAAGATTTATAAGTTAAATTTGCAGTCCAACCGTTATAAAGTAATTTGTTAAGATTACCACATAATTTGTAAATCTTACAAAGTCCTTCTCTCTGTGTATTATTTTTTGTTTGAAAAACAAAAGTATATTATTTTTAGTTTGAAAAACTGATTGTTAAAAATTACAACCTTTATTCTATTTATCTAATTTTAATAACAATTAGCTTTGTTTAAATGAGTAGAAAAAAGCAAAAAAAAATTTTTTTTGTAAGATAATAAAAATTTGGGTCTGAAAGGGTTAATAAGTGATAATAAACTGCTTGTTCTTATTTCCAGGTATTTGGCAACTGGTGAATCCTTCCATTCACTGCAGTTTCAGTTTCGATTAAGTGTAAGCAAAATTAGCAAAATCATAAAACACACGGTAGCAGCACTCAAGAAGACTCTAGTGCCATTGATGTTGCCACCACTGACTCAAGAGGACTTGGAAAAAAAGGCAACAGAATTTGAGTTGAAATGGAATTTCCCCAACTGTTCAGGAGCCATTGATGGCAAACATATTCGCATTGTGTGCCCAAAAAATTCCTCCTCTCTTTTTCATAACTACAAAGGGTTTTTCTCAATAGTGCTTCTGGCTGTTGTCGACGCAAATTGTAAATTCATTTATATCGACGTGGGATCCTATGGAAAAGAAGGTGATCCAGGAATTTTCGAACGGTCTGCTCTGGGAAGAATGTTCTACAATGGAGCACTGCTTCCACCCCCAAGCAAGCTACCCAATTCCGATCTTGTGTTACCTCACGTGTTCATCGGTGATGATGCTTTTCATTTGCATCCAAACATGTTGAAACCATACTCGCGAGAACGTGCGATCAGAGAGAACTCGAAAGCTATATTTAATTACAGATTGTGCCGTGCTCGCCGACTTCAGAAAATGCGTTTGGCTTACTAGCACAAGTTTTTCGCATTTTCTATACCCCAATAAATTTACTCTCCCAAACAGTCGACGATGTTGTAATAGTTTCCTGCTGCTTGCATAACATACTGAGGGATGCCTATATTGCAAAAACTGGAGCCTCTTACCATGAACCAGACCCTACGCAAGATCCACCCAGAGACAATTTGATTAGTTTGGCAAGAGCTCGTGGGTACGCTAATTTTGAAGGATTTGAAGTAAGAGACTCATTTGCTGCATATTTCAACACCGACGGGAGGGTAGGCTGGCAAGATCGCCAAGTTAATAGAACCGACCGAAATTAATTAACTATTATTTTATTTCATGTGTCAAACTGCTGTCCGAAAAACCATTGATCTGAATTACGAACAAAATGTCATGAACGTTTTAAAATAGTCTTATTTTTTTGCCTACTTTGTACACGAATTACACAATGTTGCATAATATAGTTATTGAATATATTAAAATTTTGTTCATTTTGTGGTACACTTTCGTCAAAACATTTTACATTAAAAATTATATAAGTAATTATTAAAAGAAAATACAAGTATTTAAATAACTAACTTACTTGGTTTTCCAACCTTTTTGGCAATCTCAGTCCATACATTGTCCTTGCCCTTTGATCCTTGTATGACGCATGTGACAGCTGCCACAGTGAGTGATGATTCGCCACTTCCTCGACAAGAATTTCATCATCCGCGTCAGAAAAGGAAGGAGCCATGATGCACGTGGTCTTCTCACAACAAATAATCGTTAGCGACTGATAATTATATTCACCCTTCTCCTGAACAAATTCAAGACGTACGATCGTCGTTAACGACTCTAGCGGCAGTCGCTCGGAGCAAAACAGCTCCATACGAAATACAAAGAAACAGTGCTCAACGATTATCGTTGCACGATCATCGCAATAGTCGCACCGAGGAAAACGTACCTTTAACAATTTTTCCTACTGTACCAGTGTCTGTGGCTTCTTGTGAAAGATCGTTTATTAATCTTAAATTGATTAAATTGTACTTACGATCAACAGTATCTCAAGAAAGGGTATCAAATCTAGTGATACTTTCAATTGAAAACGACATTGCTTCATCTTTAGATTATAGTGATTTAATAACCAATTTTTGCAGCAATTGAGACCATGAAAGTTATATTTTAAAATGTCTCGTTTTAAATATTTATTAAATAATACAAATATTAAGTGTTTATTAATAGGAGAAGGTGAAATTAACCTATAATGGTAAGTTATTAATTTTTTTATTTTTAATGTTGTCCTTTGTTTAACTTTATGTTGCTGTAAGATATTTTTTGACGATGAGCTTTAGAGCTACAATGATGTTTGCATGTTTATTAGAACATTTATATGTTAAAAAATTTTTATGTTAAAAAATATGTGTAATTTCTTAATTTTGACTTAAAAAATATTCTTAAGACGTTTGCTGGGTGTGCTTTCATACAAAAATCTACACATTTGCATTTATTAAGTACTTCATTCACTGGATGGACCTTAATTTTTGCTCTTTTGTCTCCTTTTTAATTGTAAAGGTGAGGTGGCCGACGATCTCCTTGACCCGGGCGCCCAAAAGCCTAGCTACACCACTGAGTATTAGTCTATTTATGCTCAAGCATCGTAATTACGGTTCATTATGTTAACAAATATTTGTAGTGAGTTGTTATGTTGGAAAAGAAAAAACTGATAATCATACAGTATTAGCTTTGTATAGATAATCTTAACTGCTGTTCATATACAGACGAATATATTATTTGCAAACGTATAAAAAAAAAGTTATGTGGGCAATTCTTCATTCGTGTACAATTCTTTCCGGTTCGATGCAGCAAACGTGTTGATCATCAGTTATTCATGAGTATCTTGAGTGTGCAGTTTGTTTTTGGTGTGTGCGTTTTGTGGGTTTATCTATAATACTTCACGTGTATGTAATCATACTAATATTATTATTGAAACTCGATTTTTTTAAATTTTATTTGGAGCTGATATGAAACGAAGTAAACTCGGTGGCGGCCAGTTTCGGAAGAGGAGGGAAGAAAGATTAAAAACTACAAGTTCCAAAGAGTTTATGAAGTCTTTTATTCAATGAAAATCAAACCCTGAGTGTCAAAATATTACAATTAACAAGGAATCAATTTGCGATCATAAAATGGATGTTGTTAGTGACGAGGCTGTTGATAAATAGGCCACAGCAAAGTTACCGACGTGAATACTTCAAACTGTGGAAGTGTCAAAGTACAGTTACAAGATTCAGTTGGGTCTAGTACCATGGATGATGTTACATCGTGCAGTATTGAAATTACAGGCGATGAAGGACAGAACATTACTAGCAATAATGTAGACTGTGTTCCTGGTGCTGCTGTTCAAGATATGGGAGCTTGGCCAAACAATATCCACTCAGCTGGATGAAGTGATCACTGCATGCAGCATTAATAATTAATGCAATAGAAAACTTTAATTTTGTGACCTTGCTCTTTTTCTGGACAGATATTCTTCCAGAATATCCTTATACCGTAGGAATACGTTTTATTCAAGCATTGACACTTCTGGAGAAGTTAACGGACAAATTAAACGTTTGGAGGAATGAGCTGTATGAAAACGTCATTTCTAAGGCAGAGCAGCTATAGATGTGTCAGTATCACAGAAAGGATAAGAAGGAAGCGCACGATGCCAGGGGAGTATGCAGACGATTCTGCATTAACCATTCGGCAAGAAATGCGACGTTCTCTAAAAGAAATTTTGGACAAACTGTTAGTTGAAGCCGTTTCTGTAACATAAAAGAGTTAGAAAAACACTTTGGGTTCCTCTGTAAATTTGAGGCGTTCGTAAATGATGGGGATATACATTTTAAGGAACAGCTTTCCCAAATCAATATTAAGTGCACAGTGCTTGCAAAACTGTATCCACATGACCTAAACAGTGAATAACACTGTAAAAGTGTCTTTTGTACTTAAAAGACATCATACTTTTATTAAAAAGGGCAAACGTTAACGGAGAACAAATGGATTTACACCTCAGGGACTGCTCCAATACATTTCTTCAGTGGGATTAGAAGCCTACAAAACACTAGCAACAGCTTTAAAAAATGTTTCTTACTTTACAAGTGTCTGTATCTTCTTGTGAAAGATCGTTTAGTAAACTTAAATTGATTAAGTCGTACCTACGATCAACAATATCTCAAGATAGGGTATCAAATCTAGCGATACTTCCAATTGAAAACGACATTGCTTCATATTCAGATTATAGTGCTTTAATAACCGACTTTGCAGCAATTAAGCTTTGCAGGAAAGTTACTTTTTAAAATGTCTCGTTGTAAATATTTATTAAATATTAAAAGTAAATATTAAGTGTTTATTAATAGAAGACGGAACCATTAACCTGTAATGTTAAGTGATTTATTTTATTACCTTTAATGCAGTTCTTTGTTTAACTTTATGTTGCTTTAGAGTAGACACATTAAACGTCATATATTTCCTAACCATGTTTTATTTCTTTAAACAGTAAGCTAAAACCAAAAACCATTATTATCTAATCTGATAAATGAAAACAACATGTATTTTCGCTTTCCATTAAGAAACAGAATAATTTACAATTAGTACACTTCTTCTTCACATTATAGTATATCGATAAAATCGCATATTCAAAATGTCGAAAATGTTGTGCGGGTACAGATATTGGGACAAATATCCATTATATCTTACATGTATCTAAAGGTCTCAGGTTTGCTTGCTGCATTCATTTACCAATGAAATGGGTCACCCTGTAGAAATGAGTACATGGGGTATAACATCCTAGGCTAATAATGTGCAGCGTAAACAGTCTCAAGGTTAAATGAATAAAACTCCGAAGTACAGTAATCCAGAAATAATTAATTTTTAGTAAGAAAGATAATTAGGCGAGCTTAAACAATGAGTGGGTATGTATCAATTCATTTTAAGTTATAAATTGAAATCTTTCTTGATTTAAATGATTTCTTATGTTACTGATTGATGTGCGTGTGTTTCTATTTTATTTATAACTCTTAGTAAATATAATTTACTTAGTATTTGTTTGAATTACAATGGCTCAGACAATCAGAGTTCTGTGTGTGTGACCATAATTTGGTGTAGAAGTAAATAAGTAAACTTACTCAGGGACAGATATCTTCAATATTGTTTTCAGTCCTTTGCCAGTATTTTTATATTAACCAATACTTTTTGTGCAAATACTTTATCAGAAGTTTATCAAAGAATTTTTTCAGTTTTGATTTTTTTGTTTATATTTATGTTTTGTAACTGTGTTGTCTAGACCAAATGTAACAATAGGCCTTTAAGGTGGTTTTGTTTTTGTTTTAGTATGATTTCTTCCTTGTTTACGAAATTAAAAACATTTTGAAATACAGTAAGTTTTTTCTTGTTGTTTTCCCTGTTCACTGAAGTTTGTTACAATAAAATATTCAAATTCATATATTTTTCTTATTTTAGTACATTGAGTATGAATCAGTAGATCAGTGAGCCACAAGACCCCACAGTGTTTGGGGAGGGGGCAGTCCTTTGGAGATCCAATTATATGATTGTGTTTCTTGTCCTCACCATATATAAATCTTATAAAATTAACTTCCTGGCGATAAACTTAATTTTCATTTAAACCAACCTGATGTTTTTTTCCAGACACTGAAACTTCCACTTCCACTGACTGTGTTGTAACATGTGACCTTAAATTCTGGCAGCAGGAATTCTGTTCTTTTCTCTGAACCTCAACAGTAATCTCAAGATTTGCTTTGAATTGTGTGAAAAAGCTTCTCTCTCTACAGTCACAAATGACTTGGATTTAAATGATGTTCAACACAGTACTGCTATATTCTTGAATAACTCAAATAAAATGTAAAAAATCCATCGTTCCATTACTTGTTGAAACTGCACAATACTACTGACAAAATTCATTTTGAAATGTTAACTTATTAGAAAGTTCAAGAACTTTATTGTTAAACTGGAAGCTGTCATACAAATGTTTCAGTTCACAAAGATAAAGAGAAAAGAGGATTTCTTACATTATTCAGAAATTTCTAATTGCAAGCTATTTAGTACTATTTTGGATCTTGCGGGGCAAAAACTTTTGCAGGAGCCTAAATTTCTATCCAGTTTTGCACATTCAGTTGAGACCATGTCAGAGTTAGAGGCAATGTACTCCTTACGAGAGTTTCGTTGCTACTAGTCGTACTAAAAACATTTGCTTCTCTACTTCTCTGCTTTAAAAAATAGTCACATAAAATGTCAATTTTGCAATTAACTTCTTCAGAGTTTACAAGTACTTTTCGGGACCTTTCTTTAAATTCAGAACAGTGTAAAATTAGTTATACATTATAGTTATGTTCTTAAAGGAATCCAGTTAAAAATGTATGACTGAAACATTATGCACTGCAATTTATTTAATGTTGCTGCTACTGGTATGTTGACACTTTACTGCTGGTGTAAAAAGTAATATCTGTACTTCAAAAAGTTCCTTCTCATTGATTTTGTTGTCCATGATTTTTCCGAGTATTAATAATAATATGCACACATCATTTGTGAGTTTTTTTATAGCACTCTACTTTCTAAAGCGATGTTCACTTCTGTGCTCCAACCCTTCCTCACTCTGCCTCTTTTCCAGTGTTGGGTAGTCCATTTGACTATTCCTGTATGCCAGCTCTCATCATCCGTCCCCTGCACATGGCCATACTATCTCAGTCTCTTTCACTTGATGGTTTCAAGTATATCAGTATCGATTCCCATGCGCCTTCTTGTTTCTAAATTCCTTATTTTGTCAGTGCTGACCAACTGACAGCATCTATGCCAAGTAGTTCATTTCTGTACCTTGTATTGTAATATGTACACACTTTTCGTACATGGAACATGTCATTTCCATATCTTGTATTGCAATACGTGTATACACACTTGATATATTTAACACTAATTTTTTAGATAATATTTTTTATATGTTACCATTGCCCAAGCCAGTTTTCGCTCATTGTGAGCTTTGCCCGAGGTGGCTGCTAGCTTTGCCCTGTCAGTTCTGGTGTTGGAGGTAGCAGCGTTGTTTGAATTGGCCAACAGAGTTTTGTTGTGTGTGAGATGTATATAATGTGTTCAAAGAGTATGTGATTTAAACGGTGTCTATCCTTTAGAATTGTTGTTTACAAATGTTTTTGTGTCTTTGTACTTTTCTAGTTGTTTAACGGGAGCAAAAAGTTAGTTGTTAGTTGTTATATAATTGTTATGTGATCTATAATGAACAATTACATTATAGATCACACATACTTTTCGATACACTGATCCAAACACACACTTTGAATCCCAGCGCCATTTCCCTCCCACCAGCAACCCCCACCACACACACCTACAACCCGTAACCGTTACTTTGTACAGACATTCAGTATTCAAATCCCATTGAGGAAGACGAACACCATGTCGGAACGTCTGGGAAACAAAACCAAAAAGTAAGTGTTCACAGTGAAAGTTTAAATATATAGAACGTTTTTTACAAATTATTTAATAAGTAAAGTCTTTTTATAATAAAATGTTAAAAATTTTAAAATAAAAAATAAAATGCAGCATTGAAAGCTGAAACAATATGGTTGAGGACTTTAACATTTTTATTTTCAAATTTTATCGAATTGTTTCATGCAGCTATTATTAAATTCTAATAAAGTATTAATTATAGTTTATTATTACGTATGTCAAAAATATAATATAGTTTTCTCATTGAATAAAAATAAATATTTAAAGTCGTAGTGATTAACAACAGTTATTGAGGCATAGGATGAAGGTAAAACAGCAGGGGGATAGTGAGAAATCCTGGGGGGCTACACCATTGGCATGGGGGGCACCACTGCTCATCGTCACCATTTTCTATACGTGTACACATTTCCTTGACAACCAGTTCCAGTTCACATCAGTCTCATGTATCATGTACATTACAATACACGATTGAATCATGTGTGTCATTTGATTTCTTCCTGGTAATACGTATTGTCATCTGTTACACTCTATTCTTGTACATACATTGGTAATCAGGCCAGAAAACCCCTCCGTACCGGAGATACGTACTCTCTGAAGGACCAAGGACAGGTGACCATGATGGAACAACATTTTTCATATTCAATTGAAAAAAATTAATCAGTTGTAACACTGATGTAGGTTAACGTATTATTTTTCCAGTTACAAATTGCAAGATTGTTTATTGCATGTAGCCTTATCGTGTGTTGTGTTTTATTCGGATTATATTATTTAATAAAAACTAGTGGATCTAAGTGATGCGAGTGATGCCGGTAAAAGGCGAAAACTATGTTTACTAACAGAAAATGATGTCTTTTCTTACTCGTAAGTATATATTTCTAAATACAACTATTACATTAACGACTCGGAATTTGTGTTCCGAGTCGTTAATGTAATAGTTGTATTTAGTTAAGTAACGGACACGTCATGGACAACGAAATCCAAGTATATATTTCATCGAGTATCTTGGAGACTCAGCCTAATTCAAATAGGCTTAAGTTAAGTAAATTAACTGAAGCTCTAGAACCAAGCTAAATTACCTAAACCTAAATTACCTGACAGGTTTCTGTCATCGTCACGTATACCAGTGGCGCCCCAACTTTTTTAATGGGAACACCAATATTTTGAAGTGGTAGGGAGGAATACATGTACGTAAGCGTACAGGGATGCATGTACATGGTTTGGGATCTTTGATTTCATACAGGTACAGTGATGAACTAAAAGGTCCACTGTTTTTTACCAAACATAAAATCATAAGCTCATACACTCTGATAGGTGGTGTAGTGTAAGGCTTTACAGTTAGGGCATCAGGACAGTCTTTACTGGTACCTGGCAGCTATAGGCCCTTATAAGGCAAAGAATCATGAAGCATGTAGTCATGTATGTTTATGAATCGCCGAAAACAGAACAGTTTCAAAACATTAGGAATAATAGGTAATTATTAAGAAATATTAGGAAAAATTGTTTGCTAACACAATCGTACACCTGACACAACTTTGTAACCAACGCTTCTTGCCAAAAACATTTAGCCTACTACTTTGTCTTCTTTTTTTGTTGGTAGAAACATCTATTCCTTTCACCAAATAGCCTAAAATTTCTAAGTTCATTTCCAGTTGCCAACAAGTATACGATCTTCCTTCGTGGAATCCTGAGGTAAGTTTTGACCTACTTCAAGACAGTCATACTTTTTTCATTGCTGGATGAAGTTGTGGATATCATCAGGGCAGGTGTTTTGACATGATATAAGCACTTTTGTAACTTCTTGGTAGATGGAATCTAGACTGGACTACACTGGCAGCTGTTGAGGACTTGAATGTTTTGCTCCATCATCATACACATTGACCAATTCACTTAAGAACTGGTTACTGATGAAGGACTGATATTGCTTTAAAAATAATCAACTTTGTACTGGTTGGTGAATTAAAAATATCAGCTCTGCTGTAGTCCTTGAATTTGGCTTCCTAACAAATTCCACGAAGTTTAAATGAAAAGATCTTGAAATGTAAATTTAGTAGAAAAATTTGAGTATCTTCAACTTTAAAGTACCATTCATCGGTTTAGGCAATCCTTTATTGAGGTGCTACATGTCACTGCAAGCTTTTCACGACACATCTACCTGTAAAAAAATCTTTTAGTTTTCTCAGAAATCTCGTTGTGATTCACTTTTGATAACCAGAGTATATTCAAGGTTGGATCAATATAAACTTCAACTGCATAGAATCAGTACACAAACATTTGATCATCCGTGTGCCCTCTGTGGCCTTTCGCATAATTTACCGACTCACTATTCCACAGTAACTACTCACCATCAGTTTCTGTTAACAATTTGGCATAATTTTTGTAATATTTAATAGTCACTCTTCGGAGAAATATCAACTATGTAGTAAGTCAGTAACAATAGTAAGGAAATCCAGCACTTTATAGCTGATGCTGGCGTATGCTGAAACCGTTACATAACGTAAAAGGTCACTTTTGGACATGGGTTTCACAACCCCTCTGAGCACTTATATGGCGACCCAGTCTGGCTTATAGAGCGGCTGCGGATCTCAAGAATGGAAGAAGGTAGATTAGAAAATAACACTCTATTTTCTATTTCGAATATTAATAATGCCTTCTTTTTCCACTACAGCAATAGTTTATTTTGTCTATTAAAGATACAATATTTTTATTTTGTATATGTAATTTTAAATATGTTAAAGCAGAGGACGCCAAGCGTATAGGCATATATCTACCCGCTTCGTTACTGACATTTACTATTTCTGCATGGAATAAAAAAATATTACAGGTCTGTTAATTATATTAGATCCAGTGAATAAATAATGTGGTGGTTCCGTTTACTCACCAGCAATTCTTGTGAATTTAAATTCCTAATGATGAACTTAACTTTCAGTGAAACCAATCTAATGTTGTTTTTTTTCAAACTGAAACTTATACTTACTGTAATATAACATGTGACCTTGACACATTAAATTTTGTCTGATACGTATGCATTTGTCTCTGAAACTTCAGCAAAAATCCGAAGGTTTGCTTTGAATTTTAATAGCATGAAAGATCTCCCTCCGCATCCACAAAGGGCTTACATTTTGATGACATTCAAGACGTTACTACCATAATAACAAATAAATCAACTTATGACTTAAATAAAGCTCCACGTTTGGATGCGCCAAATATAACTTAAATTTTTAACAACTACACCACTTTGTTGGCGACAAATATAATAATCTCTTAAGGGCTCTTATTTTTGATGTCGATTATAATGATTTATTTTATTTATGATTTAAATTTTTAATATCTGTTGCTAAATACGTTTACTCATTATTATGTAATTCATTAATTCGGTTGGGCGCCAGAGTATGAGTATCCCAGGGTTTATTAAGAAAGAAAAACTCGTTCAGTTCAGATACCAATATACTATATTATTTCATTTTCTTACAATTAAGGCATTTGACAGTTTATCATAACATTATGATATTTAACAGAACATTATTGATACGTTTAATATACTTTTACTACTAGCTTCAACGTATCATGATTCTTTACTATTACTATTATTTTGTATTCTTCAGTTAACAAGCTGCAGTATTATATTCTATTCATCTGACATCTATATATGACTCATATCAAATTGCTATTACTACGATATTCAATTCATTCCCTTAATTATACAGTGATTACTAATAATATCTTTCTAGTATGTCATATTACATAAATTGCATTGTTAGTATCTGAACTCGTGTGGGTTTTTTGAAAATGAGATGAGTTATACTATGGTAGATATTAATTTTTTTTTATGTTTATATATTAGAATTCTGAATTGTTAAGATTTTTAGATGTTACTTGTTTGCAGGATTCCAGACTTTGATTAGCTGCTCTACGTCGCTTATTACACTTCACTTTCACTACACATACTTGATTAGCACTTCTTAAACTTGAATACACGCTCGCGTTGTACTTACGTCACGCACATAAATAAATATACTCTTCAACTCAACTTCTCACGCACATCTGAAATATCTTCCGAACACGTACTTTACGCGCACTTATGACATATTCTTCCTTCACGTACTTTACACGCACTAAATAAATACTCTTCTTGATACTTTAACGTGTTACTTCGCGATTTTAATTAGTGACCTAATTTATACGTTTAAATAACAAACTATTATGACGTTCCGCTAGATTACTAAAAGTTTGTATAGAGCTACGCAGGTTTCGCGTGCTCGTCTTGGAATTTACTTAAAAGAACTCTCGTCTTCGCTTTCGTCTCTCTTTTTATAGTTTTGCTATTGATTCCATCACCACATTTCTGGTTGAAGACACTTTCATTGGCCAGAGTTTGAAATATTCCCCGGTGAATTTGAAATTCCATTCCTGTCTCGTTATTTTCATGCGCGCAGAACTGACGCTTTTTCTTATTGGTTAAACAGTGCGGGCACGTTATTTTTTACCGCGTGGTCGCTTAGCTGTTAAAAACGACGCTACTTTCTAAAATCGTAATAAATATTGGGCTGTCATCTTTTGTCTCCTGAAGGACATCGACTGGCTTTTTCTAACGGTACATGTCGGTTTTTTGCTGTTTTCATTCACAAAATAATTTATGCGTTTATGACATACTAGGTACAACCGTCTATTGTATTTTTATTTCGCTGGCAACAGACTGTCGGCACACAAGCCTCGCCCTGTTCATTCTTTACTCTATGTATTACTTACATTTATGTGTATTACAATTGCATATCTTATCATACCTCTATAACTATGATTAATAATTGAAGTTTTTATCTATATATTACACATATTGCATTAATTTATAACGTTCCACAGTAACGTTACATCTGTCCCCCGAAATGATTTCTCTATAACTGTCTTAGAGAATTTGAGACATCATTTTGTATGCCTCTTACAGCATAACCATACAATGAAGGGTTTGTTTACAATTTTGGTGTGACACACTTTAACAATATGGCCAAAACCGGTCCCCTTAACTCGTCACTCTCGCTTTCGCTCGGAGGGTTGGCGCGGTCATTCACATCTTACCACCCTAACTTCTACCTTACATAATACTACTTTTTCACACCCTTGCTTTCCCGCTACGTTAACATACATTTCAAACGATCACTATCTCCTTTAAACTACATTATTCTTAGTACATTACATGGATTTACATACAGAAATTTTTTTTTCATTAGATTTGTTACGTACAAAAATTTTCATATTAAGTTAAGTTACATATAAATTTTTCATGTTAAGTTACGTACAATTTTGTTTTATGTTAAGGTACGTACAAATTTGTTTTATGTTAAGGAATTTTAATATTATTTATTTTCAAATTCCCTATTAATTATAATGACTCATCCATGGTAGTATGGCTTCATCTGCCTGACGTTGAAAATGCCTCGCACCGATTCAAGGTCGTCGACCTCAGCTACCACGTATGTTGCACCCCCTTTGACCTCCTTCACCTTGTATGGGCCTTCGTAGAGCTCACAAAATTTCGCAGTGATTTTATTTGTTAAATCAGAGATCGGGTTGGTTCTGATCAGCACCAGGTCTCCAATATTGAACTTCAGCTGCATTTTCCCTTCATTATGTTTCCTCGCTCTCTTCTCACCCTTTCTTTTCAAATTTTGGTAGATTTCACCTGGGTTTACCTTCCTTTCGTCCTTCATCAGTTCTTTGTCAACGTACATCTCCCACACTCTTTTTGGTTTCCGACCCCAATGGGCCTGATGTGGTGTCATCTCTATGGTGTCGTGATATGTTTCATTGATACTCTGTTCTACCAATCGAATATATTTAGCCCACTTTGTGTGGTGTCCACCCACCAGTATTCGAAACACATTCCCTAGCTGTCTGTTTACCCTTTCCGCTAGGTTTGTACATGTGTTCCGAATAGCAGTGTACTTTGGTTTAATCCCAAGGTGGATTAAGTTCTTCACCCACGATTTACTGGTGAATTGGGCTCCATTATCGGTTAATATAGCATTTGGTTTACCTACCTCCTGTATATATACCTTTAACTTATTAATTGTTGTGGCAATCGTTGCTCTCTTCATGGGATATAATCTTACATATTTAGTAAAGTTATCTGTAATTATTAATAAATATTTTACACCGCCCGTTGATGTCGGTAGTGGTCCATAGAAATCCATGCTGACCAGCTCTCCTTGGGCCTTTGGTAATATTGGTTTGGTCTCACCAATTCCCTTTCTGTGGTGATCCTTACATTTTTGGCATCTTTCGCAGTTTCGGATCAATCGTTTTGTAAATTTAGACAAGTGGTCCCCCGTGAAGTATTCTTTGGCTAGTTCATATGTTCTTTTTATACCAATATGACCATATATTGTGTGGATCTCCTTAATTAAATCTTCACCCAGCTCTTTCGTCAGTACCAGTCTCCATTTCCGCTTCTCCTGACGGTATAATTTTTGGTTGTACCACGTATATATTTTGTGTAGTTTACTGGACGAATCACTCTGTAATTGATTTATGATTTTATTCAGTTTCTCATCGCTTTTCTGTAACTGTGATATGTTTTGTATCTGCTCTGTAGTTACTTCTCTTACCTCATTTATTTCACGGTTAACTTCTTGTCTGTGTTGCTGAATTTGGTCTTCTTGTTTCTTATTATTTCGATCTACCTTTTTAGTTAGCTTGTTAACTTCTTGTACGACTTCTTCTCGCGTGTGCCGGATTACCTGTTCTTTTCTCTCCAGTTGTTCGTTCACGTGCGTTTGAAATGTTTTCATCTCTTCATTTACCACTTCCTTTGCTTCCGATCTCACTTTTGTTAATAATTCTCGGTTCTCGCGCCTAATCTCGCTGAATTGTTGTTCTACTTGCAATCTGTGCTCGTTTAACTGTTGTGTCATGTACTGTTCAAGATCCTTCTTTCATTGTATACTGTTTTCATGCATGCTCTTTTTTTCAATTCTTTTTTCTAGCTGCTTGGTATTTTCTGCCAGTTTTTCCGTCATGTGTTGCGTTAATTTTTCTTCCAATTTTTCTGCCCGTTTATTGTTTTCCGTTGTTTGTTTAGTGATTTCTGTCATTTGTTGTGTTAATTGTTGTAGCATTGTGACCATGTCTATGTTTGTTATTGTATGTTGATTTGCGCTGGTTATGTTTTCTTCTGCCCGTCCCCTTGCCTCTGAAGGAACCGGTGCGGTTTCGTTATCGGTTAGTTCATCAAGTCTTCCCGTCTCTCCCATCTGGTTATTAACTTCGAACTCCCCTTCATCACTATCATTGGTATTATAGTTACTTGCCATTTTTACTCCACTATTTATGTTTCTATTAAAATTCCTTAATTCTCTAGTTTTACTTCTAGTTAACATTAATTTAAAATTTTTAAATTCTATTTCTTATTCTCTACTCATCTCATTTTACCGAGCTTACTTAATTTTATAATCAAGCCCCACGTTGGGCGCCAAATATGACTTAAATAAAGCTCCACGTTTGGATGCGCCAAATATAACTTAAATTTTTAACAACTACACCACTTTGTTGGCGACAAATATAATAATCTCTTAAGGGCTCTTATTTTTGATGTCGATTATAATGATTTATTTTATTTATGATTTAAATTTTTAATATCTGTTGCTAAATACGTTTACTCATTATTATGTAATTCATTAATTCGGTTGGGCGCCAGAGTATGAGTATCCCAGGGTTTATTAAGAAAGAAAAACTCGTTCAGTTCAGATACCAATATACTATATTATTTCATTTTCTTACAATTAAGGCATTTGACAGTTTATCATAACATTATGATATTTAACAGAACATTATTGATACGTTTAATATACTTTTACTACTAGCTTCAACGTATCATGATTCTTTACTATTACTATTATTTTGTATTCTTCAGTTAACAAGCTGCAGTATTATATTCTATTCATCTGACATCTATATATGACTCATATCAAATTGCTATTACTACGATATTCAATTCATTCCCTTAATTATACAGTGATTACTAATAATATCTTTCTAGTATGTCATATTACATAAATTGCATTGTTAGTATCTGAACTCGTGTGGGTTTTTTGAAAATGAGATGAGTTATACTATGGTAGATATTATTTTTTTTTATGTTTATATATTAGAATTCTGAATTGTTAAGATTTTTAGATGTTACTTGTTTGCAGGATTCCAGACTTTGATTAGCTGCTCTACGTCGCTTATTACACTTCACTTTCACTACACATACTTGATTAGCACTTCTTAAACTTGAATACACGCTCGCGTTGTACTTACGTCACGCACATAAATAAATATACTCTTCAACTCAACTTCTCACGCACATCTGAAATATCTTCCGAACACGTACTTTACGCGCACTTATGACATATTCTTCCTTCACCTACTTTACACGCACTAAATAAATACTCTTCTTGATACTTTAACGTGTTACTTCGCGATTTTAATTAGTGACCTAATTTATACGTTTAAATAACAAACTATTATGACGTTCCGCTAGATTACTAAAAGTTTGTATAGAGCTACGCAGGTTTCGCGTGCTCGTCTTGGAATTTACTTAAAAGAACTCTCGTCTTCGCTTTCGTCTCTCTTTTTATAGTTTTGCTATTGATTCCATCACCACATTTCTGGTTGAAGACACTTTCATTGGCCAGAGTTTGAAATATTCCCCGGTGAATTTGAAATTCCATTCCTGTCTCGTTATTTTCATGCGCGCAGAACTGACGCTTTTTCTTATTGGTTAAACAGTGCGGGCACGTTATTTTTTACCGCGTGGTCGCTTAGCTGTTAAAAACGACGCTACTTTCTAAAATCGTAATAAATATTGGGCTGTCATCTTTTGTCTCCTGAAGGACATCGACTGGCTTTTTCTAACGGTACATGTCGGTTTTTTGCTGTTTTCATTCACAAAACAATTTATGCGTTTATGACATACTAGGTACAACCGTCTATTGTATTTTTATTTCGCTGGCAACAGACTGTCGGCACACAAGCCTCGCCCTGTTCATTCTTTACTCTATGTATTACTTACATTTATGTGTATTACAATTGCATATCTTATCATACCTCTATAACTATGATTAATAATTGAAGTTTTTATCCTATATATTACACATATTGCATTAATTTATAACGTTCCACAGTAACGTTACAAACTGTTAATTATGAACACTTCAGTAGCTACTTGTTTGATGACACAGTTGCCCTATGACAGAAGTCCTATGCTTCTATCTCAAGAACTTTATTATTAAAACAGGAGTCTGCCAACCAACTGGTCCTCTTTCCAAAGAAAGAAGAAAAGAGAAGACTCTATATGTCTATTACAAAACAGTTAGGGCAGCAGGACAGTCTTTATAACTAAAGTAGTTAAATTACTCAAACATTTCTAATTAAGTTCTATTTGGTAGTAGTGAAAATCTTAGTCGACGGCCACCAGTATCGAAGGCTGGCAAGATTATCAAAGAAAGTCGATATCATAATGAACTACAGTACACATCAGCTTGTTTGGGCTTCCTTCTTACATTTATCTTCATACTAAACTCTTCCACACTTTTACAGTATTCTCTATCGTAAATTTTAGATATTTTTCTGATTTTGCCAATACTGTTTGATTATCCATGTAGTTAATCTTTTGTAGTGGTAGGTAGTGGTTTTGTAGTTAACCTTTTCTCCTCCCACTACAGTTCCTCTTGCTTTTTCTAAGGCCTTTAGTGTCAGCTTTTTAGCGTAGATATTAAATAGTGTTTGCTTCAAACAACATCCTAACAGCTCTTTCATTGTCCATCTCTTCTGTTTCATCCTCATCTACTCTTACTACTACTTTCTGTTTTGTGTACAGATCCTTTGTTAGTCTTTTATCCTTCCAGTCTATACCAATACCTTTCAAAATGCTTAGTGAAATAGTCCAGTCAACTCTGTAAAAAGCTTTCTCTCAATCGATAAAACAAACATACATTTCCCTAATCACATCTTTCAACTTCCTCAGGCATCCAATTGCATCTCGTGTGCCATTGCTTTTCTAAAACCAAATTCTTATCTCTATTCTGCAGACTTGGGAAAGTTCACAAAAATTTTTAACTGATTAAAGTTAAAGTTAGTACCAGCAAAAATTAAATGAGTTAAAGTCAAAGTTAATACGTGCAAAAAGTAACTGATTAAAGTTAAAGTTTAAATTAACTGATTAAATTGATAGACAAATCAATCGACTTCCATCGGATGAAAAAATTAATTGACGGCTTCCTTAGAAAAGAAAGAGAAAGAAAAAGCGAACACAGCAACAGAACTTACGAGAATTTTTTTACAAACGTTCACGCAAAGGTGCTGAACTGAGAAACAATTAATGGCGATAGTTAATTAAAGTCGGACAACGACTCGGTGTCATTCCATTAATCAACTACTACGCACTACGCAGTGAGGTCTGCTAACTTCTAGTAGTTAACGTACATACTCTGTACGCTGATGTTGATTTAAAAACGAATGCCATGCAAGTTTTGAGTGGGTCAAAGGTGTCAAGGCCAGTTAAAATATCGATTTTCTTCGAAACTCCATACAGGCTATAAATAAATAAGTAAAAATCGATGCCTACAATTCCAATAATAAAATAAAGTAGTAGTAGTAGCATACTACTACTTTTTCACATGTAATATATCGATACAACTGCATATTAAAACAACGAAAATGTACTGCAGGAACGGATAAAGGTACAGTTCCGATGCCGCTAAATAGCATTTGTTTATTTAATTGTTACTATGGTAATTAATTCTAGTCTCCATGGTGTTGTTGGCATCTATACACGTCAACAAAAGGGCACAATTAAAAGGGCCTAAATCTTGTGAACGGGACAGAATATCAAATTCCGTGTTAAACGGTGTTTTTCGCTTTGTGTCAAAGGTTATCTGTGCAAAATTTGGTGGCAATCGGTGTAATGGTGTGGATTTGTATTCAGTACAAATAAATCCTCAGACTTTGAGTTTTATACATATACCGTACCGTACTATATATGTGTTTGTGTGTGTGTGTATTAATCTGCTTACCTTTATGTAGCCTATGTCCTCAAATTAGACACTACAGCAGCGATGTTTAATATATTTGACCTTAGGCACACACATCAAGCACTTAAAAGTTAAATTAAGACCATCTACTTTCTCAGTATGTTCATAAAATCTAGAAATTTGTAGCCAATGTGACGATGCCATATTAATATAAAAATAATAAATGATAGGCTACGGATAATAAATTCGTAAAAAAAAAAATACCGGTACGTAACAAAAAACTACTCTATTTACAAAACAATCAACACAAAACTGTAGAAACAATTAATAACAATTTACACTACGCTGACTGCACATGAGAACGGTCAGTGAACGATAAATTGGTGGAATTGTTGATGTCTGGGTAGTAGGAGGAGTGAAATTTGGCGTTCTTTGAACTAGCCAATCATCGCTAAACGTTTATGACGCGCTCGCCTAGCAGCTGATCTGCTTACCTTTATGTATGTCCTCAAATTAGACACTACAGCAGCGAAGTTTAATATATTTGACCTTAGGCACACACATATTGCAATAAACACAAATGAACACTTGCAATATTCAGCACATGTAAACCAATTTCGTTTTAGATCTCAGCCTGTTATTCAAACGTACGTTAGCAACACTGTATTCCCACTATTTCAGATGTCAAAACAGAAGTTATTTGTTGTCTACTTCTCTGGGGTAGTCATGCGAATAATTCAACAAAAGACAGAAAACTATCCTTGCCACCCGGACGTTGACAACAAAGAGACAAACGGTGACCTAACGGTGCCATGGGGGGGAAACCAGTAAATTGTCTGCTAAAGGATTAGGAATACTGAGAACAAACTTTCTCCAACATTGACTTCAACAACTATTTTGGCTACTGTACCACTTCGGAAAAAAAAGATTAATGATTAAAGTTAAACATTTTAAAATTTAACGATTAAGTTAAAAAGTTAAAAAAATTAACGATTAATTTAATTATTAATTTTTTTTAATCGTTAATCCCAAGTCTGCTATTCTGCTTTACTAACCTTATGACAGCCTTTGTGTCATATTCAGCCTTTATGTCTTTGTGACATGACAGATACAACTAATTGCCCTATAGAAGACGGCTATAGGGTACAGTAACGCAATTATGTTAGTTTTCACATACCTAATTATTTAAGTCGACTTATAAGATTACATTTTTATTAGCACAGTTCTTTTTAATTTGTGACACTTCGTATGTTCTTTACCTCTCTGGGAGGGGGATTAACCCGCTAAAATCTCTCTCGCTGCGCCATAGCCGATAATAATTTTTAATTGTAATGAGGCCGAGTGCCCTGTAGAAGTATCATGATTTATTAATTTTTATATCGGTAATGTCATTGTAAGGCAATCATTACATTTTTTTTCACTCACGAACGTTCAGATTTGTAAGCAATAAGATGTAAAAAGTATTTGAACTAGCAAATATAACGACATATTTCTGATGTATTCACCAAATAGGCCTACTAATGTTATGGAATATCTGAATTAAAACGTGAAATGTATGTTGATCCCGAAAGACGTGATATGTCAGTCACATTTGACTCATGTTATTGTGCGGCAATGTGATAGAAGAAATTCCGAGAACTGAAGAAGCGTGCATGACTCTAGACGACGTCATTACATCACTCGCTTATCAGTTCATTAGTTATTGCATCAGTTTGTTCAAGTTAGTTACGATATTTCCCTTAAGTGTTTAAATCGTCTCTTGTAGGGGCTGGCAATCATTTGGTTGTGCTATGCCCAAGTATTGTACATGTTTCACCGTACCGATATTAGCCAACCCATAACCGCCAACCGTACCTATAAAAAAAAAAAACTAAAGATATTCCAATACACGGTACTACTTACACGGTAATTACCTAGAGCAACTGCTACATTAATTATAGAAATAAATGAAATTAATTTTTAATATATTGTTATTACTGGTACCTAATGCATGTGCTAATTTGAATTCAGTCCAAAAATGCGCATTTTTAAAAATATTTAATTTAATTCCATTTAAGTAAATAAGAAAAGTTTGTACTTAATGCCGATGTTCTTCTTCTATTTACATTTTAATTCTGAATTAAATATTTATAATCTAAATGAGAAAGCTGAAGAATACAGGGGAAAATGGAGACAGCATTTAAGTCGCATGGATGAAGATAGAATGCCAGTAATTATAAGCAAGTAGCCTACAAGCCTTCTGAAAGAAGGGATGTAGGAAGACCAAGAAAGAAATGCGTCTGATAATGTGGAGTCGGAACAGGAACATTGCCTAATCCCTGAAGTGTAGAAGAAGAAGATTCTGAAGTCTTTATTTTGACATTTTTGCTCAGTGAGATCCTAGGCATTGCTTTTCCATTATTAAATGTTCAACGTCAGGCGTGTACTTGCTCACTTTCAACCTCACACACACTTCAGTGCGCTACTGTAGATGCACGTAGGGCTATTACAGATACTATAGATACTATACAGTCACTCTGCTCCTTAGTTTTTAATAATCCATATTTTAAAGTATTAATTTATATTGATTTTATAGTATATATTTTAATCATCCAGTTATCCAGTGTATCACTGAAAAACGTTCGCGTGATACACTAGGCACACATGCCTCAGGATTCCGACTCCTGCTCTGGGAATGGTACGGTGATTCATACAGGTTCTGTAATTTCATACAGGTACGGTGATGCAACTGAAAGGTCCAACGTTTTTTACCACATATAATAAGTGTGATTTTAAATTATGTCAAACTGACAAAAAAGTTACTGAAATTTACTCAGGTCTAAATAATTTGTCCCTTATCACCGTGATCGGAAATTTACTCTTGTCACTTACCATAAAACCTTACTATGTACATTGAGTCCTCGTTAAACCTTACCATCAGTATCAGCCACCATGATATTCAATCACGCCAATTTTTGTCACTTTTTGGATTGTTTTATTGAACTGAAAACCCATTGAACATGTAATGGAAGGTCATATTATTTGTCTCGATTTCCCATGAACAGTAATCTGTTCAATATAATGGATGATCACAACATATTTCAAATATGTTAATGCATGTTTAGTTGACAGTCATATTATCGATAATAAGACATCCAAAGGTAGGTTAAAATCAGTACTTCAAGCCCTTCGGAATGGATATAGGTTTGGAGGTGTGGGTTTTCACAGCAATGCATTAGCTCAGCAAGATGGGTGCGTTTTTAAACGATGGAGAATCAAGGCAACAAGCAGGCTATCTAGGTGTGATAAAAATAAAAATAAGGAGTTTTTCAAGGAGTTATTGTATATGGGAAAACACTAAGGGTGATTTAAAGGAAATGTCGACTTAAACAGAATGAGCCAGCCAAGGAATTAACTTACCTATGGCAACATCCCAATGGTCTTTGGGAAAAAATATATATATTTCTCTGGCTTAATAGATGATCACTAGTATTGTATTGTTGCAGATACATTTGTTTAAATAGGTGGAGATTACATAGCCAAAGAACACTATTACAGAATGGTACAGTAAATAACGAAGAATGGTGCAGTGTTAGCCTTCCTATGCTCTTGGTATCCAATGGCAGCCGATTTATACCATAAAACATTTCTGGAGTTTCCTTCATAACTACAATGCCTCATCAAATAGCCAAGCGGAAAGATTTGTGCGAACCCTCAAGATTCATTAAGAGCACGGAAGATTGGAGAAGACAAGTTGGAGCTTAAAATGTACCTTCTGCTGATGTACAAATCCTGAATGCGACAGGATGAAGTGCTTACAGCATGATGGTCAACACGACAATTAGAAAACACTTAAGGTCAATACATTCTGATACGAGCAGGATTTTTGCAGATGAGTTTTAAAGTCAGTGACAGGGTAAAAACTCGTGATTACGTTGAAAAGGAGGGTGAGCTTCATTATGAGCCTTAGATTGACAGTGGTGATATTTGAAGAAGACCGAATTTTGAATCTCATATGATAATTTTAATAACTCTTAGAAACTAATATTTCGTTTATTGATATTAAACATTATAACAAGTAATTACTAAACGAAGCATTGAACTGTACTTTATTCAAAAATTTAATTCAAAGAATTAATGTACATTTTTAAACATTAGATAATAACAATGAAAACGTACAGTCCGTAAGTATAAACAGCTGATTAAATAGAAACAAAAACACGTATGCACATATGGACATATCGTTTAACAACCCTTAGACAACCCCCCACAGAGAAATAGAGAGGGGGCAAGGAGAGAATTTCCGTGATTAAACAAAGGTACTTGATAGGTACTTTATTTTTTTATATAAAAGAACGATTATTTTTACATGTCCATTCATAATAGTTTTTTTGTTACATATTAAGTTCAGAATAATCTCGTACATTATAACATATTTTCGCCGACAGTCTTCCGCGTCGGACAGTACACTGCGAAACATCGCTTTACAGAACTCTTGAATTTGCAATAATTGTGAATATGGCGTACGTCTATGCACTGAATGTATGAGTTCAACCTGGGAGTCCCGTTCTTTCATCACTTTCCATGACACTTTGTTCAGACAAGCAGCTGTAGTTGTAATAATTTCCACATACGCAAATGTTATGGCACATTTTATGTTTCCTACTGACAGCTGTTTATTGTGCGATGTTTCTCTGCGGTATTTAAAACGCACCGCAAATGCTAATGACTTGTGTTTAGCAGCATACATTGCACAACTCGGAGACAGTTGCAAACGCCAGTCAACAGTCAACAGAGTGTACGCTCTAATGTGGATTTGTTTTCTCCGTTGTCAATTTCTTTAATAAAAGATTTCTGTAGCCGTGCTACTCTTAACGCTGTGCAGATCGGTCATCGAATCATTCTTTTGAAACCCTCTCATTGGCTTCTGTTTTGCTTCTTCATTGCCAGTGTTTCAGGAACTTCTCGAAATCTTATTACTTCATTTAGATGTCCATTTAAAATCTGTTTTTGGTCAATTTGTTGGGGGGGGGGGTGCTCATAACCTATAAATCACTTTTTGGCTATGATGTTTAAGATCTTGCTATAGTGTCATAGCACTCTTGGCCTGCGCGAGACATCTGACTTCTTGATTTGTTCAGCATTCTGTTTTCAAATCTCCAACTGATTTTCTGTAGTTCACCTCCAGTGCGTCTAAACGGTTTTTGTTTTTTCTTACTGAACTCTTGTGTTACACAGTCATAGCTAGAAACGTTTCATGACCGACTTTGTGTATGATGGTTTTCGTATTTTTATTGATTTCATCATTTCACAACATTGTACTGACCCGAGTGACAAAGAGATTCATGTCACTTCTAGTATTTGCTGTTTTACTACGATTTCTTGGAAGTTAATAGAAATTTGTATGTCACCAAGTATCAACTACACAAAGGTTAATAGAATCACTCCTTAATCCTATAAATTGCAATTTATAAACTAGAAAATGTTACTGTCAATGAAACCCTTGTTTAAAAATTGGAAGTTACAAAAGTGACCTGCTACCGTTCATGTGATAAATGTATCAATGCGAAGAGAATTACACGTTAATGATAAGAAACTACTACTGTTCAGCGAATATTGTTAATGTTTAAAAGGAATAAATCCCAAATGTTTAGTACCAAGCCACGTGTTGTTCAATCAAATATATTGGAACTTACCGTCTGCGGCTTTCCAGAAACAGCGTCTTTATAAATTTACATGTTTCGGGACCCTTGTCCCATCATCAGAATTTAAAAAGTAATTGTGTATCGTTTAAATATGATACACTTGTCAAACACTTAAAATATTAAAATCTAATATAAAATAACTTAATATAACATATTATAATATTTACAACGAGTACGAAGGTTACCGATGTACATCGGATGAAAACCGACCGCGCACTAAACTATGTCTCGCTCCCACCACGACAGTAGCGCAAGGCAGTGTTGTACAATACATTTGATTTGAAAACCAATTTATCATTTAAAACATGCGGCTTGGTACCAATATTATTGTGTGATTTATAAATTTCGTATTCTTCAAGAGCGTTCAAATATCGCCCTTTCTTACATATGTGAAGGGGTTTCAAATTAGTTTTAAAATTTGTGTAGCTGTGATTTTCGTAAATGAGGTGTTCTGCAAATTTTGACTTGACACTGTCCAAACTGTGAAAATGTGTAGGCGGCCTATGTTCTAAAAATCTTTTTAAAAAACCACGTCCTGTCTGGCCCACATAAAAAGCGTCGCAATCGTCACATATTAATTTGTAAACACCAGTTTTGTGTTCAAGGCTGGTGGTTCTGTGGACACGAAGATTATTCATAATACTATTAGTGGTCTTATAAGTGACCTTGGTATTACTGGTTTTACCAAAAATTGACCCAAAGATCTGCGGCATAAGGTATGTGTATGGTGTTGCAATATATTTGCGTGTTGTATTTTCGCGTGTTTTACGTCCGATAATGTTGCTATGTCCTTTCTTATGTTTTCGAAGGATGTTATTCACCATATTGACGTCATAACCATTAGCGACAGCAATGTGTTTAATGGTGTCCAACTCTTCACGGTATTCTTTATCACCGAGGGGCAAAGATAAAAGTCTGTAAATCATACTGTGGAAGGCAGCTAATTTTTGTGATAAAGGATGAAACGACTTAGCATGTATTACAATGTCAGTCGTTGTGGGTTTTCTATATATGTCAAATTGCAACTTTTTATTATTATTGTCCTTAGCAACAGTCAAATCTAGAAAATTCAATATATTTGATTGAATATTGTTAAGCTTAGTGGGACACGTTATTCGGAGAGAAACTAATCGTCAAACAGACGATCCTTGGAAATAAGATAAACAATGGAAATAAGATAAACAATGGAAATAAGATAAACAATGGAAATAAGATAAACAATGGAAATAAGATAAACAATGGAAATAAGATAAACAATGGAAATAAGATAAACAATGGAAATAAGATAAACAATCGAAACTCAACAAAAACTCTCAATATCGAAATCACAAGGACCGCCATTACGGGGACTACTAATGAAACATCTCAAACTCTTAACAACACAATTAAATAATGAATTACAACGTTTGGAACGGACAATGACAGAGAATATATGTGTGTGTGTTTTGTGAATTTATTCTGAGTTTTTTGCGTTTTTGTATAGTAACTATAAAGCCTTTATTAGTATTAACCCAATCTTTGATGTAAAGCACTATACATGCTGGATCTACAATATTTCGGACGCGCACAAGGTTTTTTTTAATTTATTTATTTGTTAGCGATCAGAAAATACATTCTTTAAGCTAACATGCTGATTAGTAAGAAATGTACTACTAGATGGCGTGAAGAGGTGTTCCATCCAGCGATATCACCTCGTGGTCCTTAAAGGTCGGATGGGCAATGTCTTCTCAATCTTCTGTCGATTGCAGGCTGTAGAAATGGCATGATCAGCGGGTTACGATCGTAAAGTCTTATATGGTGTCTAGTACCATGTTCGTGGATGACTTCACGGACGTATGAAATATGGAAGTCTACATGTAAAGTGTGGTTAGACACATACCACGGTGCATCTGCAATAGCTCGTAGGATTTTTGATTGGAATCGCTTTATGATTGCTATGTTAGATTTCGTGGCGCAGCCTTAAAGTTCGATTCCGTAAGTCCATATGGGTTTAAGGACAATTTTGTAGATAAGAAGTTTGTTGTTTATAGATTAGATTAGATTTTCTGCCAATCAGCCAGTCAGTTTTCTTAAATATAAATCTAGTTGTTTTCTTTCCTGTTTTGTGTGGTGTTCCAGGTCAGTTTAGCGTCTAAATGAAGGCGCTAAACTTCTGTCTGTCTGTTGCGGTATTTTGACGTGACTGCGATCGAAAAATTTATTAGTTAAACATGTAACGACTTACATAATTATAATTTCACGTTTTACGTTCATATATTCTTTTAAAACCGTTATTAATTTAAATTTTAACGTTTTACAACATTAAATTTTGATTTTTATATTATTTGCAGTATAATGAACTAATTCTATGTCAACCATTTAAATTGAGCGTAATGGTTTATTATTATACCCGCAATTTTATGCCCTGTTAAGGAATGGGATTGTGGCGGTTAATACTTCACTGTCGCAAACACACACACGCGCGCGCGCGCAACAGACAGTTAGATCTTGACTCCATGAGTCACAATAGTAGTAAGTTAGTCTATACCGTAAGTCAAGTTTGCATAATTTTGAGCTATTTAACTTTTTGCTTGTTTGTTCATAAAAATGTATGCAAGTATAAAGTCAGTTTCATGTAATAAGTTTCTCATTCCATTCTTAAAACCTTCAAAGATTGCAACTCTCTCGATTTTGTATCGTGCACTGTAACTACTTCTTAGAGAGCCTAAACGACGTGCACTACTGTAGTTCTTAACTCAGACCAAGTGTCAGTATAGCATCAGTTTATAAACTTTACTTTAGTTGTATAATTATAATGGAAACAATTCAGTCAGCGAAGTAGTTCAGGAGTTCGGTAAGGTAGAGGCTGCTTTACGTAAGCTATTAGGTATAAAAGCAACGTACTGTGGCTAGTAGGCCTACTATGCGTCAGGCACTCATTATAGTCTCATCTCAGGGTGTTATTTCAGGTAGGGTGTTATTTCAGGGTGTTATTTTCACAGGGGGCTGAAAATAGAATCTTGATTTTCTTTTTAGTGCTCACGAGAATCAAATCAATGGTCATTATATTAATAGGCAGGCGCCATAACCAGTTGGTTTCCTAAGCCCCAGTCAGTCGTGTAAAATGCTAGTCATAAGGTTTACGTGATTTAGAAAACTCAACGATTCTTATCGAAAAATGTGTTTAAATTACTTGTTCAGTAATTGTGCACGTAGCGTACATAGAAACGTGTGACTGCGAACCGGGATCGCGTTCTTTCGTCACAGGTTTCCTGCCACTCTGTTGCACGTGTTGCATACGCGACTCTCGTGATGCACAGTGACAGATGCTTCTTGAGCGACGCCTCTCTGTAGTATTTAAAACGCACCGCAAATGCTGATGACTTGTGTTTATCGGTATAGGCCTGCACTCTACAACTCGGAGACAGTTGCAAACGCCTGTCAGCAAGAGGATGCTGCCAATTGTGTTTAAGATGGATCTGTTTCCTCCTCAGTTTTTATACAAAGTTTCAGTTGCTCAAGTCATATATCGCTCATTTGAATTGCGTTGGTCGGCTTTAATGATTCTACCTCCGCCATCGATGCTTGGCTGTCAACGTTTCAAAACTTTATCGGACTTCCTGTCTTGCATGTTCCTTCGGATGCCATCGTTTGTTGTATATACGGTATAGATGTTCACAGTACACATAGGCCTAATTTGTAAAATGGGATGGTTGTAGTTTTTAAAATATTTCCTTTGATTTGCGCGAGTCCTCGAACGTTTCGATTCCTTTTCGGCATTTTCTTCTCGAGATTCTGGCAGATCTTTCCGATAGTTCATCTCTATATCCTCTAAACTTTCTTCTTTAATTTTAAGTTCTACATCCACTGATAGATATGCTATCAAAACGACTTTGTATACGATGACTTTCGTTTCTTTATGAATTATTTAACTGACGTTTAGCCTAAAATTTTCCTTGGGTAATTTTGTGTTATATGTCTATGTCCCACATCCTTTTGTTAATAGATTATAACTTTTTTGTACCTATTAAGGTTCTGCCGTCACCAGGTAAAAGTGAACAATCCCTTCCTACTCTTTACGATTGCAGCTTACAGATTTTGAACTATGACCACCAATGCAACCGTCATTAAAAGATAAACAGTTTAAAAACAAGTATCTACCATAGGATAGCGCGGATTCCATAGACCGCCCACATGACCGAATTCTCTAAAGAATGAGAACTACATTATTGTTATTATTATTCAGTGTTTTGCCTAATGGCATAATCTTTGACTTCATCCACGAGCTTCGCTTTCCATCTTGCTCTACCGTTGGATTCCTTCTTCAATTCCCAGTATCTCCTTTTCTCCTTGAAATCATCCGACAGCTTTTTTTTTCTAAGCCGTGGAGAATCGTCTTTCTCTCAGTGACATCATGGTCAACTTTCTTACGGTTTCTTCTAAGGATGTGTCCGATCCGGTTTGGTTTCCTATGACGAACTGTTTAAGGAGTGATATCTTGTTTTGACCTCTTCATTGTCACCTTGTCTTTTAACTTTACTTTTTCCATATGAAGACTCTGCCCTATGAAGAACCAATGAACCGACTATTCAGTGAAGATTGGCATCTCATTCACGCTGAACGTTCATGGGTAAACTATTTAGTAAGTTAATTGTTTCTGACTAGACCATCTCGTCAGTTTGCGAGACACGTTATTTGACAAGATGGTACTGAGAAACTAACCATCAAAAGGAAGTAGAATCAAGTCACCCAGCAGGTTCTCAACCAAGTGGAAAATCTAGCATAAAATCATTCCCTCGTGACACTTCAGTTTTCCCGTTTTTACTTTGCAGGGTAGATGCCTTGACATACCATAATCTTAGTTCTCTCTACTCTACTGTACGTTTCCTATTATAATGCAAGTGTAATTTTTTCGAAATTAAATTATGTCCGCCGTTGATTAATTGTGAATAGAAAGTAGACCGTTTACGTAATGTTCTAAAAAATGTGCAAGAATGTACTTAAGGAAGTATAGGAAGTAAGAAATACAATTGGGAAAACTGTGCGTGTAAGGGAACGAAGGGAACAATTGTTGGTTCAGCATTGTTGCGATCGTTATTGTTAGCGAGAGAACTTCCGCTTCCTGGGTCGCGGTTACAACGCCGGCTATCTTGACACGAAACGCTTAGCTACTGCGTTTGTATCGACATTATTTTAGAAGCTTACGTTCAGGTCGGCCGTGGGTTTGAGTCCTGTCACGCAGACAATGTGAAGTCTGTACAGTTATCAATAATCGTTGTCACGACTCTCGCCTAACGAGAAGGAAAGTTTTCGGTCAATGTTATCGGACGTACAAATTAAAGTCACTGAAAGTGACTAATTATAATTTCACACATTGTACCAGTGGAGTAATATTAAAAATAACATTATATTTTAAAATACGTTCCAGCTTCTCCTGGTGTGTACAACGTCTGAAATTTCACTCGATTTACGAAGCGTTTTTTCAAATCTGTAGCTTAGTAGTACAACGCATACCGCTAGCGCAGTAGTAATCGACGCGCAGAGTTCGTCACTCACTCTTGACTCACTTTCGGCATAGTTATTTGATTATCGGCTTATAACAATGTATTCAATTAATTGCCTTCCCCAGCAGTAAATTTCGAATTCCTAACTTTCAGTCCTTCAACGTCATCACCACAATAATCACCATCTTCTTCTTCTTCATCATCATCATCATCTTCTTCTTCTTCTTTTAGCTTAATCCTTCTTTACGAGCCTGCCATCCTCTCTTTCAATAGCCGTCTCTTCCAGTCCCTCTTCCCAAGCTTATTTCTTTCAAAGAATTTTTACTATATTAAGGCCGGTGCCTTAAAATGTTGATTAACAATATAATAGAAATAATCTCGTTTAAAAATAGAACGTAGGAACCGCACATCAGAGGAAGGACGAAAAAGGAATTAAGTGCATTCTCCAGCGATCTGCAAAATGCTCTTGAAAAAATTAATAAAAAATTATATAATAATTGCAGATGAATGGTAGGATTTGTAAAGTGCCGAATGAAATCGTCGGGATGGGAAACAATGATGAGAATATAATTAATGATAATCGCAAATTTCTCATAGACTTTGCGTGCTTCATCAACTTCAGAATAATGTATACTTACTGCACACATAAATTTAATACACAAAGTAACGTGATTTACTAAAGGGTATCAATTCAATCAATATCTGATTTTTTTATTGAAAAACAGAAAACTGCAACTCTATTTAAAATGGATGCCTTATTCGCCGATGATCAGGTGATAATAGATGACAGTGAAGAATTCTTACAAAGAGCTATCCATCAGCTACCTTTAATTAACAAACAATATAATTTTTATATGGACACAAAAACTAAGGGCATAATGTCACAATAAGGGCTTCGAACTCGTGAGGTATAAAATAGTTATTTACCACAACAGATTGAAAGAAGGAATATATTTACTTTTTAGGGTGTACACTGCCGTTCGATGAAAATTTTGATTCGGGGATAAAGATACAAAAATTCAATTACATCAGTGGCATGATGTATAGAACATTGAAAAATAAGGTACAGACAGATACGACAAACAATACAAGCATGACCATCCTATGCATAAATATGGAAGAGAGGACTTTAACAAAAGGAAAATAGGGCTGTACTAAACTGTGTAGGTAAAGCCCATTTACATGGCCCATTAGCAGGGCAAACGTTATGGGCAAATTTTATGCTTTTTCCATAACATTCTTAAGAGCATGCTGTTGGGAAAGAGATCGTGGCGGCGGCCAGGTTTGTCATGCTTGGGGAGTGTGATCAGTAAGATGGGATGGGTTCTTACAACGATATAGACGAAACTGACTTCAAGGGATAGGAATAAGTGGTTACAGCAACAAGGCTTTGCCCTTTGTCGATAAATAAGTAAGCCTAAGCAATGAGTAAAAAATGGGTTATTAGGTAAATTAATATTTTATCTAAAATATTTAATTAATTACCTCTAAATGTAATTAAATACTGTTTTAATTAAGTTATCAACACATATTCGTAACATTTCAATACAATGTACTCCAATTTTTACTTTACTAAGTTTATGTTTTTTCTGCACGATCTCGGGCCAGAGAAGTAAAAGCAGAAAACAAACTTTTCTGTGAATAATCCATATGTTCCGCACGAATGTTTTATAACAACAATAATAATAGTAATAATAATAATAATGGTGTAATTTCCATATAATTGATCCTTTTTTCAAGGGAATACATCATCGTGTTTGAGGTCATTCAGTCAAGTGCACACTTCGGTCTCGAATTACAATAGGCCTGTAGTGTTCTGGTCCCTTCGCGTACTGGGCTCGCCAGAATGCCGAAAGTAAAATCTAGTGTAAGTGTCCAGTTACAGCAATATGTTAAAGAATTTAAAAGTATATTTAGCTCAGATGAAAAGTACTGTATTGCCAATCTTGTCCAACACTGTATTGCTCAGTATTTGTGCGGAACAAACATGTCACTGCGGTTACACGTTCCAGTTCGAAACAAGGGATAGAACTGTCCCCCTTCTCATACTCAGGAGCAACAAAATGTCGTGACTTGTATTATGATTTGTACAGAGCCTTCATTTCAGCAGATATTCCACCACGTAAAGCAAACTATCCAGTGCTTAGAAATGTTCTCGTAAAGTACACGAGAAGTCCGGATGAGTCAATTCAAGAAAACAGTATCGTTGTAAAAATGAGAAGACATGAGTATGCACTAACAAATCTACGGAGTTGACTGGACGAGAAATGGAAACGTAGTTACAGGTGTGCTTAAAATTTACGAAATAATTTTTGAACTAAAGAAATGTCTCCAACACATATTTAATGTCACTAGAGCGTTCAACAATAAAATGCATTTGACGGTCAAAGGGTATTAAATAAGATAATGTATCGATTTTACTTGCCGATGCAGCGTCGTATTAGAAAAAAAAAACAAGGGAACACTTTGAGTCAGCTATCCGAAAGCGGTACATGTTACATTCTGTATACTCTACACAAATTATGTGAGACTATCCGATCGTTACATCCTAATGTAATCGGATTGTTGTCAGTTGGAACAAAGTTTTTGTTAATTCCACAAGGAGAATTGATCTTTTCAAAACGAAAATCCTAACCTTCTATTACTACAGCACTATTGTTACTCACCGGGGGTCTTGGCTTTCTGCAGTGGTATACTATGCAGATAATTTTTGAAGTATTAAATCGGTTGTATTTAATAACCGAATTTCAAAATAACGCCGATTATGAATTCGACAACATTAGAACGACTTCATCGCCTGTAAGGTTAACCACGGAAGAGATAAAGGAAATATGTCGACATCTGAAAAATGGTAAAGCCTCCGGACCTGGCAACATCCCGGCGGAACTGCTCAAATATGGCACAACAAAATTATGTGAACATCTCACGAAACTATTCCATAGACACATAAATGATAAACAAATACCGCAAGAATGGAAAAAAACTTTTGTATCAACCATTCACAAAAAAGGTAAAACAACTGAACGCGACGATTACTGTGGAATTGCGGTGACGAGTTCAATCAGTAGAGTGTATGGAAAACTTCTGAAGAAAAAAATTGAACATCAATACACGGACATGGAAGCAGAGGAACAAGCTAGTTTTCGGGCGGGGAGATCAACCATAGATCACTTAGTTTGCTTGACGCAAATCATAGAAAAGAAAACTGCTGTAAACCAAGAAGTGCACTGGCTATATGTTGACCTTAAGAAAGCGTATGATAGTATTCCGCACACCAAACTTTGGCTGGCACTTCAACGAACTAACATCGCCTCCACTTTAATCGAAGCGGTTAAGACTTTATATAACGGATTGAAAGCGCACGTAAAAATTGGAAGTAAAGTCTCAAAAGGATTTAATGTTAGTAAGGGGCTGAAGCAGGGATGTTGTCTCTCACCGACGCTTTTTAAGATATACTTGGAACAAGCCCTCAAAACCTGGAAAAAGAAATGCCACAAAATGGGGATACCTCTAATTGACAACACAGTGTACACACTGTATTTCGCTGACGACCAAGTCGTGGTAGCGCAGGACTATCACGACATGGAATACATGACACGAAAACTTATAGAGGAATATAAGCTATGGGGCCTTGAATTACACACAAAGAAAACTGAGTATATGTGCATTGGTGGGGAACAGAAGAATTTAATTTTAGAAGACGAACAAGAAATAATGAATTGCAGTAGCTATAAATATCTAGGAACAGCAGTTACACAAGATGGTAGTCTAGATAAAGCGATAAGAAAGAAATAACTTGGGAAGAAAATCAATAGCATTGCTGAACAACATATTGTGGGACCAACAAATATCAAAACAAAATAAACATCGTCTATACAATGCAATTTTGAAACCAATTACGTCATACGGGTGTGAAATATGGCCAATAACACAAAGAACAGAAAAGTTGTTGGAGGCTACTGAGATGGATTATTGGCGAAGAGCGGCAGGGAGGTCAAAACTGGAAAAAGTAAGAAACGTCAGAATCCGGGAGATAATGGGGGTACAGTGCTCTATTGTTGACGACATAAAAACAAAACAGCTAAGATGGTTTGGACATGTGCAAAGAATGCCGGATAATCGACTCCCCAAGCAAATTTTGAGATGGACACCATATGGTCGTAGGCGAAGAGGAAGACCTAGGTTGACATGAAGAGAAGGCATCAATCGGGCAATGAGAGACCGGGAATTGGAAGAAGAATCTTGGTTGGATCGAGACCAATGGAGACTAGGGATCGGAAGATGTAGGATAACGTTATGAACCGATTTATATATAGGCCTATATTAAATCGGTTGTAGATGGATTGAAAAACATGTTGATTTATAAATAGAGATTCTTCAAAATGTATTAAAAGTACTGTAGGAAATGAATTGGCGTATATTTCTGATCATTTGATTTTCCTGTGTGATTCGATAAGAAACTAGAAAAAACAAAAAAAATGTTTACAAAACTCTTGAAGATGTTACAGACATAAGTTTGTTGAAAATAAAATCAATTCTCTCAGAGGTCTAACAATGGAAACCTTAAAATATAAATTCAATTGTTTGTTTAAACAGAAAACACTGGACTGGATATTATAAGCAAAGTTTTCCAAGTTCTAGAAGGTCAAAAATTAGACACTGATAATGTAAATGTTTCTCTTTTTTAGAGGAGGGGTTCACTGTTTCCTCTCACATGTTTCTTAAATGGAGTTCACCTGTAACCTACAGTACCCGCTCTCTAAAAACTGCTAAGGGTAATTCGATGAATTTTTGACGGCATCTTCCACACAAGTTAAGTAATACACGGTAGTAAAGTGAATGCTATGGATCAACAGGACTTGTGCAAATGAAAGGTGAACCTCACATGAAAAAATAATCAAAAACGTCAACAATAAATTTTCTATTTCCTTATGTAATTATACATTGTAAAAAACTTTACTAAGGGGACTTCATAATATAGTTTAAATTTCATGCTGTTAGGTAGTAATGTTTTATATGTACATACCTAAATTTACTCTTTTATTTCGTTTTTCCATAGTACTTTTTTCCTCTTTAAAAACCCTGTCCTAATTTGAGGATCTCATCATGAATCTTCCTGATAGTCCAGGAAGATCATCAGGACATCAGATTTTGCCATGCATTCCTTATTACAGCATCGTTTAAATCCTACATAAATTGTTTCTGGTAATCTTTGCTGCAAAGTCCTATTAAAGCTTTCGTTTGAGTTTTGGGCATGTCTTGGGTGAAGGGAACGTCTTCGGTGACATATTTGAGAATAGGTTTAACAGCCTCCATCACTGGAATATGTAAGGACTGCTCGTACGTATAGAACTAAACACAAAATGAAATGTTACTGACAGTACAGTAGAGTGTGGTTGAAAGTGTATAAATATGAGAATAAAACCACTACAATATATTTTCTTAAACAGAATTGAATGGAGAATTTGTTCAAACAATAAAAAGTTTGACGTCTTTCACAAAAAACCCCATCGCTTCCGTTAGTTATCCCACACTGACTTCATGTGAGGCAGAAAGCTCTTTCCCAACATCGGGCTGTATTCCCTGATAAACAGCAAATTTATATTAGACAGTTTCAAGATGGAATGCAGAAATTCATCAAATCTGTGGAGAACCAGATATCGTAATTGACATAAAGAACAGTAGAATCCGATGGGCAGGGCATGTCCAGAAAACGTTAGAGACATCCAAATTGAAGAAATGTTTTACGAGGAGACCTGGTGGAAGAAGAAGGAGGGAGGGGTCGCCCTAGAAAACGATGGGGGAATGATCTTGAGGACGACCTACGCAAGCTCGGTGTAAGAAGATGGAGACTGAGAGCAGAGTATCTAGACGACTGGAGACGGATTGTCCAGGATGCCAAGGCTCTCCAAGAGCTGTAGCGTTAATTAAGAAGAAGAAGAAATTTAAAGATTGTATTTATAATGCGCTGCAACTCCAATGAATTTTCAACAAGAAACTGATGAGCTATGCTTGATGAGTACTTATAAACATTTATCTTGTTACAATCCGTTTGCTTATGTGAAATGGAAATAAAATGTTTTTAACTTTTCAGTAAAATATTTTTAACACATAAAAAATAATATTTTCCACATTTCTATTACCTAAAAATGCCTTCTCTACGATTAAAGGACGAAGAATACGATGTGCTGCAGATAGTGGCGGACAGTAAGACTGATGAACGAAGAGAAGTTGTACGTGAGGAACAATAAGAATGAACCAGTGGAACCTGAATGCACAATACTCAGAACAGAGTGTGTCATAATAGTCACCAATGTGTTCAGTATGGTAATTCAAAGACAAAGGCACAGGTGTGTCCAGTATGTACACAAGCAAAGGCATCTCTTAATGCATATGTTGCTACTAGTTTGAAGAACAGTCTTTCTACAACTATTAACTTACCCAATCGTTTTATTATATTTGTATTCAAATAATTGCCTTTAGTTTGCTGATATGTAAATTTAAGAATATATTCATAATCTTCACTTAATGTAGGCCTATATACATTAATTAATAGTATATTCCTGTATATTAGTTAAACCAATTAAACTTATTAACTAATAACATAAATAATTTTAATAAGTTATTTGATATGTTTTAAATTGATATATCGATCCACTGATTGATTTGTAAAATAAAACAAATGTTATACAATCACGCGTCATTATATCTGCTTTATAGCGATGACCTGCTAACTCTTGGCAAGAAATCAAGTGACAGAAATGGTGGTCACCGCAACGGGAAAGGTCAGTGTGCCTCGAGACGATCTGACACAGTTCGCCGCGCGATCAAAGTGGTCAGCACAAACTCTTATCTAAGTAATTTCGATCTGTTTGTACCGGTATTCACTGTTTCGGAAATACTGTGTGCGCGTGTGTGTGTTTTATGTACGTGTGTTCATTTCCGGAGGATGCAACGTCAAATGAGCTCACGTAAGACGAGAAAAAAATACACGAATCAAACTTTCTGTGTATGTAATTTGTACAATTTTACTTTCTCGTCTTATTCCTTCCACAATCCTCTTCTCTTTCCCTCCCTTTCACCAACCTCTGTTTACATATACAGTTTAAAAAACTTGTTTTTAAACAATCCAGGTCTGAGAATCAGGTTTAGGTCTGAACGCTGAATTAAAAGACTCAAAAAGGGAAAAATCGCGTAGAAATAAACTGAAAAACTGTTTCGGGTACACTGTTTTCAGTGGACGAGTGTAAATTTAAAAAATAAAATAAAAAATAACCAAATGGAGATTTGCATAAAAGTTAAAAAAAAAACACTAAACGTGAAAAATAGTGAATATAAACCTAAAGAAACAGTGAGTGTTTTATAAAATATATGAGTGTTATAACTAAAAGTAATGTGTACGTCAAGTCTTTCCCTCGTTGCCTCACGTTGGATTCGTCAATTTTATAACAAAGAGCAATTGTGTGTTGTTTTGTGTTGTGATGTCGGGTGTTACATTCCGCGCACTTGTACTTACTGATTGCCTGTTTCTCTGCGGCGATGTTGTCCTGCAAACACAACTTATGCTAATATGTGTATGTGGGCGCCACTTGGATATTTGGTCCAAGAATTTATTATTATTATTTCCTTAAATTTTTTAGTGACCGTCAATCAGTGAATGTTTTAGTGGATGGTTAGTGAGGATCGGTCAATAATACAACTTTTAGTTATTTTGCGTCGACGTTTCGACAATATTTATTGTCATCTTCAGGACCTGTGTATGAAATACAATAGAAATATCAAACATAACGAAACAATTAAATATTTGGGTGAACGTGTTGGTAATGTGAGTGTGTGCGTGCGTATGTATGTATCATTTTTTATGTGAAGACTTAAGATAGTTTGTTTACATCTTCAAATTATCTTTAAGAAAGCGAGCAAATTATAGTATGACAGAACTTAATTTATACAGTATTACAATTTAAATTACTAAATATAATGTTATTTTAATTAATTAAACAAACAGTAATCAACAATTGGATATTAGATTGGTACATAAATTGTTTATACCTACAACAGTCAACATATAGCAAAGTAATATATTACCTATAACTAAAACAGTTTAGGGGATGTTCACTACGTAATTATTAAAAGTTATTTTTACCATGTTTCACTCCCTATTGGTGTTAACAAACAATCATAATTTAGAAACATACAATTTACAAAATATTGTAAAACATTACGACTTATATAATTTTCTTAAAGATAATTTGAAGATGTAAACAAACTATCTTAAGTCTTCACATAAAAAATGATACATACATACGCACGCACACACTCACATCACCAACACGTTCACCCAAATATTTAATTGTTTCGTTATGTTTGATATTTCTATTGTATTTCATACACAGGTCCTGAAGATGACAATGAATATTGTCGAAACGTCGACGCAAAATAACTAAAAGTTGTATTATTGACCGATCCTCACTAACCATCCACTAAAACATTATTATTATTAATTGATTTTTTAGTTGTTAAATTAACTATAGAAAAAAATGTGAACAAGACAATTTGAATTGCAAATAACGTATGTTTAATGATCTTTCTTTTCATAAAAATCGTCTGAAGGACTAACAATCAAATTAAACAAAATTGCAGAGTTACAAAAAATTATTGACAAGTTTTTTATTAATCATCGGCTGATAAAAATTTTATTGCTCAGGTGAATAGCATGAATTTAATGTATGAAAAAACTTTATACTTAGGACGTGACTCCTTTGAACTATCAAAACAAATCAGTGGAATGCTTTACAAAAATTGTGTGATTTGAAGGTGTTTGACATGTGTAGTACAACTGTGTGACAAGGATACTAGGTAAAAATGATTTTAATTTTTGAACACTCACGTAAGTATTTCCTTCACTGGACACTGTTCTTGGGGACGATGCCAATCATGCGCCTCTTCGTGTTTTCGTTCCTCACGCACTGGTAACTATTTATAAGTCAAAATACGGTTTTAAAACTCCGCACGATTGAAATCAAATTCGTACTGTTTCTATGCTTTGAATTCTTGGCGGCGGCGAACAGCTGACTGCGTGGTCTCTCTATTCTGCCGTCTCAGCGCTAGTTCCAAACTCAATGTAGAAGGCTTGTGTCAGTAATTTGTTTGGGAATTTTGTCAAAGTCTGTTTATCTTCGCAAATACCAGCAAAATTGATTTTCTCTATTAAAATCGATCCTTTTCAGGGCCGCTGGGTATCTGGCTGTGTGCGTTTCTATTAAATATGGCGTGTTGCTGCTCTATTCAACAACACGTTAGCGTTTAGCGATATACTCCTGTGTTAGGTTAAGTCAGTCTTTTGTCATGTACGGGAAAAAGCCTTTCTGAGTTCTCGGGTTGAATTCCTGTTCTTCGAATTCGCCTTGGATAAGATGATCGGATTCGTAGGTGAAGTGTCTCTTGTGGATTGAAAGCATAAAGTGTTTTTTGTGTCAAATTTCGTCTTCCTTTTATACTCTGTAAGGGTCATTGTTTTAATTTTAAAACGGGACTTCCGGTATTTTTGAGTAAAATTTCTTCTGGAACGTTCGAGAATATGCAAATAGAACATCATAGAATAAATTCGACTTCCGTAGAAGCTTTAGAACAAAAACGTCTTATTCTTCATACTAAAGGATATTACTGAAATTATTCTGGTATCTGTCAAACAATTTTACACAACCACCTACAATCTGCATGCCATTATTATTTTTGGATTCTCTGCTTTCAACTGAATAAAATGATACCATTCACGATTGGTTTTTGAGCAAATTAAACCTAATAAGTTAACATAAAATACAATTCTTACCTTGTAGTGTTTGCACAAAATTCTAATTTTCTAATTAATAAAATGTTATGAAGTTGCTTGGTTCTTGCTATAACATTAATACATAACATAATTATCTTTACATAACAAAATAATCAAATATAAAAACATATAACATATAAATAAGTTCATTCTTCTGTAGGCATTACATATGGCCTAGTTTTTTGTCACTGGTTTTTATTGTAATTTTGTCTTTTTCGGTATTATGAATGGGATTTTTTGGGTATTCACTTAGAGTTTGTTATATTGTTTATCTTTGGGAATACCTGGTTTATCCTAATACATTTTATTTTTATTGTAATATTACTTAGCATCTCACTGTTTTGTACAGATGAGTTATTTCCTTGGTGTGACAATTTTTACTTTTATATTTAAAAATTCTCTGTGAATTAAGCTTGTCTTCAATTGAGCAAGTATGTTTCCATTGTACATTATAGGATTGTACCTTTTTCCTTTATTTTTTCTAATATTATACAATTAGTCTGTCAAATATGACCATTTTTGTGATTGTTTTTTGGTCTCAGCCTAGTATGGTATAGGTAAATAGTTTCATAACTTGACTGTTAAAGTGTTTTAGGTGGTCATATATATAAGTATAGTTACTTTATATTGTGTTTCAACTTTAAAATACAATTTTGTTGCATTTTGATAACATTAAATTCATAAATATTACAATTTTATAGGTTCATCACATGTTTTCAGTTTAACACTGTTTTTGATTATTTTAATTGATTTCTAATCAATTTACAGCTTTCTCTATTTAAAATAATTTGTTTGTCTTTGTCTAATTGACATTTACACATAGTTTTTATATTAATTCTATAATAATTAATTTTCACATAAAATCTGAGTGATTGGTCTCAACTCCAAAACCTTAATTTCTTGTCATAACATTTATATATTTTTTACTTTAACTTACATCCTTTTTAATGATGTGTTCAAATCATTTAATACATTTATTTTATTTATATTATAAAGTATAATAATAGATCTTGTCCATTAATTCACAATAAATAGTTTTTTATACCCTATTCAGAGTTACATTTCTTAATATGTAATGACCTCATTTTGGTCATTTCTGAGATTATCTGTTTCTCTTATAGTACATTATCAGTTTTACACTGTTCTTCACTTAAACAATATATGGGGTTTGAGTCTTGGTCATAGTCTTGGTCGTTTTTTCATGTTAATGATATTAATTATCGAACAATATTACAAAATTTTTTGGATTACTTGGGTTTGATACTGTTCATCTCACCTTCCTCTTATGATAATTTACTTTGCAATTAAATTCCTTTATGGAACGTTCTGTGACGTTACATATGCCTCCCCGTTAAAATTGATAATTTGGGAAAAACCTTTCTTCAGTTTTGATGAAATTATCATTTCTATATTAACCTTTTATTAGCTTCCTTATATTTAATTCTTTTATGTTATAATTAGATTCCTGTACTACTCCTTTAATATATTAATCCATCTCATTATCCATGTCTCAATCTTTACCATATCTCCTTTTCCTTTCCTTTACCTTGTTGTTAATTATTTAATCTTTGATATAACTCCCTAACAATTCCCTAACTTTTATAGCGGGTTCGGAGTCAGAGGGGCCCCATTGGCAATCCAATCTCCGCCGTTCCCTAACTATAACCACTGAAATCAGAGGAAACACATCTCTGTCCAGAAAATATATAAGACGTACTTATAATTGCACTTTTGCAACAAATAATAATAATAATAAAATATAATATTCAAAGATCATAGGCTCCTACACATAAATTCTCTTTCTTAATCTCTTCTGATTATTTCTCAATTATATTAATATACTGTTCTCCGCAGGTAAAATTATCTTTTAAAATCATTCGATGTCAATAGCTATATTTATAAATTCATCATTACCTCCTTATGTAACACACTGTTTCCTTTTTTTTTCATTTATCATTTCCTTTTAGTTTCAATTACATTACAGTATTTCTCATCCTTAGTAATATCAATTGTTATTTGATTGTTCAATAAATTATTAAATTAATTTGAGTAATATTGTAAATTATGTCTTTTCCTCCTTTCCTTCTCTCCTTCTCGAAGTACGGGTAAGTTGGTAAATATACGTTGACTTGTGTTTTTATTCATGGTACCTTCTCAACGACGCTTGATTATATGTACCCTTTATTTTGTTACTGACAGTGTCTGTTACCTCGTATGTATTGTTTTCTTTATCTTTCGTAATTGTAAAAGGTCCTGTATATAAAAGTAATAATTTTTTTGTTATACCTTGTATAGTACTGGGCAATTCTCTATTCCGGATTAACACCTTTTCTCCTACCTTATACTTAATAGCCTTTGGTTGGGATTGAACATATTTCTTCCGTTGTTGTTCCGTTTTTTCTAATACTCTATTATAAAATTTGGTTCCTTCAAAGTGATATTCAGGTTCGCTGGAAAAACTAATAATCTCCTTTATTTACCGGGGTGGGGGTCTTTCGAACATAACTGTGTACGGTGACTCCTCTATTGTATTATGATAGGATAAATTGAGATAGTCCTCTGTTGACGCTAAGTATTCGTGCCATCTCTTCTGTTCATCATGACAGTAGGTCCTCAACAACCGTCCTACTTCCCTCAACACTCTCTCGGCTGGATTACTATTTGGGTGATACACGGATGTCTTATACGTCTTTATTCCGTGTTCTATAAGATTCTCCTTCCATAATTTCCCTTTAAATTGGGTACCGTGGTCTGTAATTATAGAATATGATCTGCCTACCTCCATTATATACCGTTCTATTATAATTTCTATAATTTTCTTTGTCGTAGCCCTAGTTATCGGATAAAGCTTAGTATATTTGCTGAAATGGTCAAAAATAATTATGATGAATTTATATCTGTGCCTTCCACCACTGCGTGGAAATGGTCCGCAGATATCCAGAAATACCTTTTCTAACTTTTCGGTGGATGTTATGGGTATCATGACCCCTTCCTTTCTCTCGTTATTACATTTTACCTTCTGACAAATATCATACGACTGTATCGCCTGTTGCACTTTTTTATTAATCCCTTTGATGTATACCTGTTCTTCCAACGCTTTCCTTACCTTGAGGGCACCCATGTGTCCGTATCTATCGTGATAATCAATGATTAGTGGCCTCTCTATCCCTGGTGGAATTACTAACTTCCAATTCTCTTGGTGTGGGGTGTTCCTTATAAACAAAGTATCGTCGTGTATACAGTAATATTTATTTATAAGTTTATCGCCTTCCAGTACCCTTTTCCTAATATTTCCTAATTTTGGGTCAGCCTCTTGTTGTGTCTTCACATCTTTTAAAATATTTTTCAAATCCTCCCTGCTTTTAAAGATATGATATACCTTCGCTATTTGTTCTTTTTCGCCGTCAAATGTCTGGTTTTGTAAATTGATGCGGGATAGGGCGTCGGCTGCTATGTTTCGCTTGCCTGGTATATATTCCCACGTGATATTGTATTCCTGTAGGGCCAAAACCCATCTCGTCAGCCTTCCATGATTTAGCTTACAATGTTTTAAAAACGAGATTGATTTGTGATCACTCCTAACCGTGATGGGGTATCCTAATATATACGTTCGAAATTTACCGCATGCGAAAACTACACTCAATAACTCTTTTTTAGTGGTATTGTAGTTTCGTTCGCAACTGTTCAGCACGCGGCTGGCGAAGCTAATCACTAAATTTTTTCCATCCTGATCTTCCTGATATAAGGCTGCACCTAAACTTACATTACTGGCATCGCAATTTAGATAAAACGGCTTCGTAAAGTCGGGGTAATGTAACATAACTGCTTCTAAAAATTTCTCCTTTATCAGATTGAGCACTCCATCTTGCTCTGGTCCCCAAGTCCATTTGTCTTTAGCTGATAACTGCTTTTGAAACCTGGCAGTTAGTTCTGAATAATTGGACCGAAACTTCCTGTAATAGTTACAGATTCCTAAAAATGATTGAAGCTGTTTCCTGTTTTTTGGGGTGGGGAACTTCTGTATTGCCTCTACTTTCTCTTTGGATGGAGTAATCCCTTGCTCGGTTAGATTAAAACCTAAAAATTTTACCTCGTTTGCAATAAACTGGAACTTATCTAATTTGAGGGTAATATTATTCTCGGATAGCTTCTCTAACACCTGTTCAACCCTATTGCAATGGTCATCCCAATTCGCTGAAGTTACCAGTAAATCGTCGACGTATACTGTCGTAAATTTCAGCACTTCCTGTCCCAATATCCTGTCCATTATTTTTACAAATACCGCCACTGAATTTATCAAACCAAAAGGTAATCGTTTAAACTGATAGTTTCTGCCTTCAAATATGAATGCCATATATTTCCTACTATCTGGGTGGAGTTCTACCTGCCAGTAGCCGCATACTGTATCCCATGAACTTATATACCTTGTCCCGTGAAACTTTTTTAGTATTTCTTCTATCTCCCCAGGGGATGTGCGGTCGTTAACAATCATCTTGTTAATCTCCCTAGCATCGAGGCATATACGCACCTGTCCATTCTTTTTCGGCACACCTATGATTGGGCTAGTATAGGGCGAATGACTATATTCAATTATGTCGTCCTCTATCATCCTGTTCAGTTCCTCCCTAACTTCATTTTTTAGTGAGTAAGCAATCGGATATGATTTTTTGTTAAACTCTACAGGGGTTTTAAATTTGATTGTGCATTGATAATTTTTGACCTTGCCTGGAGCATTTGAAAAGATATGTCGGTAATTATTATACACAGTAATCAATCGTTCGGCCTGTGCTTCGCTAATCTGACCCCTTGCTTTCGTCCTTTGGAATTCCCTTATTTCTTCCAATTTCTCCAACCATAATTCTGGGTTATCCTCCTGATATAAGGGCATGTTTAGTGGTCGATCGGCACAATAATAATGATTTACAATGGCCTGATAATGTGTATTACTTGTACCATTTCCCTGGGTATCAATTAACTTATTGGTCCAAATTCCCTCATTCGTCTTTAACGTTATTACCTTACTGTCTAAATTTATTATCGCTTTATATGGCCTAAGTATATCACAGCCTATTAGAATGTTCATGGGTAAATTGTTCGCTACTAATAGTCCTATTGGCAACGTTACACCATTGCTGGTCATCTCTAACGACACCTGTTTCTTTATAGATTTATTCTGCCTTCCCGTCGTTCCGACTAGTATAATGTTATTTATAGGCAGAGTGGGTATGGGTAGATTACTATTCTGTTTAATTCTCTCTAACTCCACACTGTCTATCAACGATACGTTTGATCCTGTATCAATTAGTAATGTTGCACCTATTCCATTTATATCTGCATTAATTTGTACTATCCCATTATTCCCTTTATTATGATTTTCAACTATATTATCCCTCTCTTCTAACAATTCCTCCCTAATATCTCTGAGATAATTATTTGTTCTCAATGTCATTGTCCCGTCTTCGTCATGTCTATTTTTTCGTCCAGTTACCCCATAATATTGGATCAGTGAAGGGCTGTCTTCCTTTTTCACTGCCGCGTCTAGTTTAAATGAGCACCTGTCTCATTTGCCCGGTCTCCCGGAACATTGGGTTGCTGACTTGTTTGTGGTTCCTGTCTAACCTCTGGGTTACCACTAATAGGTCGGCTATTTGTTGTATTACTTTGGTTACCTTGCGTCTGCTGTGGGTAATACACGTAAGTCGGTAAATTGTGTTGGTATGGTCGTTGACTATTGGCCATCGTATAGTTTACCTGGGGTCTGTATTTCTGATTCCTTCTATCACCTCCCCCTTGATTACCTCCGTTCCGATAATTATTTCCCTGATAGCTGTTCCTATGGTAATTATTTTCGGGGTAATTACTTCGATTTGGCCCCGGATTGTTATGGTTATTCGGACCTTGATTATTATTATTGCGGCTATTTAGTGGGGTGTTATTGTTATGGTTATTCGGGTTAAAATTATTACCATTTCCGCTTCCATTCCGATTTGGCCCGTTGTTACTATTATAATAGTCTACCTTACGACTAGGGGGTTGGTAGTCTTGAAATTTTCCCGCAGACTCGCAGTTCTCTAATAGTTTAGCTAGGTCAGTAATTTTACTAAGTTGCTGGTATAACTGAGCATCTTTAATACCGTAGCTACAGTGTCCAGCCAACTGTCTCACCAAACATTCTTCCGGGATTGGCGGTATTAATTTTCGTGCCAAACATATCTTTCCCAGGAAATATGATGTTGGGGATTGTCCCTTGGACGCGTCGTATTTCCCGTAAAATATGTCCATTCTCACTTTGTTTTGCGCTGTTTCTGACCAATATTTTTCTTTGAATTGGCGTTTGAATTCGTTCAAGTTTGTTATTTCGGGTCGTACCGCTATCCATCAATTATCCCTCGTATTTCGGAATGTTTCGTCTAACATTTCCCTTATTCTATCCCATCTTGTTTCCCTATTCCTTTCGATGAACTCTTCCATCCTCTCCAAAAATTCCATAGGGTTCCGGCGATAATTTTGGAAGTTAATTACCTCCCTATTTTCGCTATGACACGTATGGGTATTCAATATCGGTGTGTCCCTCAGAGCTTCTAATCTCTCCTGCAGGTTTTTCTCCCTCTGATCTATTTCCTGTATATTGTTTCTATTGGTTTTTATCTGCTCGTCTAATCTATTAGCTATGTCATACGTTCTTTGTATTCTCTCGCTAACGTCTTTCCGGACTTCTCCTACCTCCTGCGTAATTTCGTCTTGGTTTTGCCTTACATTATTATCGAGAGTTCGAACGTCTTGTTTCGTCTCTGCGGTTCGCTCCTCTATGGTTTCAAAACGGGTATTATTTCCTTCCTGCAACCTTTCTAACTGTTTCGCCATTGTCTCGACCCTCCTGTCACTGTCGACTTTACTATCATCGATTTTTTGGTTTACCGTCTCATAATTTGCACTAATTTCCTTTTTCAGGGACTATACTTTTTTTATTTTCCTCCTGAAATAGCTCCAACTTTTTTCCATTGTCATTGATATTATCGGTTATATATTCCCTTAACGATTCTATCTTTTTATCTAATTCCTTATTATTATCCTCGTTTAGGGATTCTATTAACGTCTCCGTTTTTTCATTACTGTTATTAGTATTTTTGTTTATCGTTTCTTCCATTCTTTGGAACATCGTCATTATTACATTCATGTCGATGCTCCCCGTTGCTTTTTCCGGTTCGGGTTTCTCTGTTTGGTCTCCCATTTGTATGGGTCTTTCTTCCGCTTGTTCCTCTAGTTCATCTCCCGTTTGTATGGGTTTTTCAATTTCTAGTGTGGGCGGTTCTATTTCTATTTCCTCGATTTGGACTGCCTCCCCATCTTCCACACTTAATTCGGGTTCTACATTTTTCTTCACCTTTTTTCCTTTTGGTAGTGTGTAACAATCCTTGTGGTTACAAAATAAAATCGATGTGAATTGCTGTTGTGACAATTTGAAAAAATAAAAAAAATTTATTTTTTATTTCACAAAAAAAATTTCTGGAAAAATATTTTTTTATGTAAATTTTAATCCTAATATTTAGGAACTAATCGTGTTTATTGTTTGTAATTAGAAATGAAGTGGTATTATGTTTATTTTGGTAATAGTGTCACTTTCAGTAAATTTGTTAAAAGACAATCTGGTTAACTCCAAATCTAGGCGAAAAAACGGCTCTCTTCTTCTTCTTCTTCTTCTTCTTGAAACGTTCGTTGTTTCGTATATACCGCCTTTCGGTTAGTTGGGTTTCTTGATTAATTTACCTGTTAAGCCTTTTTATAAGAAAAATCAAATCCAAATTACAAAAACAGAACGTTTATTAATAAAATAATTAATTTTTTCGATAAGAATCGATGTTACAAAGTAGTATCGACTCACTCAGGGCCGGTCGATATAAAAAGTTTACATTAGAATTATAAAAATATGGTTCTTTAAACGGTTATTTAAGATATAGCCAGAGAAGGTCATGGGCAGGAAAGTATAACACTTACAATTATAAAATGCCTTAATATTAAACAATACAATGTTATAATTACAAATAATAAAAGTTTATATATGATTTTTATTCAAACCAAAAGCAGCCGTAGGTCGTTTTTCCACTGCAGAAGTGAGAACAGCAATGAATCAAAATGGCCGACTGGCGCATGCGCGATGAAGCATCTAGCTTTGACGAAGTATTTGTTGAAATAAAAATGTCCTTTCTTCGTGTAAATGGTCTCAGCAATTGTATATGATAGTCCTGGATATATTTGAATGTCACTGGTGTATGATGGAATAGTTCACTTGGTGTAAAATGTTGTTATTGGATATATCTCATTGTGTCTATGTGTGTCGGTTTTAACCTAAATTTTTCGTCATTAAACTGTGTGATATTGGTGTTATTTCGATTAATTAGTCTTATGTGGTTCAGTTTATTGGTGTTACACTGTTCATATGTTAACTTCACCGGTTCACAATAAACAAACAATTAAAAATAAGATTTATAAAATTTTCACCGAACTCGGTTTATACTGTTAGCTGCCATTAAAGGTTACTTTAGCAAATAATCACGTTAAGTGCACTCGTCAACGTATAATAATGAACTGATCTCATTTCCTTCGTCTCCTGAAAATCTTAGCCCAGTTAATATATCTTATACATTGTTTCAAATTATCTTAGCTTCCGATACATTTTATTTTAATACATTATACTCAGAAAATAATTTCGTTATTAGTTAACTGTACGAAATACGAAATACATATTCGGTTTCATTATTCTATTCTGCTTATTTTACTAGTAATTAATATAGTGTTACAAAGTTTCATTAGAAAATTATATTTATTACATTTTTGGAAGGTAGGCCTAAATTTATGTTTCCTGTAGTCTAAGCAAATAATAGCCATTTTCCCTAATATAATTATTATTCTATTAAATCTGAAATTGATATAATTGTCTATTCTTACTTAATTTCTTGCAATTTAGTTTATTAATGATTGTTTTTAAATACAATTCATTTGTCTATGACTCCTCCTCTGATAATGTCAGTTAGTCCATGCCATTTTTATGTAATTTTATTAGATAAATAAGTAATTTTACTTATCTACTGACCATATCTTTAGACAGCCTTATTTACATGGTATACTATATGTTGGGTTTATCTTGCATAAATATTGTCAGTTTAACTGGCTTATAAGACTAGATTTATTAATTATTCTGCAGTTTAAATTCATTATATGGCCTAGATTTGATGTGTTGCTATTTGCAAAATTTTTACAAATGTAGTTAGTTTATATCCTTCTCTGACTTCTTATCCTTATATAGTTTATTAACAATTAGTTCTTTGACTGGTATAACAGTGATTATTGATTGTACAATTAAAATATAACAACTATCTCTATCAAAACTGGTACCTTGAATAATACCTTTTATGTGTATTGATTACCTAGTAACATAATTAAAAAATATTTTATAACATGGGGAATGATATCTACCTTTATATAGGCCATTCCTAATTTAAATTTACAACAAAATAACAGCTTATAACAATAATATCTCTTACTAATAATTCTTATTTGTCTAGTTATTATATGGAACAGGAACATAACATATTGGTTCCATATAATGGTTAACACTTCTTAAAACTAATTATTGACAGTCTGCTCTGTATTTTCCAATTTTAAAGGATTTATTCCCCCTCTCTAAGTATAACACTAGCTATCTGTTTATTATTTCATTCTATGGAATGTTCTTATAGATTCAGTAGCATTTCATTAGTAATATTATTATTTCATATCAAATAAGATACTGTTCAATAAACACTTAAAGTTTATAACTTTGTACGGCAACTCATGCACCTTTTTAAAGTTTATCAGTTATAATTCAATAACTTACACTTGTCCATGGTGATTTATTAATATTATTACTACTAGTCCTTTTCTAGCTTTACAACATGAAATATTCAACCATGGGGGGACTGTGAAGATTTGTTCATACAAACTAAACAATAACTTTTTTGGATGCACTGTTACTTAATTCTATTAACACTTTTGGTTTTTGTCAGTTTTACATTGTGATATGGTTTTTTGGGGTGTTATACTTTCTCTTTGGACATTCATTTATTTTTGGGGTTTTTGGGTTCTCTCCCTATGGGGTTTCTATTTTGTATGGGTCGTCTCACTTCCTTTTTTCTAGTGGATCTTCTCAGGTTTCTTATTCTTCAGTATTTTTGGTCATTCTATATTTCTTCTTTCTTCTTTCTTCAGTATTTTTTTCATTTTATATTTCTTCGTTCTTCTTTCTTCTTTCTTCAGTACCATTTCGCTGTGTATGCTTTTGTTTCTTCTGGTCTGGTTTCTTTGTCGGGGTATCTTAATTGCCTGCTTCTATCCTACCTGGGTAATTTTGTTATTCACATTTTTAGTTTTCTGGGTTTTTAAATTTGTAGTATATATATTATTTGCAGATTTTTTCTTTATTTTAACTTTTCTTGTGAGTATATTAATTAATATTGCCTTTTAATTGATTCTCATCTGGATATTCCATATATTAGAGCTTTATTAATGATCATTGAGTAATGTATTTGTGTGGATTATCTGTCATGCTACAAGTGGCATCTTGATTTGTTGATAGTTGCCGGGCTTGTTCCTTTCCTTTCAAGCCTCACTAGTTGGGCTGCCAATTTATAACAAACAGTAATGAGTACGTCAATTCTTTCCCTCGTTGCCTCACGTTGGATTCGTCAATTTTATAACAAAGAGCAATTGTGTGTTGTTTTGTGTTGTGATGTCGGGTGTTACACTCCGCGCACTTGTACTTACTGCTTTACTGCTTGCCGGTTTCTCTGCGGCGATGTTGTCCTGCAAACACAACTTATGCTAATATGTGTATGTGGGCGCCACTTGGATATTTGGTCCAAGAATTTATTATTATTATTAATTGATTTTTTAGTTGTTAAATTAACTATAGAAAAAAATGTGAACAAGACAATTTGAATTGCAAATAACGTATGTTTAATGATCTTTCTTTTCATAAAAATCGTCTGAAGGACTAACAATCAAATTAAACAAAATTGCAGAGTTACAAAAAATTATTGACAAGTTTTTATTAATCATCGGCTGATAAAAATTTTATTGCTCAGTTGAATAGCATGAATTTAATGCATGAAAAAACTTTATACTCAGGACGTGACTCCTTTGAACTATCAAAACAAATCAGTGGGATGCTTTACAAAAATTGTGTGATTTGAAGGTGTTTGACATGTGTAGTACAACTGTGTGACAAGGATACCAGGTAAAAATGATTTTAATTTTTGAACAACTCACGTAAGTATTTCCTTCACTGGACACTGTTCTTGGGGACGATTCCAATCTTGCGCCTCTTCGTGTTTTCGTTCCTCACTCACTGGTAACTATTTATAAGTCAAATTACGGTTTTAAAACTCCGCACGATTGAAATCAAATTCGTACTGTTTCTATGCTTTGAATTCTTGGCGGTGGCGAACAGCTGACTGCGTGGTCTCTCTATTCTGCTGTCTCAGCGCTAGTTCCAAACTCAATGTAGAAGGCTTGTGTCAGTAATTTGTTTGGGAATTTTGTCAAAGTCTGTTTATCTTCGCAAATACCAGCAAAATTGATTTTATCTATTAAAATCGGTCCTTTTCAGGGCCGCTGGGTATCTGGCTGTGTGCGTTTCTATTAAATATGGCGTGTTGCTGCTCTATTCAACAACACGTTAGCGTTTAGCGATATACTCCTGTGTTAGGTTAAGTCAGTCTTTTGTCATGTACGGGAAAAAACCTTTCTGAGTTCTCGGGTTGAATTCCTGTTCTTCGAATTCGCCTTGGATAAGATGATCGGATTCGTAGGTGAAGTGTCTCTTGTGGATTCAAAGCATAAAGTGTTTTTTGTGTCAAATTTCGTCTTCCTTTTATACTCTGTAAGGGTCATTGTTTTAATTTTTAAACTGGACTTCCAGTATTTTTGAGTAAAATTTTCTTCTGGAACGTTCGAGAATATGCAAATAGAACATCATAGAATAAATTCGACTTCCGTAGAAGCTTTAGAACAAAAACGTCTTATTCTTCATACTAAAGGATATTACTGAAATTATTCTGGTATCTGTCAAACAATTTTACACAACCACCTACAATCTGCATGCCATTATTATTTTTGGATTCTCTGCTTTCAACTGAATAAAATGATACCATTCACGATTGGTTTTTGAGCAAATTAAACCTAATAAATTAACATAAAATACAATTCTTACCTTGTAGTGTTTGCACAAAATTCTAATTTTCTAATTAATAAAATGTTATGAAGTTGCTTGGTTCTTGCTATAACATTAATACATAACATAATTATCTTTACATAACAAAATAATCAAATATAAAAACATATAACATATAAATAAGTTCATTCTTCTGTAGGCATTACATATGGCCTAGTTTTTTGTCACTGGTTTTTATTGTAATTTTGTCTTTTTCGGTATTATGAATGGGATTTTTTGGGTATTCACTTAGAGTTTGTTATATTGTTTATCTTTGGGAATACCTGGTTTATCCTAATACATTTTATTTTTATTGTAATATTACTTAGCATCTCACTGTTTTGTACAGATGAGTTATTTCCTTGGTGTGACAATTTTCACTTTTATATTTAAAAATTCTCTATGAATTAAGCTTGTCTTCAATTGAGCAAGTATGTTTCCATTGTACATTATAGGATTGTACCTTTTTCCTTTATTTTTTCTAATATCATACAATTAGTCTGTCAAATATGACCATTTTTGTGATTGTTTTTTGGTCTCAGCCTAGTATGGTATAGGTAAATAGTTTCATAACTTGACTGTTAAAGTGTTTTAGGTGGTCATATATATAAGTATAGTTACTTTATATTGTGTTTCAACTTTAAAATACAATTTTTTTGCATTTTGATAACATTAAATTCATAAATATTACAATTTTATAGGTTCATCACATGTTTTCAGTTTAACACTGTTTTTGATTATTTTAATTGATTTCTAATCAATTTACAGCTTTCTCTATTTAAAATAATTTGTTTGTCTTTGTCTAATTGATATTTACACATAGTTTTTATATTAATTCTATAATAATTAATTTTCACATAAAATCTGAGTGATTGGTCTCAACTCCAAAACCTTGATTTTTTGTCATAACATTTATGTATTTTTTATTTTAACTTACATCCTTTTTAATGATGTGTTCAAATCATTTAATACATTTATTTTATTTATATTATAAAGTATAATAATAGATCTTGTCCATTAATTCACAATAAATAGTTTTTTATACCCTATTCAGAGTTACATTTCTTAATATGTAATGACCTCATTTTGGTCATTTCTGAGATTATCTGTTTCTCTTATAGTACATTATCAGTTTTACACTGTTCTTCACTTAAACAATATATGGGGTTTGAGTCTTGGTCATAGTCTTGGTCGTTTTTTCATGTTAATGATATTAATTATCGAACAATATTACAAAATTTTTTGGATTACTTGGGTTCGATACTGTTCATCTCACCTTCTTCTTATGATAATTTACTTTGCAATTAAATTCCTTTATGGAACGTTCTGTGACGTTACAGTGTTTACGCAAAACCTTAAAAATGTACATATTTGTATTTCCAATATACAAATATAAATATAAGTTTATATAAGTCTATAAACATTGTTTTTACAAGAATATATTTTATATTTATTTGTATCTTATGACAATTTTATTTTTTATACTGCCATCTTCACATTTAAAAATCATAATGATTAAGTCGTATGCGCGCGCCTGTGTAACGTAAAAGTCACTGAAACCCTTAAGTTTAATTAATGAACGTAACAATTTTATGTCTTTGTTCTTTAAACAATAAAAAAAAGGTATGTTGAGCCTCTTCAGTTCTTTCCCATAATAATCCGTATTTACACTTGAATAATTTTCACGTTTTAAGTCGAAGAAGACACTTAACTGAATCTTGTAGCAGTAAAGAACACCTAGGGTACCTTCTGTTATTGTCTCATCGGCTATGCAAAAGTGCTGATTACAACTACCAGGCAGCACTCTAAAGAGGTCACGTCTCTTCGCACTAAATTTCACCAATAGAACACTTCTTATAAAGGAGAAAATTATTTTATCTATTTCAAGCTCACCAAACATGCGCGCGGGTGCGCTTTCACACTCGCCAAATACGTCATATAAAAAAATACTTGAGAAGGCGAACGATTTGAAGCGTTTTTTGTAATCTTCGTGTGTTGGCGGAGTCAAAAGATTGATGTGTTTGAAAAGACAGCTAGATACAGTTCAATATTTAAAAGAGAAGCCAGACAGATATTCCTCACAATATTACGCAAAAAAAGAAACGATTAAAAGTATAGGTCTAAGTGATGTGTTGATAAGATTATTAAGATGGCAAATGGGTCTAACGTCTACATATAAGACAAATTAACGTGGTCAGGACGGGAAAGAAAGCGAGAAGATAATAATATAGTTGATACAAAAAGATAACCGATCATACGACTGTTGGAACACGAATAGATACTGCATTACCTGGATCAGAGAACAAGGAGTGCCGGAAAACAATAAACTGACGTAAGAGATCTTCTTCTTCTCTATCTTCTTCTTCCGGCGACCTCAATACAAGTAAAGTCGCCACGTTCTTCTCGCCCTTCCCTTGTTAGGGTATTGAGGACAGCAACCTTTTTCGGCGATCGATCATCATTCGTTCTACAAATGTGACCATTTCATTTCAAGTCAAGCTTTTAGCCTCAACAGTTTAAAAATTTGGGACTATACAGTATTCGATCGATTCATTAATGTCACTTTGACATCAGTTTACAAACTACACTCATTCTTTCTTAACGTCGCTCCCACACTTCCGCTCAGTGTGATGTAACGCTCTTCTCAGCAAGCTTGTACATTAGGATGTCCATACAGATAGTATGAAACGAAAATTAAAATAACAGTTTTTAGTCTTCTTCACAGCTTTACGTCAACGCAGACAGTCTTAGATCCCAGGAACGTGAAGTGTGAACACATTTAAAATACGGTCGTTGTGAATGTTTGTGAAGTGTAGAATACCGTAAGCCATTACTCAAACAAACAAAGGCTATGAGCGAAGGGTACTGAGAAAGATTTATGAACCTATGTAATACAACAATGGAAAAGGAAGATTAGACAGTTGACAGCTGACACTCTGACACAGAGAAAGAGCACGGCAAAGAATGAATGAGGATGTGGCGGAAGGAATTGTTTGTGGAGAGCACAGGGCTACTGAATAAGACGAAGGTAGTTAAGGCAGTTGGATGGATGGTGTTTAGAAAGATAGAACGATGGGAATTAATGGGTGGAAGGAAAAGAAAAAGAAGCCTATTGTCCTTACAGAACTATGTGTCATACTGAAGTTTATAATCCCTGCTGCTGAGCAAGTAGAAACCTTGTTAACTACTATGGTCAGTTTTCGAAATTTTTATAACCTAGATAACTAAAACGCTTCATGTTCTCTACTTCCGAGGAATAAGCTCGACTCAACTTTTCCCAGTACCCACAGTTTCCTTGATATTTGTCTGCTTTATTTTCTTACGCCTGTAAACAACGTCGTCCATTCTAGTTTAGTTTCTTATTTAATTGTTTTCTGCCTCTCCTTGATATTCCCAGTACCTAATTTTCTTGTGTAGGTCGCAGTCTTCCTTAATATTCTTATATTCATTGTCCATGTTTCTAACACAAAAGTATTTACAGAAAGTGTACAATGTCAAAACTTCTAAAAATATAGTGGCTGTTCTTTAATAATCTCGTTTAATATATTAATAATCTCGTCTTTCCAAAGACCAGACACCATATTTTTATTCGATTTACAAATTGTGGCGTTCCATCTTCAATGATTGTTATTATTTTGTATTGAACACGCTCGCACGCCCTCCCCACCCCACACATGCATTTTATGCTCTAAGACATGATCGTTTTTTGATCGTCGAAATGTTGCGTTTTACAGTATTATTTCGTTTTCTCTTGACGGACTCATAAACGCATTCCCGCATAGCGTTTGCCATGCGGAACCATGTTCTTTAAATGAAATATTTTGGCGTTTCCTCATTACAGTGTAAACTGGCGGCCGCATAAAACAACAGAAAAAGGAAAAATACAAAGAAAACAGTCCAGATCCACGGTGGCATAATTATGTATTTTTTAGTGTTTATCGTTTTTTTGTATTTTTTATAAAAAAGACAAATAATTAATAAGTTTATACAAACGTATATAATAATTACCAAGCTTTTACAGAAAACAACGATCTTCTGTGAGTCACATTCAAAAAACTATTAAAAATTTTTTTTAATAAAATAAACAACACTCATTGAAATAAATGAAAATATTATTAAGTTGACTGATCAAGTGAAGGGAGTCGATTCTGTAAAAACTTGGTGTTTGGATGAACAATGAGACCCGTTTTCTCCTTAGCGCAGATGGTAGGAAGCGCTCGATGTTGGTATTTACAGATGAAGGATGGAAGTGTTTAGTACGACGGTACTCCATAAGAGCCGGAAGGAGTATGGGACGGTGCTCCATATGATCCGGAAGGTACGCTGTATCCACCGCCGCTGTATCCAGAAGCGTATCCGCCTCCTAGTGACTGTTCGTATTGAGCAACTTGCAAAGCTTGTCTGATTCCTTCAAGATCGACTCCGACTATTCTGGTGATGTACTGTGTGGATGGTACTCCGTATGTAGATGATGGTACTCCGTATGACGAGCTAGGTGCTCCGTAAGATGAGCTGATTCCGCCGCCTCCGTGGTATCCACCACCTCCATGGACTTGTACGTTCTGCGCTTCGTCCTTGAAGATAATCTGCCTTACTTTCTCCAGCAGCTCTTGGTCGACGTGCTGTCCTTCGTTTGTGGACGGTCCGACGGGAACGGATATGTATCCGCCGCCACCACCGGAGTATCCACCGCCTCCGGAGTATCCACCACCTCCAGAGTATCCGCCTCCGGAGTATCCACCTCCACCGCCTAGGGAGTATCCACCGCCGCCACCTCCGAAACCTCCACCGCCGCCACCTCCGAAACCTCCGCCTTTACTGTAGCTGTAGCCACCTCCTACGGGTGGTTCGGCGGAGACTACCGCTAATGTTGCGGCCAGACACTGTAACAAGTAACAAAAGATTCATTATTTATTTAGAAATACTAAAATATTATATTTTTTGTTACATTACATGTATAAGTGAAGTAAATTTAGTATGGTCTTACAAAAGGAAAGTTTGATACAGTCAATTTTTCATTTACATTTTTTACGCTCAAAAAACGTGAATGTTTGAGAAGCAACATCGGAATATAATGTAACAATCTTATTTTTCTTCTTCGCTACAGATTCTGTAAAGTGGTTACCATGGTTCTGTGGTTTCATCATGTTTATCCGGTAAAATTTATCACTGTTCATCTGGGTCACTTGTTTCTTTTATTCTAAAGACATCCAACTAATTCCACAATCCAGCAGCATGTGTTTACCCTTATTATTGAAAAATAATAATCAGCCAGTTATTAAATAGTAAACAATTATTAAAATACCAGTTTGTTTCAAAATGAAGTTTCATTTTTCTATTAAGTCCATTTTTACTTTTATTGATATATTTAATTTTAATTAAATAAATAGACCACCGAATTTAAATAGGTAAGATTTTATATTGTTGTTTCGAATTATTTTAATTAGTCTGTAAGGGACTGAACTTGTGGCCTTCAGAAAAATATTCTCTGCCACCATAATAGTATAGTCACCTGTAGAATTATTACATCAGCTGTTAGACACATATCTAAACGATGACCTCCAAAACGTTAAGTGTTGCTCAACCGTTACGTTGAACTCTTACAAGATTAAAACTATTAAATTTTGATAATCTTGAAACCAGTTCTGTTTCTGGTCACTAAAACAACACGCAGAATGCAGATGCAGCTTCCTCTTACTAAGGGAATCACTACTATTTTGAAAAATAAAATAACGATGAAGTGAAAAAATTACACAACGCAACATTTTTACTTTCAGAAACGGGTTTTTACTGTAGAAAGTTGATTACGGTTACATAAAAAATGAAAGTTGCCGTTGATGGGACTGACTTGGGGAGAGGGGAAGATAATATGCATTTAAAGATGTTACTTTTAAAAAAGATACTCTTACCACTACTAGTGGCCGTCGGCCTTGTAACGTTTTGTTGCGTAATTTCCACCGCCTCTTGTATCGTGGGAATAAACAACTTTCAATTGCATCTTCTTTTCTCATTACACAGCCGTTAAAAACGCGCCCGATTAAAAGCGTAACTGTGACTTCTACTTATGTAACGCACTCTATCGTGATAGACAGAAACTGCCGTTGTTACTGGATTGTAATGGACGAAATTTTAAGACGAGAATATGAAATATTAGTACATAACTGACTGATTTTAATTTTATTGTTATTAATTATTATATTTATTTTTAAAAAATAATAAAATTTGTTTAATAATTTTAACAGTACCCTTACAAATCCTGTTCAAACCCTTTATTATTGGACAATATATATCGCATATAGCGAAGAAATAAAGACAGCACACAGACTCAGACTTTACCGCCGACACTGTTTAATATTTATATTGACGAACAGGTTTGAAACTGAAAATCATGGTTTCTTCCAGATATTTATGTTGATCACATATTATATTTTGACCTGATCATCACACAGGGGTGACCTTCAGAAAACAGTGTATATGTTCGGCTAGCTTGTTAAGCACTATAAATTGACAGTTTCTGTTAACAATGACTAAGACAATGGTTTTCTTAGGCAAATATAATTTTGGATCTAAAATGATTGTAACTAATTATATTTCGAAACAGGCGTTCCGTTCCTGATGTTTAGACTGGAATAACTGGAATATTACTTGTGACTTTGATTCCGATATTTATGTCAAAATTTTAATTTGTTTGCGGCAATGTTAGACAGTGAAACTGAAACAAAGTCATGGCTGCACCGACTCTCTTGTTTCCGTCGCGACAAAAACTAAGTTGTTCAAATTCAGGCGGTAGAGGTGAACGTTCTTCGGATTTTAAGTGTAAGAGAGGATAACCTCCGAAATGTTTAGAATGTTACATAAGAGAGACCCTGAATATTTGTTCCTGTGGACGTATCGGTACTCCATACTGTCATACGGAGTGATTAGGGCGTTCGAGAAAACGCATGAAAGCGGACAGCCCGCCAAGGTATACGCGCCAAAGAAAACACAGAAAAAGATGGCCGGAACAGGTGAATTTAGAACCGCACATAATCTAGAGTATAGATTTTAAACAACAGTTAACGCAAGCGTATTTTCGTAATTATAACACAACAGTACTTTAGTAGATTTGTTATTGTTATGTTGGATGTATTCAGTATTTATTTATCTTTGTTGTTGGCAACTGTGAAAAGAAGATAATATTTAGAAGGCAATGACCACGACTTCGGAAATTGGAGTGAAAGCCACTTTCGTTCGAAAAACAGACCCGCGGTCAAACTGTGGTGAAATAACTTTTGAAACGTTTCTGTTCTTTATATCGTAAAAATTAGACATCTATAAGATTTTCTGACTAGAATCAAATGTTTGTTTACCTATATAATTTCACACCGTAGACTTTAATGTAAGCAAATAACTCGAAATACAATGCAATGTTTTTCCGCATAGGTATCACGTCTATATGTTATGTATACAAACATACACTCACACTCATGTTATACAATTTGTATAACAGAGATATATTAATTTTTTTGTAAGATTGTTCCCATAATTGTACCTATGTAATCGTGTAGTTAATTACGCGCTACACTGTTTCGCAAGAGTATTATACCTGAACGCGATGACAGCACAATAAAAAAGTCATAAATCCCAGCGATATGTTAACCTGAATAGGCAAGCAGTTCACATAGAACGGTGAAAGTTTATGCAAGCCTATACGCTGACCATTTACTATGTACACAATGCTTATTATGTAAGTTGGAAATACGTAGTTTATGGATTCGCTTCGCCAGTTGCATCAGTTAGAACAAATTATGTTTAGTGTACTTATGTAATGTCAGGGCAAAACGTTTTTTTGTAACGTAACAAACGAATTACACATGTTTTTCTTTGTTCCTGTCATATCCGTTCGGTTGTACTACGCGAGAGTGGGACAAAAGAACGCCAACAACCGAACCCCGCGCAAGATCGATCCCAAGGCTATAGCCATTTCATGAGAGCCACGGTATCATGGCTGGCGAACAATGCGCATTCTGTTTACGTTAAGGAATAACATAATATATGTGTTTAAACTTGTTATAGTATTGGTATAACTCTTTGTATTTTAAACGATTTAGGATTATGATCGTGCTTCAGTTAGTTGTAATGGATAAAGAGTCCATATGACAAAGGAGGCTTCAACGCAGAAACTGACCGACGATATAAAAACCAGATGGCTGCTCAGGAACAGACATGTGCAAAGAATGGACCAAGACCGTTTATCGGAACAAGTCCTACTATAGATGCTAATGTAAGGAAGGGCTCGAGGAAGATCCAGGTAAAGAGTTGAAGGTAAAGAATTAACACAGAAAATGGAAGGAGGACTAAAAGAAAACCAGTGTTTAAATAGAAATGACTGTAGATTAGGAATCAGAAGACGCCTAGAAACATTATTCCCCCCTCCACAACGTAGTATGTAAAATGTATAATATAGTCTTACCAAAATTATAAATACCTTTTGCAAATAAATATTTTATTATTATTATAAATTCTGTGTGTGCGTGTGCGCGCGCGCACGCGCGTGTCTATAAACGAATATTATTCTTAAATATATGTTTAAACTTGTGGTGATTCCGAGTGTCTCTGCGAAACGTATGTAATATTTATAATAATATAAAATACTTACTTGCACAAGAAATTAATTATTTGCGCTAAAACAACATATTATTCAGTTAATTCAAGAAACTATAAGAAGATTAAAAGTTACTGTAAGCAAAAGATATGCGCGCGCCCACACACACACACACACACACACACACACACACACACACACACACACACACACACACACACACACACACACACACACACACACACACACACACACACACACACACACACACACACACACACACACACACACACACACACACACACTCTCTCTCTCTCTCTCTCTCTCTCTCTCTCTCTCTCTCTCTCTCTCTCTCTCTCTCTCTCTCTCTCTCTCTCTCTCTCTCTCTCTCTCTCTCTTAGAAACAGATACATTTGCAATTAATTAAAATCGGCACTAACCGTTAGATACATGTCTACAGTGTCACTCATGTTTGTTCGCCCCACACAGAAACATCATCTTGTAAGTATATAAGTTGATAATATAAATAAGTGGATAAAACATGAATAATTTTAATGACTTAATCAATTAGTTAGTGGGATGCGGTTGACCATTGTACTCATTTTCAAATCGTGGCGTCGTGGGTTCGAATCCACTGTAGTCACTGACGTCCAATCATCACTAATAGATACTAAATGAAGGTACTAAACTTATCAGCTGATTAACTTAAGCGCGGTGCTGACGTAGTGTTTGACACATAGTCCTTCTTGTACACCTACTGGCTACAGCAATGTAGCCTGACCTACCATGACTCTACACTCTATCAGCGATATCAAAACAATACTTAGGCCTACACTTGTCAATATCATAAAAAACTTATGCAACCACAACGTAAACTTGTGTCGTCTTAAGTTCAAAAAGTAGTCACACAAAAACCCCGAAGTTCAGAATGAAACTCACTAGAATTAGTTTTCCCGAATTCTCAGCCCTACATTTATAAATGAAATCTGCGGTTTGTGTCTTACGGAACAAACATGTAGCCATAATTTTTGATTTTCATTTATCAGCCACTTTAACCACACACGGAACATAATATGGATACTATCGAAGACACGCATCTTTCAATCAATACCAAGAAGATGGAAACCTTGTATTCAGCAGGAAACCGTATAAAGTACTAGCTCAAGTTTCTGTTAGAGATACTACGATGCCAAGGTTACTCATGTGTATCCAGAGAGAAGTGAATAGAGATTTAGACCATTCCAATGAAATGAAAAGAAGACATGACAGAAGACCAGGATTATGCCCAATATTATCTGTGAATATTCAGTGCTATGTAATGCAAATATTACATTCGTTCACTGCTGCAGCATGAAAGCGAAACGTTGGTTGCAGAAGAGAAAACATATCAGAGTTTCAGGATTTCAAAGTACGGGAAAATAAACAATGCTTAGAATTAGATGGACAGAAGGAATCAATAACGGTGTAGTTATGATGAAACTATAAATATATAGCCTATGCGACAAAAAGAAATATATTTTATTTAAGGCATTCAATGAGCCACAAGGAAAATTATGTGGTGCTGGTGATGTACTATAAGGAAAGACTAATGGACGAAAAGGACTGAACAAGAAAAAAAGTTGCGGATTGATAAAATGGAACAAACAAGCGGACAAAGATGGAATGCAGCGAGAGCCGAGATCAGAGAGCAGTTTGCTAGATGGAAAACTCCGCCGCTAACTACTCCTTAGCAATTAAGCGGCACCCGACTCGGATTTCTATATTCAATGAGCTCAATAGTCATTGCGTGCAAGAAAAAATAATCCTTCAAGACCAAAATCCGTAACAGTATTTCGCGTGTATGCTAATTTGTTAACTTAATGGAACATTAGCGCAGTGTGCGCCGTCTACACAGATCCTAATGAAGGTAAAACTAAATACACAGGCTACATTGCGGTACGAAAGCGATTAATTTCTACCATCAAAAATAATATGAGATACAAGCGTTGGATAAAAATTAAACACTTTTCTAAATGAAATGCTTCGTAGAAATATTTAACCTTTGAAAGATACTTTTTTTTTTACAGTAGCGTGACTTAATGTTTGTCTGGCGCTAATTTAAGTAATTGAATTACACACATGTACACAGCGTGGGACTACTGTACACAGTTAAAACTGATTAAACGATGAAACAAAACAAAGAAATGGCGTAAATAACGCGATGAATAGCCAGCGTGTTTGTGTGTGTGTAGATAAGCGCGTGGGTAAGTATATATTCTTCTTTGTTTCGTCTGCACACTCTCTCTTTACCAGTATTCCCTCCCTTTTTTCCCTTTCTTATGTACTTCTGTTTCACTTTACCTTTTTAGAGCGTTAGAAGATATGTAGTTTATCCTTTTTCCCTACAGCCCAAGCAGTGTTTCGCTGTCATTACCACATTTTTGGACGGTCATTCCAATCCTCTTCTTGACATCAATTCTTCTGTTTGGCGTTTCTTTATGGATGTCAATATCCTAAACCTTTTCTGACGTCCTCACTTGACGTGTCCATTTCCAGATTTGTTTGGACATCTTTGGTTATCCGTTCTGTGGATGCGGTCATTGAGAATTTCTCCCGTATCCATGTAGTCTATCTCTATTATATGCAAACAGTTTTCTGTTTCTCATAGTGATTACAAAATTTCATAACAGTAGGTAAACACGAACCAAAATATGTTTTTTTTATATAATAATTGCCGACTCTTTGTGTATTTTGATAGTTCACAATATTGTATTTGCAGAAACATCGCATTTTTTATACCAAAGAAAACTGCCCAAGGAAAAAGATTTAACAATTTGTGAGGTCAATAAAAGCAATCAGTACTTCCGTTTGTAATGTAGCAAGAAACGGTCAATGAAATCTTGCAGCACAAAAATGTATTTGAACAACTATTTTCTTAATAGGCTATTAAGTTATTTAAGCTTACGTTTAAAGGCTCGTCGTCGTTGATATTTCTATTGCAACAACCGGAAGTAGGAGGGGGAAACACGCTCTCGGCAACAGTTTCATAGCGAGTAATGTTCATTGTCAGTACATGTAAATCACAACGCACTAGTTATAAATGTCGACGACGATAATTTTATTGTAGCCGAGACCGCGGTGCATCGGCTTTCCATTTTTACGACCGGATTTTGATATTAGAAAGTAGACATTAAACTGTAGTGGTGTGGTTGGCTCACTTGCCGTGCAATAACGCGACAGTAAGTCACGTTGCATGTGAAGGAAATTCATTTCTCTTTAGTTTTAAAATAAATTTTATTTAAACGCTCGTTCGATCAACAACCTTTCATTCTTTATTTATCTGCGATTGTTAAGTTTATAATAGATAATTATTGTAATTTATAGTGTTTTATAAACTAACACATGTATTACAAGATATTCTATTCAGACATCGGATTATCGAACACCTAATAAGCGAGTTTCGATAATACGCTCGGGGTGGCGTTGGTTTGAACTTAACGTGGTTAGAATTTTTAAGGTACAAAACTTCTGTGAAAAGTCTGCGGGACAATACTGTCCTCGCGCAGCCTCCAACTGACGGACTAGAGACGCGAGTCTTGTATGACGTTTGCGCGAGTATCTCTATAATGCACGCTTAATTAAAGCAGAATTAATTAAAAGCTTACCAAAGGTCATGTTAATAAGAAGGGTTGGGAGTGACATCGTATTGTCGCCCGTAACGGTCGGGGACTGACTGCCTCTTGCTGAGCGTTCTAATTATTTCCAGTGCCATACATATTTAGTGTCTCTATAAAAGCAATTACAGATAATGCAATTTAACAGAGCAACAAACTAAATAACAATGTGAAAGTAAGTGTATTTTATATAATAATAATTGAATCGAAACGGTGGAGATTGAAGATAATGGTGACTGGGGAAATGTGGAGAATGGTAATGGGGGAAATCACTGATGTTAACCGCTCTGCCATCAGCTCGCAGTTAATATCGCGTGGGGTTTTTACGGAATGATGATCTTCATCGTGATCTGAATTTGTACACAGTGACCCATGAACGCGATGAACAGTATACACTGTAAGGGCAACACAATGAACAACGACTGTAATAGCACATCAACGAGGAAGCATCAAGGCTACAGGACAACGTTAGATTTCATAGGACACTAAACAGATCAAGCCATTTGAACGCCTTAGGCCTACTGTCCAGCCACAATGTTCATTGCCAATAGAGATACATCTTACATTCATAAATATATATATATATATATATATATATATATATACAGCTTAGATTGCCAATAGGAAAATCTAAGTTGTTTATTTATTTTTAAGTAGTTTCAGTGAATAAATACACGAGTTAAAATATATGTACCTAAAGGCAGATCCTCGAGTAGCTTGGACAGCCATTTAGCAAGCAAAAAAGGAGAGCGAGACATTAAATACTATTGGTTGACTAGCCGCTGATCCCCGCTACCAATAGACACTGAACAGTTGATCTGATAATAGATATCAAAATCAATCGAATTTTAGAATTAAGTACCGGTAATTTACCAATTTAGGATAAATATTCGTCGTTGGTTAGTATAAAGCTCAGGCACGGCTTTGGTTAATAAAAAAAAAACGAACAAATATTTTCATCTACCGTTTGAAAAAGAAATTAATTTTTAAACTCATTGTTGCATGGCTTACTCGACAACAATGGATTATAAATTTTTCTTGTAGGTTACGTAACATTCATTGTTTTTTGCTAGTGACTGTGGAAACCCATATTATGCGCTTTGTACTTTGTCATTGTGCTCTATTATCGCTGTATAGACTGTGTCAAATATTAATTGGGACATTTTTCAATCACGCGAACTCACGCGGTTGCGCGCGTGAAGATTAGAAAGTGAACGTGTCATGACCGACAATACCGTCTGGTGCACTCTTCCAGGCAGCCGGTCGTCTCCAAGTTATGTTAATTCAGTGAACCGTCTTCCTTTATTCAATACTCGGCGGCGTAGAAAGTGCTGTGTGTCTGGGTGAAAGGATTCCGTGGGATAACTCTCACACTTGTTATTGTAAGTACGTCACACACTTACTCACCGTTATTAATAAGTATGTGTAACGTGTCTGTACGTTTGCGCTCCCGCGAGGACGACCAACTGCGTTTATGATGAGTTAATGTGTGTGTGTATGTGTGTTCGCGCGCGCGGGCGCGCGTGATTCGACAGACGCAGCACGATTCAACAAATCGAGAATTGTGTTGCTGAACGTGACTGACAGTAAATGTCTCTCGGGAGGTGATTAGTTCCGCGGAAATTGCAGTATGGTTTTGTTACGGTATAATAGCGACGTAATTTGTTTGGCACCTTTAACGTCTGTCATGTACATCGCATTAACAAATAAACGTATCACGAGCGTGTCTTGTAATTTGGCCCCTGACTACTTCGTTTAAGACACGTTAATCGACTGTTAAAAATAGGTTAGAGGTACAGCGAAAATTATTTTGACACAACAATATTTGATCTTCTCTTTAAAGAATACATTGTGTGTTAACGAATTAAGTGAATCTGAATAATCAAATGTGATATCAGTCTTTACAATTAAATGTCTACACAATTATTTAGATCTGTAAAGTAAAAATAAGTAATAATGATGATTATTTAAAGTTCCCACCTAGCGACAACACTGTGATTTTCAATTTGAACGTCATTTTACTCGGTTCTCTCTCAAATTTTTCTTTGGTAAAAACTTTTTTCTCTATTTTTCTTTTTACCTTTAGACATATTAATAATAAAATAATTCATTTTCACCACATATTCTATTGAGATCCTGATGTGTTCTCGGTAGCGCGTGGATGAAAGGATCTGATATAGCATAGCGCTAGAATATGATATAAAATTAGCCCTAGTTTAAAAGATTCCATGCTTGGTTAAATAATCTTGTACATTAAAGATTTTTTGTTCTTCCATTGATATTTCTGTATCCCTACGCATAATATTAGACGTTCTAAATAGTAAAATTTAAACTGTTTTCATAACTATTATTTAATTTTTGTGTGTATTTATTGGGTATTTTTATCAAAATAAGTAACAATAAAATTGATACATTTTTGGTTGTTACTTTAAAAATTAAACTATAGTATAAAACGAGGATAACCAAGGAAAAGCAATGTTACATTTTATGGTTTTATATCGAGAATATTGATTTTGCAGTCTTCAAGCAAATACTTGAAAAATAGATAACTATCTTTAAATTACATACATCTATAAATTTAGTCAAAGTTTGTTTTCCAGTTTACATATTTTTTCTGGATTTCGGTTCAGTATTTTTGTGAACATAGAGGTGACCGACCATCGAGCCACCATGTCGTCTCGGATTAGTGTTTACGCGTGTGACGTAGTAATTTTACAAAATGTATAAACTTTTTACGCGTACAATGTGTATACACTCATACGTCTATGGGAGTATAGTGTTTGCGTATCTGTGTGAATACAACAAAAATAAATAAATAAATTTTCGTGATTATTTTGTTAAGGCAATTTATTTTTCGACTTATGACGATAAAGAAGTTACCTTTTAAAAGAAAACATTTTTTTCATAACTCGACGTTTCGGGAGTCCGCTAGCGACCTTTTGAAATCAAAGCCTTTGTGTCTCTAAACCAGCGATTTCCAAAGGGCGTGCGGCGTTAACATCGGGTTCTACAAAATGTATCATTTCTCTTATTGAAATGGACATTTTGTGAGTGAAATTTCTCTTTAAGATGCATTTTTGTAACATATAAAGTGCGGATTGAGTTTAGTATAAAATCGGATAAAAGCGGATTGATATAATAAAATCTTGCAATTTACTGTTACAGATCTCTCAGACTAAATAGCGTGAAGGAAACACTGGTTTACCAACAGATTTCTAATATTTGAGATGCCGTAGTATTTAGGCAATTATGAAAGGATACCGGGAAGTCATTTGTTCCAGCCAACCAACATACAAAGTGGAAAGAATAATTGTTCACGCACCGAGCTCGTAGTACTGAGAAGACGAGAAATATCGCTTTCTTTAGAAGTCCGTAAGTAGTGTCCTTGAAACGTTATATTTGTTATGCTTTTGCCTATTCGGCGCCTGGAAATGTTAACTGTTCAGAAACTGTAAAGAGAGAAACATCATTTCTTGAGGGAAACGTTAGTGTCACAGACGTATTATACATTACTTTCCGATATTTAGAGTTGGCTATGTTTGCGAATATGCCTTATGAAAATACTAAGTGAATTCGAGTATACGAATACTCATTTCATTTCGCGTATAAGTGAAATTCATTTATATGAAACTCGAGATTTCGAGACAACTGAATCTATCTGCTCTGTTTCTGATGATTAATAATTAGTGAGAACCATTTTAATCATGTTCCTTAAGATGAGACGTCATCGCTACTGTCGTATATTATCAGACTGTATATCACAGCTAGACAGAAACTACAGTACTATATAGTTGAATGCAACATTAACTTGCAAAATTGTAATTGTTTCTTGACTACTGTTCTAAACGTAATTAATCGCATAAAACAACTGTAAGACTCTTGAAATCGTACTTGCGAATTATAATAGTCCTAATATGTGTAAATATTTTTAAAAATGGTGTATCTTCAAGCCTTGTACATATAATATTATATTACATTTCGGCTTAGACATATGCCGAAATTTACTAAGTAAATATCTCTCTAGCTCATGCAGATACACAAGGAATCAAATTCTTTAAGTGATTTTAAAATATGACGATTTATTAATTTTTATACGGCGCTTTTTTAAATGCCTGAAAAATGCGTCAATATACGCGTAAATGTAGTTAACAATTTTATTTAGCAATACTGGCCTGCCCATGCAAATTCGTAAAATTGTTGTGTATTTGTGTATAAATGTATGTATATGTCTGTGTTGATGCGTGTGTACTTAAGCACTTACGTGTTTAAGATTATTTCTTGAGTTTTCTAACAACGTAAAATAGCAAGTTACAGAAGCAAATCGCTAAAAAATCAAGAGTTAATATGCGCGCGCGCGGGAGTGTGCTTATTGAGGTTCGTATATAAAATTGTACATACACGTATACATACTCATCTACATATGTATTAATATATATAAGTATAAATTTACTAATCGTACTTATGTATGTTTATTAATTATACGGACATACGTATTAATGCATAAAAGTATGTGTATATTGTTATTTGCCAGTTGTACGTATCTGGCAGATATAATTTAATAATTATAAAATGATTTTCTTGCAAGTATTAGTGTTTTACGTCGTAACGTACATTCCACAAAAACTTTTTCTGCATCATCAGAAGTTTTGGTGTTTCCTGACTAACAAACTAAGTTTTAATGAAACATTTAAACCTGTGATGATACAGGAGAAACTCTCTTGTGAAAAGTATGGCTGCCCCTATATTTTTAACAGTTCATGACACAAAATCATTAAATTTTTTACAATATATATATTGTGTGTGTGTGTGTGTGTGTGTGTGTTGGGCGTGTATGCGTGTGATATTAAACTGTAATTCTTTTTTTGTTACAATCTAATAATTATATGAAGTAATTATTAGATTATTCAAGTTTTAAAATTTAAGCGTACGATATGTAATTCGCAGGAGTGTGTCATGCATCATCAGCCACTCAATACAAGTGCATTGAATTTCTGATGATGAAGACGATTCTGTGAAACGTGCATATGCAATTTTAAAATTTGTTACATAAGAAAGTTATTATTATATGCGCGTATTTATGTGTGTGTGATGTATGCACGCAAAACACTGCGTATACGCGTAAGGTATATCCATCAGGGCGCAGGTACGAGTATGTCACACCGTTCGCACTTACCAGAGCCAGAGTCTTCATGCTTCCTGCGCGCTTCAAGCTCTGCTTACTAAAAGTGAAACCCACAACCGTGAAGACTGTATTCTTGGCTGCACTTTCCTCCGCTTATATACCCGGCTCGTTTGAGAGAAGGGTGTCTTACAAAAATGGTGGGAGACTTTTGTTTTCATAATACCCTCCTTCGGTCCGTCTGGCCTTCTGGGAGAGTTACTACAGCTCTCTGCTTTTTCAATAATACTATCACATCAACACACACTCACACATAAAAACCAATATGATTACAATTCTGTCTGTATTGTGTACATATCGCTGGTATTACACATATCGTTATTAGAATGTGTTTGTTAGAATCTGTCGAAACGTGTTAACTTTTCCCATTCAAAAGGTAATGATTTTGAAAGAGACGTGCATAGAGCCATCAGTCTGTAACGTACATATGGAAGTATATTTAACAAATTTTTGGCGTCTTTACTCCGTCACCTTCCTTTACTGTTTACTAATATTGAATACGGAGATCGAAAACAAGAATGACATTATTCTTCGGTTGATTGGGATGAAAGTTTCTGTTAATTCTGTGACCTGTTTTTGTTTCAGTTGTGAGGATAGTGATGGTGATTGTGCCGGTATTAGTGACAGTGATCATTTTTAATAACGCAAATAGTAATAATGTAAAATTACTTTCTATTACTTTTAAGGAAACTAATCGTCTCCCACACGTGCGTTTGTGGGTGCATATAAAATTTAGCGAGTCACGCCTACACAATCAACAGTATAATTTGCTACACATACGCATAATTGTTTCTACAGCGTGTAGATTGGTATCCCCTTTGTTCATAGAAGACAACCAACACAAGAAATCATAAGTCACTGCATTTTAAGTTTATGAATGTGTATGTGTGTGTGTGTGTGCTCGCGTGCGCGTGTATAATTAAAAAATGTTTGAAACCGGTATTATTGAAAAATAAGATTGTTGTTGCAATCAGTGTTCAAAACCATATAATTAAGTAGCAATATCGTTGTAGAATATAATGCGTAAACAATTACAAAAAATAATACCAATAATAACTTACAGGAACAGAAGTAGGCCAACTAAGTAGTACCAAATATATTAATATACCACTAACCACATTAGTAAATGTATTATTAACTTTAAAACAGTAGCAGCACCAGAAGTAGTCTCTTTCTTCTTCTTCTTCTTCTTCTTCTTCTTCTTCTTCTTCTTCTTCTTCTTCTTCTTCTTCTTCTTCTTCTTCTTCTTCTTCTTCTTCTTCTTCTTCTTCTTCACTTCACTTCACTTCAAGAAAACCTGTACCGTTTTCACAGCCACCGTTTTCTTTGTCTGCCTCTATCTCGTTCTCCAAGAGGTTTATAGTGGATTATCTTTTTTGTTATTTTCGAATCACCCATTCTATTTATGTGTTGTATCCAGTTTTAACATTAAAAATGTTTATAAGGACGTGTCGCACATTTGGAAACGACCGCTGGTGCGTGATCGAAAATGGGAACCGGTGAGTTTCCATAGAAACTACTTCTTTGTTGTCAATAACGTAGTACACATATAAAACTTCGCTTATGAATGCGACTACATTTAACTTATAATCTGTACATTGGTAAATGAAGAATGAATTCATTGATTGGTGAATGAACATAAATATATATATTTTTTAGATTTATTGAAGCATTTTCAATGCCCTTCTCTGTGTATTGCATTTGTGCAATGCCTGTAAATTTTTTATATTTATTTGATTTATCGTTTATCGAATATGTATTCAGCTTTTGTCTTATGTCAGGATTTCGTATGTGATCTCTTAGGGTGCAGCCTTTGACTCTCCTTAAAAATTTCATTTCAGCAACTTGAATTCGTTGTCTCTGATGTTGGGTGAATGTCCACGATTCACTCCCGTATCAGGCGGTCAATATTGATGCCGCCATTACTTTATAAAATTTCAATCCTGTATCTTTTTGTGATTTCCTTCCCAGAGTCTTACGAATTGTGCCACACATCCTCTGGTATCTGTTCATTTTATTATCGATATAGTAGTAGTTGTAGTAGTAATAGCAGTAATAGTAATAGTACTAAATTTCTAACTCCACGTAGAACTAATATTTCTCTTATTATTATTACTATGTGACGGGTGTCCAAGACAATTGATTCAAATAAATTGTTTGAATGTTCCGATCAGTTTCGTTGTGCTTGGTATTATGTATTTGGCAGAAATTACCATTAAGATAAATATTACTTGTTGACCTTCCACATCTCTTTAATTTCTTTAGCTAAATCTAGATATTTTCTTGGAATACACGTTTTACATTGTGGGAAAGAGAAATTGAGTTATCAACGATTTGTGTTTCTATCCAAAATTGTGATACCTGGTCTGTTTGGCGAAACTGTGATGTCAGTAAGTATCTCATTGTCCCAATAGATTTTGATGTTTTTATTTTCAGTTGGTACTTGTAATAAGGAGCGATGTTATGATCCTCCCCTATTTGCACGTGCAGAAATGTAGTTGCAGAATTTTGGCAGCAGTGTTATGTCTTTTCATATATTTATTTGCAGCAAGCATAGTGCAGGAGCCCGTGAAGAGTTCTGTGGTTTCAGAGTGGTGGTGACACTTTCTACATACATCGTCTGTGATGTCTACCTTAAGTATGTAAATGACGTATTTTTTCTTTTTTTTTTATGCATCTGTCCTGGATAGCCATAATGTGTCTGGTTGACTCGCTGAATATGTTCTCCTTCTTGACCTGAATAGGGCTAACAGTTTTGTCTAATTTAGGGCATAAGAGATACTTCGAATATGTCCCATGCTGTTCTTTGCTTTTGCAGCTTTTGTAGTCTATATGTGTCGTGCTAAAGTTCCTCTTTCACTCTACTGGTTGGTGTTGAATTAATTGTTGGTCCTTGTATCCGGGCTCAATTACAAGTCGGTCCTTGCTTCCTTTGGAATGTCTGTACCATCCCTTTTGTTCTTCCGTTGTAAGATTGTTTTGTGGAAGACAGTTATAAAGCTTGTTTGTAAGAATTGAGGTTAAGTACTTACAGATCGTGGGTAGACGAGTGAATAAACTGTATTTTGAAGGGTCAGTAGTGTTTTTCATCTTTTGGAATCAGAAAACTTCTTCCTGTCGTCAACACTTCTGGGGTGCTTTCAGGATTCAGTAACAAATTATTATAGACTTTTGACAAAATTATTATTATTTTACTTTTGATTAGTATTACTTAATTATAATAGTAAAACAATAATAATAATAATAATAATATTATTAATAAAATTACAAAATTATTTAAAAACCAAAATATAGAAACCTATAACAGTAATAAAACAGATTTTGATAGAATCAAACCTAAAACAAATAAATTAATTCATAATTTAAAAGAAGTATATAAAATTAATGTAACAATTTTTATGTTGGCCAAACTAAAAAAATGTTTAAAAGAAAGATATATACAACACCGTAATTTATATTTAAAACCAGATATATATAAATAAAATTTAGCTACACACTCAATAAAAAACAAACACACATTTCCAAATTTAAATAATATCAGTTTATTAAAACACATTTCCAAACGTCCAAAAATTACTTTATGGAAAAATTTGAAAATATTTTAACATAGAACAAGTAGTAAATTAATACTAGAACAAATTAAGATTAATATAAAAATGATAATATTTTCAAAATTACTAATTTAATAAAATAATAAATATTTATATTATATGTTACAATTAATTACAAAACATATTTTAATACATATATAAAACATTAAGTTTACTCACATATAAAACAGCCGTTTTGAACAATTTATTAAAAAAAAAATAATTTTGAGTTTATTAATTATTATATCTGATGATGATAGTTATATTACGTACTATCTAAACATTTTTATAAGCAATTAATATAGGCTCTTATATCAAGATACTGTAAAGTTTTATGTTTTGTAAACCTTAAATATTATTAATTTGGTAACGGTATAGAATTACTTTCTTTAGACTCATACTAGGCTTTCCAGAGGAGAGTTACCTGATAGTTTTGCAAAAAGTATAATCTTGCTAGCTATGAGTCCGAGTTATGACGTTTGATAATTTAAAAGTTGTAAAAGAGACATTTTTAAGAATAACTAAAGCATGCTTATTACAAATGCTTATATTAAATCGTAATTTTATTTTTAACTAAAACCGTATCTTTATATTAAACCTTTATTTTTTCTTTTTCTGTGAATAAGATTGTCCAGAGAAAGGAACCTGTGTAGAGGACATCACTGTTATTCCAGCGACAAAAAGTAACGTTCATGGAAGAACAATAACGGATAGCGATAGTAAACTTTAAATAAATATAAATTTATTTATATTTATAAATATAAATATAGTAACGATAAATATAAATTAAATTTTGTAATTTGTCTGTAAATAATAATGAATACAATAATAATCATCGTTCTCAGTTGTAGGCAAAATAACTTATACACAGAAGATTTTATAATACTAAGAACAAAGAAAGTATACTTACATATATATTGTTTAAAATAATGCTAACGTATACACCACATAATCGACAGGCAATTCCGATTTATATGATAATGAAGGATAAAGAAAAAATGGCGAAGGCTGTCAAACAATATACTACATCATTCCGAAAAATATATCATCTTAAAACTACTAAGTAAAGTTCTCTGGAAATGGGAAAAATAATTATCAACCGTTTCTTACGTACGACCATCGATCTCCATTTGTTCTGCAGTCAGTTCGTTAGAAATAGTTAACATTTGGCAATGCATAATAAAAATGTTTTAATAAATATAAAATAATTACTTATCTTATTATTATAAGTTTAAATAATTAAAATATAGCAAACTAAATAAGTAGCAGCATTTTGGATCTTGGATTACTTTTTTTTTTTATTTGCGATCTAACTGTACAGTCTGTGGGTTCTGGAGTTGTAAGATTACTGTGTGTCTCCGTTATCCTACTTGTAGATATGTCCTCCATTCTCCAAGGTCTTTTCAACCTTGATCCAGTTGCTGTTGTTAGATCCTAATTTCTCGACCAACCCTATGAGATCGTTTTGGTCCACAGTCGGTATAATAAATTTGACTTTAATTTAGGAAATTGCATCAGTTTATATTTATGTGTCTATAAGTATAGTATCAAAAACTATAAAACTCTGATTTACTTTCTATTTACAAATATGTTACATTTCGTCTTCTAAGCCGGTGACTTAGTATCTAGCCCTCTTGTTTTAAATATTAGTGTGCTTTTTTGTTCGTTGGTTAAAACGGTTCTGCTCCTGACGTGTTTTGTTTTGGATGCTTTAGCCATTTATTATTGTAGCTATTGGAGCGAAGTTTTATATTATTTGTTGTATACGTACTTCTTCTGTTCTCCTTCTTCCCTTCTCCTTCATATTTGTATAACCCCATTGTCGATCTGGGAAAGTTTGTTCTAAATTGAATTCTATATTAAATCTTGGAAACTCGTGATCGTCCTTTCCGTTCGTATACGATCTCTATTTTCTCTCAAATTCCAGTGTAGTCAACGGTGGAATGACCAGTCTGGACTTTTCTAATTACCTTTTCTTTAGCGAGCAGAAGACATTTACACATTATAATTACACGCTTATACTGTAAGTGGTACCTTGTCACTAGCTCTGACGGCCAAACAAGGTAGATTAGAATAATTTGTCCCCAGATCTTGGTTTGAAGTGAGTCGACCTTAGTCAAGCTCACAGTAATTCCAAATTTTGTTAGTTACTTTATATGCACAAGAATATTAATACGAAATAGATTTCTCTTACATTTGTTCGGGGGAAGCAAAGTACGAAGGAATATTGTCAACGTTCTTCAGTATTACCGAAGCAACGACACTTCTGCGATAGGATTTATCGTGACTTACTAATGGTACAGTAGAAATTAAACGCTTCTCTATCAAACTCGAAGCGCGTCTACATCAGCACTCCGACCCCCCAAGTGGCTATTCGAGAAGACTCGAGAGGGCCAAGCCTTTCCAGTTGCTTTGAGAGAACTGACAAATGTATAGGCAAGCGTGCGTTTCTTACAATAAGAAAAAACCCACAGTCATTTTCTTGTGACTTTAGGAAATCAATAGTGGACTAACTGTTAAGTAATCATCAAGATTAATATAAAATGTATAATTGGTTCTAGAGACTAGTTTAAATGAAACGATTTAATATAATTCTAAGGGAAGTATAAACTAAATTCGCACGCCCACCGGAATTGTAACATGCTACGTTTTAAAGTAGACAAAGTTGTGTGTGTGTTGATAAAAATATATACCGCATGCGTATCATATAACACGCTAAATGCCCCGTAAAGATATGCTACGTTGACAGCGGCAATAAACAATCACAAGTTTCATTTTTTACTTTTATGAAAGTTGAATATTATATTTAATGATTTTTTTATACACGTTACTACACTGTTTACAGTAAAATATCGTAATCGTTAAAACCGTTAAGTTTACTAAATTGCAGGTAAATAAGAAAAAAATAAACACATATTACCACCTCGTATTAATTACAACGAACAAAATAACCTGCGTGAAACAACTCGCTAACTGTTCGGACTGGTGCTCCACTTACATTCACATCGGTCTAGTTTAAGTACATCCGTAGCAGACGAAAGAATGTCGATATAATTCTCTCATGGAATATTCTAAAAATTGTAATTTATAGGATAATTAAATATAGGACTCCATTTTATTTAACGGAAGTAGGTTTTTAGCGATAAAATAGGCTACATACCCTTGTATGTTTTCAGACGAACTGGAGATTGGTGGATTTTAAACTGGAATCTGCCTGGAAAAGAACTGTAGAGTAGAGAGATTACATCAAAGTAGACGCACACCTCCCCCCAGCACACACAGATGCTTTAATCAACAATCATGTAAAACGTTTTCTTTAAGTAAGCACCCTCAACCAAAAACGTTGGGAATTCTTACACAACTTTGATAAAAATGTGTATATATTTGCCAGAATTGTTTCCTTAGTGTCATAGATTCGACACTAACGGTAATGGAGACACACTGCTCAATAGAACCTTTCAATGTACTTTAACAGACACTCTGCATTAACAGACGATTCTACAGTTGACCGCACATCTATAATAGTGTGAGAGATGTCGGTGCTTAGAAGGAATATATTCTCATGTTACATTCTCTAGTGGCCCTGTAGAGTGGCATTATTGTCTAAGAGCAGGTGTCTTCATTAATTTTTCCTCTTAGAATCAATCGTTTTCCACCTCAATCTTTTCAAATCGATCTCCTTCCTCTCAATTTTCGTTTTACTAATCCTTTTTCGCCTGTTTCTAGAGCAGTATAAGATCTCCATGATATGGGTAGTATTCGTTAGCAGTTTTTGTTTAGCTTAATAACTGGTTTAGTCAACTATATCCTGGCGTTAGATAAAATGGCAATACCATTGTAACGTTTGGTCGTCTAGTCTCCTGGATAATGATCTCACTTTTGTTATATTTCATTGTCACAAACAATCCGTAAGCATTTGTTACGTAATCTGTTAAACCGTTCAAATTTTATTCCTTCTCTTATTTGTAAGAAGGCTTGTATCTTGTATCTTATATCTTATTTTTTGCTTTATGTTTCGATTTTAAATGAATGTAAATTAAAAAAGGTTTGGTAGGGCGGTTTGTGAGTGTGAAGTGATGTACATGTATGTATTAATGTATTTAGTGTTAATAACACATTGATTTTTGTTCAAATTATTTTCAGTTTAACATTATGACTTCCCCACGTATGTGACTAAGTAATGCATCAACATGATCGACACAATGAATTCACATATCGGATATAGGTACAATATTTTTCTTCCAAATAAGCTGTTTACAGGGTGAGATAAAAACACATTTTTCTAGAGAAAAAGAATAAACGTTTTGCTTATATTTTATTGTGTATACACACATTTTATTGTTTACAAAAATTGTTAGAATTGGCGACAATTAAGCTCGACATAGAACCGTTTCAATTACCGGTTTCGCACATATGGTGGAACACAACATAGGATCTGAATTCAAGTTCTGAAATAACTGTTCGATCAATTGTTACAAGTGGTTCAAATTTTATTATTTCCGTGCAAAGGCTGAATTTGTTTCCGACCAATCCATTCATTGTATTATTCATTTAAAATGTTCCTCGCATCTAAACCGTAATGAGGTAGTGCTCACTCCGTCGTATTGTCATATCAACTGCATCTCGGTAAAAGAGACTGTTCTGAAGCTCTTGAAGTTCTGAACCACTTCTAACATCTAAAGACACCAATCGATAATGATAGTCCCTTCGAAAACGAATGGTCCAATAACCCCCCCCACTCCAAACTGTTACACCAGGAGTGTTTAAAATCTTCCGTGAGAATTTCAGGTGGGCTTTTACTTGCCCGATTATGACGATTGTCTCGTTAACTTAGCGGTTTAATTTGATAGGAGTTTTTTCTATATATAAAATGTATTTCAAAAATCAGGATCTAGATTCATGTCGTACAAGGAACCGTTTGCAAAACTCTAACGACCGTCGCCATTAGATTCGTGTTACACTTGCTGAAGTTTTGGTCAATGCTGGTTTCAGTTTTAGACCACGTAACAAGCTTCTTAAAGTCAATTCATTATTCCCTAATTCGAGTGAACTTTTACAACTGGACTTGATTGTCATGACTTTTGATTTATGATAACTCAAGGAAAAAGGTTGTGCATTCTGTTTGGTTTCTGCTGTTTGTAGTTCCCGCTTCATGGTAGGTCCATGACAGATCTTGTTTGCACAAACTGAATGTTAAAATCTAGAATCGCTAGTTGAGTGCCAAGAAATTTCTCTTCAAAGTTAGCTAGCACCAATTCTGTTTTATTCTTGTGTTTGTACTAAAATGGTAACAGATATACATGTTTTCTTTTGTTAATTTATGGTTTATTTTCATTACAACTTCAAGTAAGGCAAAAGGCAAAAAAGGCAACGTAAAGTGAAGTTAAAACACAAATGACAAGGTTATTTACAATCGTTGCCAACCACAAGCACAACTAAATAAAAACAACATTTTGGAGAAGATTTCGAGGACTTTTGAACGTTATCACTCGTCGGCTATAGTAACGGATGGTGCTCCAGAAGATGTGTAAGACTTACTGTTAACCGTTCTAGATGTCAGAAATATGGTGTAAAAGAGGTATCATATTCAGTGACATTGTCACAACAGTACGTAGACTCAAATCGATTAATATTTTTGTGACTCTAACTGTGTTGTTCTGGAAAAGATACGGTAGTTTTAAAGTTATGTCTGGCAACGGTGCTGCATTCGCACATAAGCACTGGTTGGAAAGCTAAACAATGGAGCAGTTTGGCAACTATAATATTATAATTAGGTCTTGTCAGTTGCGTTTGCATGTAATCCTGACAATGATCTGGCACCAAGAAAAGAATACAGTGTGGCATCTCTCTTTCTCAAACAAAACACGTGGTGGAAAAGATAAATGTTTATTTTTTACAATTAAATACACAAAATGTTTTCCCCTCCTCCTTTTTCCTTTCCACTTTTTAATTCTTATTCTTGTGTTTGTCTTTCTTCTTTATCTTCCACTTCTTCCTTATCTTTTCCTCTACGGTCCTCTCCTTCTTTGTTTCCTCCGTCTCCTATTTCTCCTCTTTCTCCCCTATTCCTTATCTCGTTTTTCTACTTCATCATCGTCATTGTTATCACCATCCTTCTTCTTCTTCTTCTTCTTCTCTTCCTCCTTCCTCTTTTCCTTTTTTCTTCTTCTTCTTAATCTTCCTAATCTTGTTTTATTCTTAACAGTCACTAGCTGCCCTAGTCTTGTTTCGCAAATATAAAAAAAATTGAAGCTGCGTTTCTATAGCAATTTCTTTCGTGAGTGAAGAATGACGCATCGCAAAATTCGCAGTTTAGAGGTACTCTGATTTTTAACTTCGCACTGTCTACAGATGTACCTTTGATGTACCTTTTGGTTTTGCAAAAAACACGTGGAATAAAGTTGGAAAATCGGATACTGGGTATTGGATAAATACAGCACACTAAACAAAAGTGGGTTTTGTTTTTAAAACTTTATAATATCCACGATAAAGGATTACGTGTGCACAAATGAGAGCATATAGAAATAAAACTGTTGTTTTTCTTAGAAAACCGTTTGTGTGATGTTTTATTCACCACGTGAAGATTGTTTTTATTCACGTTACCTGTGTTTTAATAGTTATTCCCTCCCATCGTTTTAAATGTTTGATTACTTTTGTGAAGATCATCGGATAAATATTTTTTGAACCCGATGTATGTTTGATATGATAGTTCGCGCTTGTTTTTGTGACTTCGGATATGTTGTTTATGGCCCGTTTTGTTTGTAGCCCGTAAGTGGGTTTTTATAATAAATCAAAATTTTATCTCACCTATTGAACACATAGGCCTACGTCTTCTTCTTAGAGTATTATTATTTTTGTACATTTTCTTTTCCTCCTCTCCTCCTCCTACTCTTCTTCTTCTTCCTCTTTATCTTTTTCTTTATACTTTTTCTAAATCTTTTCTTCTCTTTGTCGTTATAGACAATTCTTCTACTTCATATATAAAATTTTGTCTCTTACTGGAGCTGCGAACATTTCTATTTTCTTTTTTGTTTTATACATCCTTTAGTCGTCAGTAATTTTAGCAATTTCTGATTCTCTTTCCCACTGACATATACAATAATATGTTCATGTGTAACCATGGTCATGAAATATATCGTGTATATACGTCTGATAATGTAAGTCATCATAATATCGAAATTTGATGCCAGTACAAATCATACTTACGGAAACTCTCTCTTCGATTTCTGTCTATGTAAGCCCCGTACACAGTTACCAGACACAAAAACATTCGTTAAACATTGAGAGACACAGAATTCCCGCTGAATACACACTGATACCAAACGTATATCAGGCGCGAAAGATATAAGTGGGTGTTACGTGCTTTGTGACAAAGTCTACGTTCTTTGTTGTATATCCTGGTATTGACTATAGAGTTGCCCGTCGACCTCGGATTGACATGTAAAACGCACCAGCGACAGCAGAAGCCACTCCAAATAACCTACACGACTCCCACAACTCTTCGACGGACCACGTATCCATAACATAATAACGACGGACAACTGGTGAGAACATAATAAATTATAAAGTCTTGTTTTAACTTAATAACATAAACGTTAGGCAGAGTGTTACTTTACAGTACCACGACATTCCACCGACACTCTAAAATTTTTATGATCATAAATTATTTATAATATTTTGTTTTCACTATTTAAAATTACGAAACAAAGACTTTTAGGTTTTTAAACAAAGCGGTTTAAATTTCAAACTTTCTTTTAAAGCACTGACTTGTTTGTTAACTTTGAACAAGCACAGTCGTCTACTAAAGAACTGAAATCCATTTTTACTGTATTATCACATTCAGTGTATACCTTGTCTTCTTCTCTCTCTTCTCTCTCTGAGTTTGCAAATTCTTGATTTCTGTAGACAATCTTTTGATAACCACATACCTTCTTCATTCTTTTACTCCACCCATGTACTACTTTCTGGGCTCCCCCCCCCACAACACCCCTGATCAGGGTGGTAAACCAGTTTGAATGGCGGTGCAGGTCGAACTGATTCTCCTTTCCACAATGGTTCCAGTCAGCGTCCTTTTTTTCAACCGCTCTCTTCAATACCTAATCGTTAGGTACTCTTCCCGTCCACTATATTCTTAAGGCTCTCCTCCAGCACCACATCTCAAAAGCTTGAAGGTAGATGCTTTCCACGTTCTCTCAAATTTTCGAGGCAGATATGCATACGGTCGAAACGAAACTCTTTATAAATGTCTTCCTGGTCCATGGACACGTTTATGGACGCTAGAAAAGAATTTTCTTAAAAATGCTCCTCTTTCTTGTGCAATCCTACTTTTTACGTCACTGGTGGATCTGCCATCTCATCCAATGCTGTGCCCTCTTTATTCTGATAACTTATTCTTTATTGCTGAATAGATTCTTTTTTATATTCAATAGTTTAATAATCCGTTTTTTTAATTTGTAAATCTGTTCTCTCATACAACTCAGGACAATTAAACTTATCATTCAGTCTACTGTTTATTAAGAACATTAAATTTATTTAATTTGAAACCTTATTAGCTATATGTCTTTTGAAGGTCCTAACACCCGCTTACCTCTGTTTTCCCAAATCCCGTTATGAAAGTTCCGACTTTTCAATCGTTTGGAGTATGCTTCACTTCTTCACGATTTCAACAGTATTCGTATTATTCATCTTCCTCCTATCAGACTTCTATTTTAATAATAATGGCTCCTTTCTACGCTAAAACATTCTGGATGTTGGGTAGGGTAGGTTGCCTTATGTGAACAGTTCGGCATAAGAGGAAGGCAGCGGTGGAAAGCATTCAATTACGCTTCAACTGCCTATTATTACTTCAGAGCGCTATCACACTTTTAGTATGCTGTGACTCAGGTTTCATATCACTTAATTTAGAGTGAGTTTTATAAACAAATATACGAATAACCAGCGAGAATAATCTAAGAGTTAGAGAAAATCCATAAGCTGTAAGAATTCCGTGCTGCGTTCGATTCTTCAACAAGTATACAAGACGTTAATAGGCCTTAATATTCGAAAATAAAAACAAATATAATTTTCACACTGACGACTACGGTGACCGATTATAGGTATCTGTGGTTGGTTTAAATAAAGATGAACGTGAATCCGAATATCGAGTGTTCTAAAACATACGCTTTAACGCGAGTTAAAAGAATATCTAACAAAAGTGAGGGCGATATTACAGGAAAAGGTTTATGTAACATTAGGGAAATCTCGAAACAGAAGTTTCAGACTACCTGCATACAAATTATCTTTTTTCTATAGGTAATTTGTGTCCTTATCTAGACGAGGCGTGGACTGAGGTGTGGAGGAAAGTAGAGCGTCCGAGCGTCGAAGAAGCCGCGAACCAAGAATCGGAGAACCTCCAAAGTGGAGGAACAGGGTGGCCCACAAGCATCTCAGGACACACACCCGAACTCCCAGAGATACCAGTTTTAGGGAAAATCTACCCTAGCTGGGTCAACCAAAACCACCACGAAACCATTCCTCAACTCGTGAACACCGGGGGGACAGGACCCCGGCCGGGCTGATTTACGTTCCTGTGGTACCAATTTGAGTACGTCGCTGATTAACATGACGACCCCCCCCCAAGGCCAAAATGGTCGTGGGCCGGACCTCTGGGGGTAGATCAACAGGATTTCCCTCGAAGGTCTACGGTTTTTCCTCCATCTTCTGGTGGTGGGAAGGGGAAACCCCGCCAGGCCAGTGGTAAGGCAGATTGTCGTATCCTCTTCCTATCGCTCGATCAAACCTAGGACTCCGCCAACTCAACGGATGCCAGACCCGCCGATGAGGGGAGAGCAAGCGGTCCGACGCCGATGGTACTAGGATTCATGTGTGTACTTAATGGGCATCACGGACTGGCGTGAGAGGTCCGACACAGCTACTGACCAGGAACTACGCACTTTGGTACCCGTTCGCAAGGCGCCAAGAGGAGTAAGGACGCACCCTTTGGCGTTCGCGCTAGGGATACGCACATTTCCCAATCATCAGTGCCGATGCCACCGAAGGAAAGGGTACCCACTGTGCTCGAAAGCAGTGCGTATCAGGAGTGGGGTCTTGTTCCCACGGGAGGCCACCTTCAATCGGCAGTAATAACCAACCGTGAGTGCCCTGGGCCGCTCCCCGGCCACCCGCAGGGGTCGCTACACATTCATTCAATTTTTGTCCATGGGCCTTTCACTGACGCTTGTTTTGGGTTTGCCCGCCAGCTTTCCAAAGAACGGATCATCTTGAGGCTACTTACCTGGGAAGAGAACCCTAGTTTCCTCGTGCAGCTACTGAAGCAGGGACGCTGAAAACCCTGGGACCGTTTCACGCCCGCTACTAGGTTTCGTGCAGCTACTTACCAGGGACAGGACAGCCCTGGCTCGTGTTCGCGATTCACACACGTTTGGCCTGGCATGCATCAGATCCATTCCAGCCGAAGGACCAGTTTCACACCCGCGCCACGCTGAGGCAGTGTGTGTGCTGGGCACGGACGGCGATCGGAGGGTGTCACCAGGTAAAGCGGTATAGGCCCCCAACATCACGCTCGTAGGGAAAAGCCGCAGGCGCTCGCCTACGGGGGTATGGGGAATAGTAAACTGTGTCTTGCTGCCTGTTCCTGTAGGTGCAAAATAAGATTCGCAGAGTTAATCTTACGGAAATTATACGACAGTTGAATGCCGTGGAAATGGATTATCTCCGTAGAAGTGCCAGAGTCTCAAGAAGGGAGAGAATAACCAGGGAGGAGATCAGAAGAAGGATGCATGCAGAAGACACTATATTAACAGAGTAGAACGAAGAGGCCTGAAGTGGTTCAGTCACTTATTCCGAATGGATGAACAGAGATGGCTGAGGAAAAACAGTGGAGGCCCCCAGGCAGAGGAAAAAGGGGCAGACCTAGACTGTCCTGGTATGAAAACATGAGGAATGCCATGAAGCATCATAACTTGGCAGAATAAGATGCACAGGACAGAAATAGATGGCGGTTAGGTATGGGTATGCTGCAATAGCCGGATGAAAATCCATTTGATAGAGAGAGAGTTAATCTTCCTCAGCCAGAAAATTTACATTCTGAAGCATTTGATGTAATAATGTGCTCTTAATTGCACAGTGTTTACGGACACTGTGCATGTATCAGACTGCACCGCGCACCAAAAAGATTTCACCGTTAGTAAGATGAGATTACCGCCTGATGCGTCCACGTTGCCACAATTAGCATCCATCAACTGCAGCTTATCGCCATCAATGTAACTGACCCATTCGTGTGCCAAAATATGTCAACAACGTGACTACACTGATGCGAGATAAAAAATTAATTACCACTGATAACAGTTGCTTCGATGCCGACTGTCGTCCTTCTGAGCGAGAGAGTAGTAAAACGTAGCACATAGGAAAATGTACGAGAAAATAAGCCGTTCAATTGTGTGGCCGTTAATGCAGCGTGTAAACAGGCCGTAAACAAAATACACAAGCTCGCAGAGTGTATTGACCATACGACCTTGATTGAACATTGTTCCTTAAGTAACAGGTATAATAGAAAGTCTGTTAAAATATGAGTAAACCTCATAAAATATGTACAGTAAGCAAAATGTTTATAGTGGAGTAATTAGAACAGCTGAAATTGAAACTGAAATGAAGCTCAACGAAGTTGAATAACCGAAAGGATAAAGGCAAAGAAGTTCAACTGGTATGTGCAGATGGACATCAAAAGGAAGGTGGTCCCAACATGTTTTTTAGTCAAATTACTTGAATAAATACTTCTTATAAAAATTCTGCTCTCTCTCTCTCTCTCTCTCTGCTTTATTCTAATTTTATTGGTTGCCAGCCTCCCATCTGGTTTTCTTACAAGCCAGTTTCTTCATTCTGGGTATCTCGTTACATCTACATAGTTCATTTGCATCATAAAGTGCAGGATGAGGTTTACAAAATTCAGACCTTCAAAGCTTTTCGTATGTTTCAGGGCTTTCCAAAAGTGTGCATCAGAAGACTCTTCATATTGCAAACATGTATTCGTGGGGCCACACTTAATTAATTTGTGTATGCTTTATTATCACATTACTGTAAACATATCGTTGAAAAAACACATGAGCTCACTCGCGTATGTTTACGTCCGCTCGGATACTTAAACACTTGTTCAGCTACTTTATTAAGATCTTTAATATATATATTATATATATATAGAATGTGAATTATTGAATTTCTCTCTCTCTCTCTCTCTCTCTCTCTCTGTATATATATATATATATATATATATATATATATATATATATAGAGCGAAATTCAATAATTCACATTCTATCGAAAATCGAAGACAATTTACAGTATTCACTAAAATTAGGTAAATATTCGATTCAATTCAAGTATTTATTTACAACTTATTAATTACCAAAGTAAGTAATTTGTTTTTAAAAATTTCAGTTATTCACGCGCAATTTGTACTCATTTGGTACACGCGTATCTTCGGTCGTCGGTGTTCGGTTCGAAAAATGTATTTTAAATGTGCAAAATTTTAATTATAAAGAAATTATTGAATTATTAGTATTTATTCATGTTTTAACCGAAATCGTACACACAAAGAAAAAACTGTATATAGAAAGGCAGAGTTCCTATCTTGCATGATCAAGTCTCCTCTGGCTGATACACATTCCAAAATACGCTACACCTATACACAAAAACTGCTTGTCACCCATGTTGACTATTGATCATGAAACCTGTCTGTTCTTGTTTTCCACTATATAAAATAATTTGTATCACTTATGTGTACACAAAAATAATATTATGGCGTATATGCAAATATGTAACGTTGGAAAACACACACACACACACACACACACACACACACACACACACACACACACACACACACACACACACACACACACACACACACACACACACACACACACACACACACACACACACACACACACACACACACACACACACACACACACACACACACACACACACACACACACACACACACACACACACACACACACACACACACACACACACACACACACACACACACACACAAGCCTGTGTAAGAACATCTAATGGATTATCGATAAAGGAATGAGATAAGTCAGTGTTTTAAACACGTTAATAATCATGTGGATGAAGATATTAAAATTTGTAAATCAAAAAATGGCGAAGTATATAGATGCATATAAGACAATGAAATCAATCTAATTTACAATAAACAAAAAGTGGTTGTACAGACAATATAGTTTTGTTTACCAATTAGAAAAAGAACAAGCAGAAAAATGTAAAAATCAATATAGATATTCTAGCAGCACAGGAAACAGGTAATTAACAATAAACGGTCAGAAGTTTGGATTACAACTCGAAATTTAATTACATAACATACATAATAATTGGAAGTTTAAATAAATAATAACCGAAAATTTATTAAATATACAGATACTTAGAAAGTATAACTATCAGCAGAGAAAACATAGATAATGAATACACGAGAATACGAGTTTCTTTAAATCTGAAATACCATCTGCAACATCTCATGCTCGTACATAAAGTAAATGGAATATGTTACGCATTATAGAATAAATATCTTGAAAACGAGACCAATCTTGAGAAATTTTACGAATACAAAGTGAACAATTTAAATAAAATTCTATTGATCCATGTACCCATTGGCACTACTGTTTTGTAAACAGAACTGAATAGTGACAGGAAGGCACAGGAAATTAAATTCATAAGAAGAATGCTGGTGATTGCAAGAGTAGAAAAGAGAAAAAAGTAAGATAAAGTAACGAAACATCGAATATAAAATAGCTGAAAGAATCTCCATAAAACGAGAAGTTAATGTGGTTTGGGCACATAGAATGGGAGAAGAGAAATAATTTAAGAACATATGGGAGAGCAAATTATTTGAAGAGAATAGAAAATAAAAACCAAGACACAATTCGGAAATTGAAATATAGGAAAACAGCTAATGAAATGGCAGAAGTTATGTAGAAAGAAAATATAAACAACGGTAAAAGAAACTTAACGACACTAACTAAAAGACACTTAACGAATTAGCGTACTGTATTATGTACGTATGAATATTTGCGTACGAAATATCGGACGCCATGGAGGGGGATGAAATAGATTGAAGTGTGAAAAAGCGAAACACTTAGGATGAAAATTGAGAAGACAAGGACGTATGCAAACATCGATTAAGAAAAGGAAGTCAGCAACATTTGTACACGTCTTTGTATGTATAATACATTCAGCGTACCACACACATACATGCATATACAAATACATTACTGCTTGGCAGAAACAATATAATCAGCCGGATGACAGGCAGGAAATAATAAACTTTCTCCAAATGCAACCGTACCTGGCGGCCACACAGTATTTTTGTTTTATGACTTTTCTTCCATTCCCAACGAAATATTCTGCAGATAATGAGCTGAACTTAAGACTAACAGAAAGTGAGACGCGATATTACTTCAGCAATGACGTGATAGCCTTATAAACAACGTTGTCACCACTAGTGAGGTAGAAATGCTGTCACCACTAGTGAGGTAGAAAATTAAAAACTAACGTAGTTTAAAATATTCAACGAAATTCAGTAAAAGCTTTTGGGACATGGTGCTGATGACGTATGTTAAAAGTAAAGTGAGCAGATAAAGACACCAACTAAGATAAGTACATTAAAGAATAAGAAATTCTGATATTCTTCTACTCTGTTAGAGGCTTTGCGAAACAGGCGACATAAGCGAATAGGTCGTACAGTTAGAAGCAATAAAATGTAGATGTTAAAACGTGGCTACCCGACATTCGGGCCATAGTGCAGTTCTGTACGGCCCTAGGTAAAATTTGTGTCAAAGGTACACACATGCACAGTAGAAAACACATGCACAATTCCTCCGTTGTTTAAACTGAAATTCAAATTTTCTTTAGTTTTCTTTTCGATTTTCTCTAACATTTTTCTTTTGCTGTTTCATTAATCTTCTTGTTCATTAGTCAGTGTAAAGACCAAGAACCTACTATTTCAATTTTAGTTTGAAGAAACATAGTTATTGAAATACAGTTATCGAAAATATGTTGAATTAGAAAAATAGTTTGAATAACTTTTTATTAAATAACTTTGAAGTAAGATAAGGTAGCTTTTTATAGACTATATTTTGAGTTGTTTCATCTATGGAAATTGTATAATTTTTCAACAGTCATCAGAGAAACCTTGTAGTAATCGTATTATGTAACAGTAAATTAAAAATAGAAATTGGATAAGAATAACTCAAATGTTGCTCTGTACTTGAATTGAATCGAAAAGTTAATTAATTTTAGTGATCACTGTAAGTTGTCTTTGATTTCCGATAGAGTGTGAATTATTGAATTTCGATCCATATATATTTATTAAAGATCTTAATCAATTAAAGTAGCTGAACTTAGGTACAAGTGTTTAAATATCCCAGCAGACGTAAATATACGCGCGAGTGAGCTATGTGTTTTTTCTACGATATGTTTATAGTAATGTGATAATAAAGCATACATAAATTAAGTGTGGCCCCAGGAATGCATCTTTGCAATGTGAAGAGCCTTCTTATGCACGCTTTTGGAAAGCCCTGCATTATAAAAAAGGCTTTGAAGGACTGGATTTGTGAACCTCTCCCTGCATTTTATGAAGCAAACGAACTATGTAGGTGTAACAAGATACCCAGAATGAAGAAACTGGATTGTAAGAAAACCAGATGGGAACCTGGCAACCAATAAAATTAGAGTAAAGTAGAGAGAGAGAGAGAGAGAGAGAGAGAGAGAGAGAGAGAGAGAGAGAGAGAGAGAGAGAGAGAGAGAGAGAGAGAGAGAGAGAGAGAGAGCAGGATTGATACTACATTATCATCTGCAACTCTCATCAAAGTATTATAATTTGATGGTATTATCTTATTCTATTAATATTCATTCCACACATCTTTTCCTTTTCCCTTAAGATCATGAAATTTATAGTTACTATGTACTTTACTGAGAAAACTATTAAATAATTACGAGGAGAAAGGAAGCCAATACCTTACTCTATTCACTATATTCAGTTATGTTTACGGTATTAAGTGAGTGGTCGGCCGCGGCTAGCGTGGATCGTTACTGGGATGATGAGGCCGAGGCCGTTGGGTTCCGTCTGTAGTACAATCGCGCGAACCCTGTACAACAGTTCTTCTGAGCCGGTTTTTGCAAAACCTTGTAGTGTAGCAGAAGTTTAGAGCAAACATGAATATGAAGGTTAAAAGTGCAGAAGCATTGTTCACACATTACCAATCCAGAGTACGAAATGGTTTTACGTAACCGACAGAGCCAAAATTTTTTCCCAACCATTCACAATAAAAACTAAGTAATCAATGAGTAGAGGAGCGGATGGCGTAAGTAGTTCACACGATAATCGGTGTGCTTCATCTACTTGCCTGCCTACTCCCCCTGGCTCTGCTTTCACTTGCAATTTCTAAAATCCGAGGAGCAGTTCCCAGTTGTGTATTATTCATGCTGCATTTGGATGTCGGCTCCGCATGTATTATTCACAAACCGCCTTCGCGTGTATATACTTCCTACAAACGTCCATTGCGCCGACTGTGACTCACACATTTTCTTGTTACATAATTTATGATTTTCTTGGCTAAAATTTACACGGTTATTTCACGCCGTGTGAACAGATAACGCCAGCTGAGAATTCAAATGAAAATCTGTTACTTTGTGTACTTTCACACAGCTAGTTTATTTTAATCTGAAATCAAGAATATGTTTGTTTTATTCAATTTTACAGGAACCCCCCAGGCCCTTTCTTCACCCAGGCTTTCTATTCTTCTCGGTGTCACTGTTGTTTGTTATATTGCTTATATTATTATATAAGTTCCAATACTTTTTGCTACAGTCCGTTTCTTGATGTATATAATATATTTAATATTTATACTGAAATTACCTCAAAATATTTTTTCCCTTATTAGGAACATGTTTCGAGAACCATTGTGCTCTCATCCTCAGCCTTCGTGATTTTGGGTCTGGTGAAGTATTTGTGTGTTGGCTGGTCGTTATTGTGGTTGCTTGTTGGTCTCTGGTATTTTAAAGTGGTATTATTGTGTGTGATTGTGGTGTATGTATTAGTATTTTGTGTATTTTCGATGTGTATTGTGTTTTGTGTATCAATACAAAACATGACACAATTTTCAAAGCACTCAACATAGAAAATACACAAAATACTAATACATATACCACAATCACACACAATAATACCACTTTAAAATACCAGAGACCAACAAGAAACCACAATAACGAACAGCCAACACACAAATACTTCACCAGACGCAAAATCACGAAGGCTGCGGATGAGAGCACAATGGTTCTTGAAACATGTTCCTAATAAGGGGAAAAATATCTTGAGGTCATTTCAGTATAAATATTAAATAAGTATATATCGCTTCCCCAAAAAGTTCAATGTAATTTGTTAAGTCTTGTATTTTTGTTTTGTACTTGTAATTACCGGCCTGTTCACACAGTTACCAGTTTCGGATCTCAAACAACATTCAATCAAGGTTACAATCCTCAAAGTTAGGTGAAAATTCAATTTTACGGAGTCACCGTTGTGTCCATAAGAGAATTCTGGCGAGCGGTGGAAATACGGTCCGAAATAGGTCGACATAAACATTTGACAAAATTTAGTTTCTCTCCTAAACTGTTGGGATGATCGTCTTCTTATCGTCCTTATTATTAGTTCACACTACCACCGTTCTAAAGATGCCCTATGCCTGACTGTGTTAGCAAACTACTGCGAAAGTCAAAAGAAAAGTAAGGTCTCCAGTCTTCGACAGATTTTAAACTGTCGAAAAAAGATTAAAAGACCCGGGATGACAATACAAATTTCTGCAGCAAGATTAACAGCAATGAAAAACTGGAAAAAAGAAGGAGTTGTCAGTCTGACATTGCTGAACAACAGAGTTATGGACAAGTGAAATCTAATAAAATATGTTATAGAAAAAGATGATATTTGTTATTATTTCACAAAATTTTAATATGGTAGTGTACCGTTTTAATATGGTAGCAGAAATTCAGAATGCCTTGTGGAAATCTAAATTATTTATTGTTTGTGGCTTTTCAATAAAGAACATTTCAAGACTGCTGTCTTACATAAATATCTATCTGTTGAATCTGTTTGGAATTGTGAATACTGCTAAGACAACGTATAAAACGAAACAGACCAATTAATAACATCCAGTGTGTTGTTGATTGCATAATCAAACCATTAAACCCTCTGAGGCATTCAATAGGTGCTATCGAGGTTCGTCACCTTCACTGCTATCTACATAAATCCCGACAGCGCAAAGTTCAGTTGTTTTATAGAGAGTTGTAAATAGCCCCAGAAAATATTAACAGCAGTATATTAATATTTACTCCTTTGTATCTTTCTTTCAGTATATTTATTTAAAAGTTCACGTTCTGAACTTCGTGATTTAATTTGTTTATTGTGAATCTAATTAATGGATTATTCTGTTTGTGTAGAAGGATTGTTCTATTCTTATGTAGATAAAATGATAATATGAAGCTGATGATCATTTTATTGTCCCTGGTCATCGTCACCATCACGAGATATTTCCTATTCCGGTCTGTATTTTCTTTTTTGCGTAGTCTTCTTATATGCTATATCCGTCTTAGGTTCTTTGCGTTGTCTTTCCCCGTATGTTCCTATTCAGAGTTTCCTATGCTCTTCTGTTCTACTTACAAGTCAATCTATTGCAGTTTGGTTTGTTCAATCCTAACATTTGCACGCAATATACTCAAACTAGATCATATTACATCGATTATGTAATTTCTTGTGAATCCTTGTACATGCCTCAGGAATTCACGCTGCAGCTTGTGTATGACGTATATTTTCTACAAAGGAGCCATGTTTTTTTTTATCAGTCTAAAAATGTTGAATACAAAAAAATATATAGAATTTTATATCAGTTTTCCTTTTTGATTTTCTCCTAAAAATCTTCTAATAGTTACGTAAACTTCTTGAAATCTATTGGCTTTTCTCTGTGTCCTCGCTGATTTCATACATAGTACCACAATTTAGATATTGACAGAGGGTTATTTGCTTTAATATCTTATTGTAATTTTTGATTTATTAAATGTTTACATATCAAAGCCATTACTGTCTGTGTCTCTGATACCCATTTACTTCCTTTGTACTGCGTTGATCACTATATACGCAAGATTGTATTACGTATAACCGGACTGTATTATGTATTACGTTCTGTATTACGTGTGTAAGTATGGAATAGAAAATATCTTATTATTAATAGAACATTAAGCTACAACAATATGCACATTGCTATCGTGTGCTATGTTACAATGACTATTCATGCTTTCAATAGTACGCTAACAATGACTGTATAGTGTGTATCTAATTTATAACTTGTATTATTTACATTTACTTTGTATCTGTATTTTAGAAATGTTTTGCGACTGGATTATTTAAACTGTGATTTACAATGTCTATCGTTCAGTACTAATGCTGGCAGGTCACAGACTTACCTTACCACTCATTGGGAAATATTTGTTAATCATGGTTAAACACTGCAGTATTTCATCGTCGCCAACTCTGATTCATGTATTAGACTCCTCGTCTGTTACAGTTCCCATCTTTTCTCATTTACATAGGCTTCTCTTTTCTTCTGCTTTACGCCTTCTTGCTGCTGGTGGTAATCTTGTGTCTTGCATCCTTTCCAAATGTTCGGTCATTTCATAGGTTTAAATCCAGGTTGAACATTTTAAACTTTTCTCTTATTACTTCGTTTGTTTAAGTCGTGGGTACTGACAATCACTTATAGGATTTGAACGTCGTTTCTTTCCTTGTTTTATTTTTCGACATCGGTTCATTATATCACATTTCTTTAAGATAATGCTACAATTTTCTTCAAGAGGTGTGTAGGTCCTTAGGCATACAGATTACGCTCGTCAGAAATCTTTTTTAGAGTGGGATTAGCATTTTTAACAAAATAGCAAACTGGGACAAAGAATCGAAGAGATTTTGCGATGGCCACCTCCCATCATAACCAATGTGATAGCCTTGAAAATGGAAAAGATACCATCGTAGAATACAAGTACAAATATTAAATTAATACAATATTACAACTGTAGAGAGTATTAAACGACTATGAATATTTAAGAATGTCTTAATACCAAACTTCACAGAATACCTTAAGTTTAGGAATAAGATAGTCATTCTTGAAGATTCTGTCTACAACAGATATTGCAAAACGTGTTTAGGCGATTAGAATAGGAAAAGAGAAAAATTATATACATAACAATCTTCCATCAGATATTCTTAGTTGATATAGTCTTTAAAATTCTATTGATGTGGAGAAGACGAATAATCAGATCTAAAAGTCTAAAAATAAATGTGAGAATGAAACCAGCTGAGGAGGTGAAAATTGACAGTAAAGGTTTAATAGCGGTGAATGAAGGAATAATCCTGCGTAGATAAAATAGTAACAAACAATGCGGTGCCAGAAATTTTAAATCGTATAATTTGACGTTTGATCTCGTTTTTGCTTAAAAATGTTAAATCGTATGCGCTTCTTGCAATAACTTCTGCCAATAAACATGAGACAGTTAGATAAATTACAGGCTGCACAAAAATGTGTGGAAATCTACTAGAAACAATAGAAAAGACTGAGAAGCAATTAAATGCGTACAAACGAAAGTAGATGATACCAATATCAAACCAAGATTGTCAGATGTTCTAAACCAAGAGGCGTAAAATATCCTACGACGTACACCTGTGAAATGTAAATGAGCTACTAAAATTATTATTATTATTATTACTATTATTATTATTAGTATTATTATTATTATTATTACTATTATTATTATTATTATTATTTAATACGGAAGAATAATCTGGTTAAATATGCTACACAAAGAAATGGGCAATAAAGGAGTAGAGACAAAACATTGAAATGAAGCAAAGTAGGTATTTACTCTGCAATGGGCAAACGAGTGCAATGATTTAATGATTTAGGTAAGTTTTGTGAATACTGTTAGACATGAATAAAGAGGTGACCATGTAATCAAAGCTTTAAGTAGATAATAGATAAATATGTTTTCTTCTTCTTCGTCCTCTTTCGCCATCAACTGTCGGGATTTCGCCTTCTATCTTACGCTTAGACGTTTCGCTTTCAAAAATGTCTTCTACCTTCTAATGCAGCTCATTCTAATGCGTCTTTCCTCTAGCTCTCAGCTTTTCAGTACATCCCAATCTTGTCTCTTCCTCTTCCTCCTGCTGGAACTGCTTCTGTTTTGTTGCTTCTGGTGAGCTTTTGTTTTCTCTCCTTATTACATGTCCATACTGTTACAGTGTCCTCTTCTCCACAGTTTTCACAATTGATTCCTGCTGAGACTGTATTAAATTGATGTATATAATTAAATTCGTATATAAAACACTGAATCTATACAAGTTTATTAAATTTAAGTAGACTATAGTAACGTAATTAAAATAAAATTGGATATTTATGAGTACTGATTCAGTTGTGTTAACCTTTTATTATTGTTTCATTTATTAAACTAACTAAGTACAAAGTATTGTGTAAGCTATTGAGCCCTACTAGCTCAAGACATCTGGCCGGGAACCAATAGCATGACAATGTCTTTTCCGTGTCAAAGTCACATGTTTGCTAGGCTTGTCTTTAAGTAGAAATCGGTTTAATGGAAATGCATATCTTTTGGCATTCGACGATTCTTTTGTTAATGGAACTTTTTTATTTTGGGATACCGATGATGTTATAGATCGCTTAGTTTATTGTAACTTTTCACTCAACAGTTGGTCTTGTTATTCTGATTCGCCAGCTCTGTATAATTGCAATTTTTGGCTTGATAGCACACCCTAACAATTCTATACCCTAAAGCCATAGTCATTAAATTGATATAACTGTAGATTAATAGAGGAATGATTTATTTTCAAGTAGAAAAGACTTGTGTCCAATTAGCTAATTTCTCTGCACATTAGGTCCACATCGTGTTCCTGACAGTTCAGTTTGTTGTCTTAGACCAAAACTAGAATTTTGCTAACGAGCTAAAAAGAAGGTGGTGTGAACATTTGGGAAGAATGTCGGGTGACATTCGTCGGGTCGGGTCGGGTGCTAGAACCTGTGGGGAAGAGAGGTGTAGAACGGCCGAGAGCGAAGTTGGTCCCGGAACAGGTTCAGGATGAACCTAAATCCTTGAGGTTGATGATGATGATGATAAACGTTATATGGCTTGACTTATTTTTTCTTCTACACCATTATTTTGAGAGTTTTGAGGCATAATCTATTCTACCAGTTACACCAGTGACTGTCTGTAAGGGCCTATAATCTTTCTGTACTGCGGATAAGATGCTATTCTATAGCATAAACCATCGTAAACCATTCGTTTCGTTTAAGATACAATTAACATGACACTTCGTATTAAATTTAGACCACTAATGCATAGGCCACGAATAATCTAACCGTAAAGGTTTTTTATTTGCATTAATATAAACTGTTTTTACGTAAGGCGCTGAAATGCTGACACTAACTAGGAAGCAATACAAAAAAATATTCATGTGATCCAAACATCAGTAAAAAAAAAATGTAGGAATAATAAACTCTGAGGGACACAATTAATTGACACCAAAAAATTAAAATCTATCTAAACGTAGAATTAAAATCTTAGCTGAAGTGAAATTGGGCCAACCACATCTCAATATTAACGCACGATAGAGTGTCAAAATGAATAATTGTACGAAGATAAACCTTCAACACGTGAGGAAAAGATACCTGAATTAAAAGAAACTGGGTCCAGGAAGCAGGAACGGTGATCTAGAAGAAATTTACGAGAACGGGCCAGTTGCAGACTTATAAGATAAGCTTATGAGGATATATGTATATCAGAAACCTCATGATTACTGTAAATAACCTACGTAAAGAGAACACGTTATGCTCCACTAGGATACTCTAAGTATGCCTATTTGACATTACACGGATGATAAAATAATCAAGAAAATACAAATGACTTACGACTTTATGTATACGTGGATGACGTAGAAAGGAGGAATCTTTCCTCTTTATCTCTCCACATAGCCCGAGGTAAGGAGGGTCTCGGTCTAATGACATGAAGAATATGACGAGAATAGATTAGAAACCATTTTATACTGGGCCTTAGTAGACCAGCGAGTACGGCAACTGGTTTATAATCTAAAGCGCCCGGGTTTAATTCCATGACGCACCAAAAAATTAAGGTAACCTTTTGAGCCTATAAGTCAACTCAGCTTTTATATATGAGTTCCTGGAATAATATCTGGAGTAATAATGGACGGCTAAAACGCTGTGCTAAGTTGTGCAGCCTACCTTCACAACTCCTAATCTACTTCGGTAATACATAAACATAACTACCTGTATTACAACAATAAAAATTAATAATAATAATTATTATTATTAGCAGCACCAGCAGCAGCAGCAGCAGCAGAGAGTAAGCCTAAGCATGAGAGATCGACTGTTATCTTACTCAGTTTATGACTGTACAGGGGTATTTTCGGTCAGCCGCCAAGGTGTCAACCATACCTTCTTCGTTTACGACAGGTGGGAGCAATGCAGGAGATCGTTGTAAGAGGACATTGGGCAGGATCTCCCCGGATAACATCGTCGAAGCGGTGCTTTGAGAAGATGACATCTGGAATTGTGTGCCACGCTTCCAGATGAGATTTTTCGGGCGAAGAAGGTAGATCTAGATAATATTTACATATAAGATGAATAACGAATTAGAAGCGACAAAGGCTCTAGTCCTAAGTAACGTGTCAGACAGTTCGAGGTTGGTGTCCTAGAAGAAGGAAGGGAGGTAATTTTTTGGGAGGAACTTGATGAAGATGCTCGAGAGATAATGGGCTCAAGAAATAGAGTTATTAATAATTAGGATCGAGAAAACAGTTACAAAGTAGGTTGTAACAAACAAGAGCTTGTATCTGAAAACTTAATCGAATACTTTTTGTCAGTAATATTACAAAATAAACACTTGCGAATCCATGGTGAGACGTTATGTTGAAGAAGAAGATAGGATCTGTAGGCCAGTATTCTGTCATAAACGGGCTTATTCTCAACATTATTGAAGGAAAAGTGTCGGAGAAGACAGGAAGATGAGGGTTACTATCACATTCACGGAGATAATCAGAGTGACTTAATTAGACGGTGTGAACTCGGTGTATACAATTGTACCGTATGTGCGGACGCTTCGTAACATACTTTGACGCTGGTTTCGGATGCGTCCAATCAAGCCGGAGTTCTGTATTAGGTAACACAAATGTAATTGGTTTTACATAACCTTTTCAAGGTTTACGTCATCAATTGAGGAACCGCAAACCAATCCAGACGAGCCGAAATTCTCATCAAGTCCATACATCATCATTAAGACTTTCAAAAAAAGAAAACTTTTGAAATGTCTGTTAGAGTCATTTTCTTTTAATAAATTTTATTCTATTTTAAATTCTAATTTCTGAGTCCCTATTATAATATTACACAGTTTATATTACTCCTGTTAATAACTATGTAATTGCCTTTCTTTTGGGTGTCTCCCATATTTTCACTTGTGCACAAAGTTTCACCACATCTGAAGTTAAAATTTAATTTACTTAACGATAATAAACCATAACAAAATCACGTGTTATTTTTAAATGCATAACAAAACCATAAAATCTGTAAAATAAAAAAGTCTCATATCCGCTGAGCAGAAACGGAAAAAAAGTCCGCTGAGGAGAACCGGTAGCACAGCTGTTACAGAATAACACAACGAACAATCTTTTTCCTTTTTTGTGTTACGAATTTTTATGGTTTTGTTTTGGTACTCCTTTATAGTTTAGTATTGCTATATACTAATTGTTTATTTTTCGTAGATTTGCGCATGATACTGCAAATTAAGTAGTAATTTCTAAACTATGAGATCAAGTTTTCGTTACGCCTATGGATGACCATAGATTATTAATGATCGAAACGCTGTTAAAATTAACAGTGATAATAGTCCGCGCAAGTTTTCAGATAATGATTACATACCATTAAAAATTATGTTTAAAGTTTGGCCATTTTTCCCTGTTCTTGGCTAGTACACTTGCTTCTTCTGTTAAATTTATTATTTAAAAATACCTTAGGCCTATTTGATCCGTCTAGCGATCTTGTAGTTTATAATTCCACTACATGTTTCGGGAATTAAATTCCCATCATCAGGTAAAACTTCTTCCTAGTATATAGGAGTCGTCGGTGAAATTATTAAAAACACATACACACACGAACGAATAAAACAACCACAAATGTTATAAATAACATAATTAAACACCAGGCAGTGCGCACTGTCTTCGTTAGCTGTGTGTGTACGGTGTTTAATTATGTTATTTATAACATTTGTGTTTGTTTTATTCGTTCGTGTGTGTATGTGTTTTTAATAATTTCACCGACGACTCCTATATACTAGGAAGAAGAAGTTTTACCTGATGATGGGAATTTAATTCCCGAAACATGTAGTGGAATTATAAACTACAAGATCGCTAGACGGATCAAATAAGGTATTTTTAAATAATAAAAATTGAATCTTATAAGCGATCTGGAGACCATTTATATGATGAAGCTTCTTCTGTCATTGCTCTACTTCTATTATCTTTCTGACTGCACCGTCTTTATCTTCTTCAGTCTTCCTCTACTTTATTTTTTTTAGTTTCCCGGATGTCTTGTACCGGCATCTTCTAATTCTTTCATATCAGTTCAATTGCTTGTTTTGAAGTAATCGAATACAGGTTGGACTCTTCTTTTATTATTTCTGTGTTAATTATTTGTCTCGTTTCTATTACAGCACTGAAACAAAATTGTATTTCGATTGTCGAATTTCTCATAGTACAAATTTCTGACCAAACGGTAAATTTTCTCTATGATACGTCTGTCAGGCAATATGATTTTTGTACTGGCAATCAAGAATAGTTGCATTTCAGCCACGTGGATGAAATAACTATTAAGGTAACGATATTACTTGGATCTACAACCTATTTCTAAAACAAAGATTAATTGTTTTAAAGTATTCATGTTAACAATAAAAGCCTCAGCCTTAACAATACCAAAATAAAAGAATAAATGCCAAAATGGAAGTAAAAACAAAAGTAATAATTTGAATAAGTTTGTGACACATTTTTGATGCAAAATAAATTTACACAATACAATTTTTATACTTAGAATAATTTGTTTTGGTACTGCACCTTTATCCGTTCCTGCAGTCATTTTCGATATTTCGATTATGCGATTGTTTGGTGTCGATCTTTAGCGAATATCGCACATAATTTTATGTAGGTAAAAGAATTATACAAACTTTAATTTTGTATGATGATGCAAAATAGTTGGCTGGCGATTGCTGTTAATGTTCTTAGTCCTTTTTTTAATGAAACATGATTGTAGCAGTAGTACATTAAAGTTGCGTACCTGTGACGCCAAAAGCTAATGTTAGGTTAACATGAGAACTGAAATTACACATGGAAAGCAATACGTGTGTAATGTAAAAATCGTTTTATTTGCAGAAGCTACGAAAAAAACCCAACTCGAAAGTGAGGCGGGGTGGTCTAAGGGTTTTTCTAAATAGTTTTCCTATTACTATGCATGTCTTATTTTTTGTATTAGAACTCGGTTTTCAGTAGAATTCGTTTTTCCAGTAGTACTCGTTTTCTAATTAGTACTCATTCTGAGAATAGATCGCTGAAAAACCACCGCAGTAAACTGAAAACCAAAAACCATTGTAACCCAATTTCACAAATAAAAACAATACGGATTTTCGTTTTGCATTAAGAAATAGGACAATTTACAATATTAGTACACTTCTTCTTTTCCACATCGTAATATATCGATACAATCGCATATCAAAAACATTGAAAATGGATAAAGGTACGGATAAAGGTACAAGTCCCTTTTTTATTGCAGACAATGAACAGTGTTTTCTTGCTAAAGGTAATACTATTCTCTTTGTAATACGTCGTTTGTCGATATTACAAAATACCTAGAAAAAGAAGAAGAGGAAACCACTATCACCAGGATAGTCGTGGGTTTGGTAAGTCGGACAGCAGTATTCGTCTGTTGTCGGTAGTAATGGTCGGTTATTCTGTAATGTTGGTATTACTTAATAAGTCGGTTTGCCGTGGCATGATGTAACCGCAAGGAATCGAGCCCGATAGCGCTAAAGCGTTTTGTTGCACTTATCATTCTGAGTACACAAGCACACACCATTGCGACACACAAACAGCTGGACGATGTTACTCGGGATGTTTGTGTGTTTCGACTACGTTGGTGTATGCTTTGAAGGGGTGAATAGAGTATGTATGTATCGGATAAATAAATGAACAGGTTATTTCGTTCTGTAACTTTTACGGGATTCGAAACATAAGTCCCGATATCAGTAAATATTCGCTCCACGGGAGACCGTCTAAACTTTAACACAGACCCGTATAAATGGTATGATACAACAAATAACACATAATACACACAAATTTTACCTATCGTGCGCACTACCGACTATCACCGCTATATTTAATTGCCCTTGTCTCTAACTTAATCACTGTATGGAATAAAGGGTTTGGTAAAAAAATGTAAATGCAAATCATAGGGTGCATTCATATATCTGCATTTATTTGAGAGTATAAAGGGGCTTATAAATGATGTCAAAAAGAGTTTTATTATGGTCGTTATGCATCAGTAGGAGAGGGGTTGTTTGAAGCAAAGGGCTAAGCCCGTCTTAAACTACTTGTAAAGTACCCGCCGCGGGGACCAAAGTCTCTAGGCCACTCTCTAATGGTATCCTAGATGTGGCCTGCTACCGGCCGTGGGTTATGCATCAGGTGAGGTGCATAAATGAAATGTATTTTTGTAGCTACTCTTTAAGTCGACAGATTTGCCCGATGTAAGCTTACACACTATATTAATCGTTACACGTAATTTTGTCTTGTGTTGCCTACAACGGTTTACAGGTAAATTTATTTATTTAATGTGCATTCCCAGGGACTTGGATACTGATAACCAAGATGAGCAGAATGCCGTCATGTTAGATTCGATTCCTCACTTTTGAGAGGGTTTTATGGTATCATTTTGTTGATACCTATTTTCTCTTCCTAGAATTTTTTGGTTCTTGTGTAATTGATCTGCTTCCTATAATTACCGTCCCGTTGCTTCTTAAGTCTATCCCCCTTCTAACTGAAGATCTACCTCAGACCTGTTCTATTTTCTTTTTAATGTCTGCTGGGTGATTTTTCAGTTCGCTCGTTTGTCTGCCTAAATCTTCAGAAACGTTTAAATGTGCTTTATTCATCCCTTTAGCAATCTATATTAGAACTCTTGTAACCCTATTTCTGAGTTGTATTCACGAAACATGAGCCCATGCATGTACAGTCCCATACTTGAAGACCTCAATTAGTTTACGCTCTACCTGTTACAAGATCAGTTACATATGCGTAAATGGCTGTCATTTCTAGCCAGCACTACATTTACTGTCATTATCAAATCAGGTAACCACAAACGACCTGTATTCAATAAAAATCACTTTAATTGACTGTTTCACTAATTATGCATGGTATTTCGCCAATATATATTGCAAAAACTGCCATAATCATTTATTCCAGTAAGCCGTACAAAGAAAACGTAACAAAAATAACTAGCTGTAATATTTTCTTGTATTTTATCGGGTTTCAGTAATTACTTTGTTCATTTTTGTAATAAGTATATCTTGTCTCAAAATCACAGATAAATAAAATAATCTTGAAGTGCATTACACAAACGTGAGTGTTTTTATTTTCTCATAAATTAAATCTTTCTATACTAAATAATAGAACAATACGGTTTGAACTGAAAGAACGTTTACAAGACTGATGAGACTAAACGTGTTGCTAAAAGATAATCTTTGGAGGAAAGACGTTGGTAGCGATGATGATTAAAAACAAGTGTAACTTTGTGAAAGAGTAGAAAGAGCTAGTCTCCAAAAGGCAGAAGAAAAAGAAGACTTCTTCATACTATAAAGGTTTTAGACTTTCCCGACAAACGTTCGAGGATGTCACTTTTAACTTACTGTTACTTCATCGTTGGAAACGGTCGTTGACATGATGCAACAATTTATTCTTCTCCCATTGAGGCGCCATGCGTTCGCTTCACGCGCATTCAAACGGTTGCCAAGTTCATTATGTTCTACGGCTTTTGCTTAGTTAACGCCGGCATTAACTTTGTTGTAGTTCGCGCTTTTAAATGTGTGTGTGTGTGTGTGTGTGTGTGCGCGCGCGCGCGTGCGTGCGTGCGTGCGTGCGTGCTTGTGTTTCTGTGTGCCTCATGACTTTAATTACTGTTCACGTTGTTTAAATATTCATTAATCTCCTGTACGTGTGAGTGTGCAGAATAGAAACGTTTAGTTAAATACATTACCAACGCGGTAGGATGAAAATAACAAAGGCAAACACGAGACAACAGAAAAGGTCACGGTTCGCTTACTAATAGATTTCCTGGAAGACAGGCAATGGTATACTCAAGGCAGCGAAAATGTTGTCACTCCTTTACTTTTCCAATTTTCATGTACTTTTCGTATTTAATTATTTCACTGATTAGGGCTCAAGAGGTTTAGTTCACTTCACACATTCACTCCAAAGCGGCGCGTTATGGGTTCGAGGCGATATCAGGATTGATTTATTTTCACGATGTCAAGCCGGACTGTGGGCCTATCCAGCCTTAATGTAAATTTCTCATCAGTTGGAGGAAGCTATAGGCATCACGTGTGTCAAGCGTTGATACACACATAAAAAATAATTTGTTCTACTTAAAAATGTCTTACTTATTGTAAAGCTTTATTCATAATTAAATTCTTAAATTCGTAGTGACCGTCAATCAATGAATTTTTCCGGTGAAGGGTTTGTGATGATCGGTCAAAAAATATAACACAAATTTTAAATTATTCGTTTCTACGTTTCGACAATGTTTATTGTCACCATCAGGACAATTGTTGTTGACGTCAAACACACAACTGTAAGTTTGATCAAACAGTTGTGTGTTTGGCTTTAGCAGCAATTGTCCTGACGATGACAATAAACATTGTCGAAACGTAGACACAAATAATTTAAAATTTGTGTTATATTTTTTGACCGATCCTCACAAACCATTCGCCGGAAAAATTTGTTCATAATAATTTATCATAATAGTAAATATACAGAAATTATTTCAAAACCAATATTGGAATTATGCCTAACATTAATTTTACATTAATTTTCCATAATTAATCGATTTAGTACTCATGTAGATTTGGTTCAAATAATGCTTGTCTGGGAACAAAGTAGTTTCAATTTTGATGACATACCGTTCTAAACTAACAAATGAACACTGAGCAATTTTGAATTTGCTCGTCACTACACATTAGTAACAAATATATTAATGCAAACGTACAAGAAATTACAAAAATATGAACATTCAAAAATTACGTTAGGTCATAATAAACTGAAAATTAAACGAAATTGTAGTGTGGCGAATCCAATCGTTCTTACTTATAAGTTTATGAAACTAAATTTTCTCTTAATTTCAATTATGTAAACATAAAACATATTTCTTTATGTGGCTTTTGTTATTCGGTTTTTGTGTGATATAATGAATTTATGAAACTAAAAATATATGGTATCTGAAGCTTTGATTACTTAAAACATTTAGCATTTTAATGTGCACAAACTCCTATTTGAATGTAAAAAATATCACTCCTTTAAAAAAAGTCTCTAAACTTAGTTTAATGTTTGCTTATAAGCCGATACTTTGTGACGATTGTGTGTGTGTGTGTGTGTGTGTGTGTGTGTGTGTGTGTGTGTGTGTGTGTGTGTGTGTGTGTGTGTGTGTGTGTGTGTGTGTGTGTGTGTGTGTGTGTGTGTGTGTGTGTGTGTGTGTGTGTGTGTGTGTGAATTAGACAGTATTTATAAGGAATAATTCGCTCAAGTGGCACGTTTACGTTTAACAGTCACAGAAGTGCCTGGGCCAAAAAGACCTGCCATCAATGGCCTAGGCATAGTCGTCCAGTGGCGTATCCAGAATTTGGTCTGGGGGGGGGTCCGGTCGAGTTGGCTTCATAAAAAAGAAAAAACAAGTTGAAACTAATCAACAGTGCTATCTTTGAAGTTGTTGAAAAACGTATGATAACACCCTGAAATAAATCCCACTGAAGTAAACGGTAATAACACAGTGAAAATACGCGTTATTGAAACATTGTTTAAAAGATACTTATTGACTGAATTGAATTTCGTATATTTTGTATTTCAAACATATACCCAAATGCTGTGTAATAAACCTGTTTTATATTTAAAAACTGTTACTACTATATTAACGTATTAAAAAAATAATAAACAGCATAAAAATTAAGAAATTAACAAAATTTGTCTGCTTTATCGACCCTCTGGCGGGTCCGGTCTCGTTCGCCCCCCCCCCCCCCGGTCATTTGCCACCGAGTCGTTGCCGCATTTGGCTACGTTGATACTCAACATTGAAAATAGCAAAAAAGAGGTAAATTAAACTATTACTTTTATAATTTTTGCTGATACCAATGGGCTTTTTTGTAGTTCCTAAGTAGTGTTTGCGACGATTTAAATTTAAAACAAATATAAAAAAAAATAGTAATAAAAATATAAAATGGAAAGTTAGTGAAAACCATTAAATCGCACTATTAAACCAAATACCCCTGAACTAACTCATAATAGTAATGAGAATGAAAAAGGGAATTTAACTAAAATAATTAATTAAAACTGAGAAAGCAAAAGTTAAAAATAAAACTGTTAACCCTTTATTAAATTTATCATGCTGTGACCTGTGTATAACGGGTCCAACTTGCATACCGACCCGGCATTAAATAAAAAATACCTGTAAACTATAATGTAAATAATTAATAATACAAAGTCACTAGTAGTAGTTGTAATAAATTCTGTATACAAGCAAAGTCTCGATTGTTTATTTTGTCGAACTGTAAGACTGTTTTACTAATTAAAAGTTGGAACTATATTATGGCGGAGTATTCACTCCGCGTCGTTACAATTTTCCTGTTGTAACAATGTAGGACTTGAGATGCGACTTTCAATCTGTAAACAGCTCCAAGCGGGGCTCTGCACAAAATGTTAAAAAAAATTTTTTTTTGTTATTAGCTTCCACTAACAGTGTGGAGATATAGATCTATGTAACTAAAATGTAGTGTGTTTTAACACAAAGATGTGAAGGAAGAAAATAAGTGTGTAAGGTGACATCTCCTATCTCAAAAAAAAATATGGTTCAAGTTATGTGTAATTCCATCATAATGTGAAACGAATATGTAAACTCCAATACTACTGTGCTATTACAAATGCGATGTGAATAACTGTGAATAGTGAAGACTAAGACCTCATCTGCATTTACACTACCGCTGATAAACAGGACGACTTCACGCTAGATGACACCATAACATCGACTTCATCATTAGTTGATTCCGAGGACATCCACTGGAAAGACTACCACGATGACAACCCACTACTAAGAGAGTACAGAAGAATCACGCGGCAGGACATGGACAGATAACATTTAACTAGAGGTGACGCGGAAGCTCGTCTTCCGTGAATAATGTATCTTTTAAAATATAAGTAATTTTAAATGAAAAAGACTTTTAAATGACAATCTCTAAGCGTTAAGCGTTGCAATGGTGTAACAAGTAATTTCAGAAATAATACGTTGGTACACAACTCTTGTGATGCAGCTTTGAAACATCGCACAACTAAATGAAACCATTCTTCAAATGGTATTTTAAGTAATAATGTAATTGACTAAAGAAGTAGATGAAATTTGAAAATTCCTAACTAATTTAAAGAGACTCGGACCCGAGGTAAAAACACTATCTGAGTGATCATTTTTAATACAGAAAACCCCTTTACAATTTCTGTGTAAGTAAAAATTTTATTGGTAATGTATTATCAATCATACGTAAATAAAGGGATGTCATCTTTGTTACATACTAAATTGAGTGCATAAATCAGCAAAATTCCCTCCCCTGTTTCCTTTTATTAGAGTACTTATAATTATTGTTAGTAATGTGTTTAATTTTCAGTTTGTTACAACGTAGGCAGGCTGCATAATTGGCCAGAGTCAATTATCACGGGTTCCCTGGGTTATAACGTAGCCGACACGTTATAAAAAGCTCCACTCTGCTTTTATATAAAATGTTAGTGTAGATAGTGTCTCATATAAGATGCGGCACTCTGCAGATCTATGCACTCAGTTAATGTATTGTATGTAAAACAAAAAGGCTAAGTAGCATAAAAGAATAATAGTGACGATATTAAATTTACAATGGTAAATTTTGTGTGAGATTACGCACATACTCGTATATGATTTACTTAATATACGTGAAAGTAATAGCTTGTATTACACCAATTCATGTAGGTACTTGTCAAAATGTTCAGTCTCTAACACGTCTATTTTGAGACAATTCAAGACCTGTAGTTTTCCTGTATATGCCTGCATAAATATGTAATTTGTATTTCTATTGCCACGGTGAGTTATATAAACAATTGACTAAATAAAACAAGTTCAATTACGTGTAAATAAATTGTAAGTGAAATTCTACTCCTCTCTAGTAGCAGCATTAGATAAATTAAAATTAGTACGTAAAACCAAATAATAACTAAAACTCAGCTTAGTAACGGGCTGTAACTTGTTTAAAACGCATATCGTTGCGCATCGCACATACCACCCTCGTTGAAGCAAGCCGGTACAAGTCTGTAAAGGAAGCCGTCAGCTGTTGTTGAATAGAACAATAACATTCTCTCACCCTCGAGTGTGATTCCCCCCTTCTTACGCATACTACTATGCCATTGTTTAAAAGAAAACTAGTTTGACCCACATTCCAGCGTAACAGCTGATCGTTGAAAGTAAAGTTGACGTCTGTGTGAATTTTTTCTCTTTCTCGGAGATGCTAAGTAATTCTCTTACAACCAATGCAAATGTTTTACCATGAACTAAAGTGTGTATGCAATAATTGTATAGTGTAGTAGAATAAGTTTTAGTGTGCTAGATATAAGGTAAACATGGCCCTATTTAATCCAGACTTACTATTAAAAGACAAACTGTGCTATGAAGCTCTTTTACGTGGTTTACCCCATGCGAATGTAACAGTCGCGGAATTGCGCAAGTCTATACGCGAAAGTGGATTTGATACACCCGCGGAGTTAAGTAACTTAAGCGGACTTGATTATGAGAGCGAAAGAGAAACTTGTTATGCCAAGTATAGTGAGTCGACCTTATTGTCCCAAACCCTTCAAGACGAGAAATCTCCTGCGGTAATATTGCGGACAACTCAAAGGATAGAACATTTAACCCGGCGAATGAAAAATTTGTTAAAGTGGCCTAACCTCACGGTAATCCCTCCCGAAGTCCAACGTTTTGCGGATGAGGCTTTACAGAAATTACCCGCGATAATAAGGGAATTGCGAAGAAAGTCCGACTCATTCAGAATGGATGAAATTGAAAAATCATTGAAGAAACTATACATCTCCCCAGTTCAATCTCCTACGTTAGAACAACCTCCCCCCAACACGGATCAGGAATCACCCACCGTATCGAAAATACAACCGACTCGAGAGCAAAACCCAAATAGAGACTTAAATACCCAGACAATATCTAAAACCCCACCTCCCAGTGGTTCCCAAAATCGCTCCGGGATGTACGAATTGACTACCCCTAATGCAGCACCTGGCCCTCCTAAACGTATACCACACGTAAATTATAATGCTGACATCTACGGAAAAATCACTCACCCCGTAGAAAAACTCTTAGCTGAAATTCCATACACGGATGGTTTGAATGTTACTAAACTACTAAACTTCATCAAATACCTCCTGCAGATAAAGGATTTACAGCAACTAAATGACTGGCAAATTTTGCAAGTCCTCCTACCGAAATGTAAACCACCATTAAAGAATCGTGTGCTAGAATCATTAAGCTCTACACTTCCAGTAGAAGAACTGCATACTACTATCATAAAATATTTTATTCCCACCGGAATTTATGAGGAACTTAAAAGAAAGACCGTACTGCGAGTACAAGGAACTCATGAGAGACTGGCCCATTACATCTCTGACATCATGGAGTCTTCTCGACTACTGCAAGTAGATTGGAGTGAGAGACAGATGGTCGATACCATTTTAGTAGGATTGTCTCCAGAAGAAAGATCTCGTTTAGCGTTAATAAATAGACCCAAAATCTTTGCGGATCTCGAACAATGCAGTATTCACTCGTCGAATGTATGGTAATCAGATCAGAACAGACATGCTTTGAAATCAACTGAGCCGAGTAGAAATGAAATGCAAGCCCTGGTGCCCGATGTGCAAACCCAGCGTGAAAGGCGATTATTTAATAGACCGAACTATTTGCACAGCCCTGGTAAATCAAATGACACGCAACCTAAAACGGAAGCAAGCTACACCCCTCGTAATAAAAAAATGTGTTATAACTGCGGTAAGTATGGACACATAAGTAGAAACTGTAATCGGAAGCAGTACGATCGTAAACAACCTAATCCAAAAAACATGTAAGGCAGGGAGACCCGAAATCCTGTGTCTTCCACAGCATCTTGAGAACCGGTAAACCCAAAGAAATCAACGAGAATAAAAAACAAAAAAAAGAAAAGAACACTAGAAAAATAGATCCCTATGTTAGAAGGCTTATTGAGAAATGTAACGCAATAACTAAATGTAATTGGACTAAATGTCTATTGCCCTTAATACAAGTTGACCTAGGTGTTACATCCACCCTCGGATTAATCGATTCTGGATCGACTAGAACCTTAATCAGTCAGAGGTTAGCAGATAAATTATTCGAACACAACCTAGTGAAACGCAGTCAAGCTGTGAATATAAAATGTGCTACTGCCAATAAACAAAATATAGTGATAAAACTCAGCATCACCATTAAGGTAAAAATTAAGAATCTAACGTGGTTTTTTCAATGTTAGTATGTGATGATTTAGGACCCGACTTAATATTGGGAGCTGACTGGAATAATTCTTGACATCCACGAGAAGAAATATTATTTTAGATTCGACCGTACACGGAAGTATAATTTTGACTGTGAAACAGAAGAACAAGAAAGTACTGGATCATCGACTGCACATATAGTACACCATGAGTCTGAATTATCTCATCTAGGAAGTAGAGATAGGCTGAGAATGCAGAAACTAATAAAAGAGTTTTCCACCGTTCTTACCCCTAAGCTAGGACTAACGAACCTAATAGAATACAAGATCAATCTGAGCGACCACAAAGTAATACGCCTTCCCCCATACAAGTTATCGCCGCCCAAAATGGAAGTAATGAGGAACCATATCAACAAGTTATTAGAACAAGCAGTCATCGAACCCTCTACTTCACCGTATTCATCACCCTCATTTTTAGTACCAAAAGGTCACGACAAACATAGACTAGTTGTGGACTACCGGCAATTAAATAAACGAATAGAATTTAAAGCTATCCCGCTTCCCGACATCCACAGTGCTTTTCATTATTTCACCAAAGCGAAAGTCTTTACTATAATGGATCTAAATCAAGCATTTCACCAAATACCCCTTTCGGAAGAATCCAAACGTCTAACCGCTTTTGCTGTTCCTTTCAACCTGTACCAATTTACGAGAGTACCCTTTGGAATATCACAAGGAAGTTCCGTATGTAGTAGACTATTAGAGAAATTATTTCATGATATAAAATTTAGATATGTGTATCACTACCTGGATGACATTGTAATCTACAGCGAATCGATGGACCAACATCTTAAACATCTACGTGAAGTGTTATCTCGATTACAGAAAGCCGGATTAACAGTTAATCCCAAAAAGGTAAATTTTGCAGTACCACAATTTTCATTTTTAGGTCACATCGTGAAGGCCAACGGAAAGGTAAGCATAGACCCCGAACGAACCCGTGCGATCAGAGAATTTTTACCTCCGCGGGATGCCAAAGGAATAGCCCGATTTTTGGGAATGATAAATTATTTCCACAAGTATATTCCCCATCTAGCCGAAATAACCGCACCTCTGAATGCCTTAAGAAAGAAGGGAGCGAAATTTGAATGGACTCCACAACACCAAACTGCGTTCGATAAACTAAAAGAAAGCATCATATCGCCCCCAGTATTACAACTAGCAGATTTTACGAAACCTTTCGTAGTTCAAACCGACAGTTCAAGTGTAGCTTTAGGTGCAGTAATCTATCAGGTAATAGAAAACTGTAGACTACCGATTAGTTACGCTTCACACACTTTGACTGACCAAGAAAAGAAATATTCCGCATATGAATTAGAATGTTTAGCTATTGTATTTGCTTTTGAGAAGTTTAAACCTTTTTTAGAACATAAAGAGTTCCTTTTGGAAACTGATAATCAAGCATTATCTTGGTTACTGAATCACCCTAAACAGTTAGGACGTATTGGAAGATGGGTATTGAGGTTAAACTGTTACAAATTCAAAGTACAACATATTGCTACGACAGCACAGAACAATCTATGCGTTTATCGAATGCGCCAGAAAGATCTCGACGTAAGCGTGTGGTGTACGTGCTACTAGACGCATTTTGCGAGAATTTTCTCGACTGTGCCAGGCTTCGCTCGGGCGCTCGGGCGCTCGGACTGTGTCAAGGCCGTAGCAATTACGTAGTTCACGAGAGATAAGACGCAGTTTGAAAGCTTCTGGTGTGTGAGCGTAACTATAAATACATCGCGTCGCGGCCTTAGTTTTCAGTTCAATGCGAGATTTTTGACTGTGCGGTTCGAGAGTATTAGTGCGATATATTTACAGAGCGGTTCGAGTTATTACGGTGTACGTTCAAGTAGTTATTAGTGAAGTGTTGCGTTTTATATTCGGACGGTATAATTGTAATACAGTTGAGTTTTAATATTAGTGGACATTTTATTGCGTATGAACAATTTCATTTGATTTGTTGTAGACACTGTGTTGTTAATTACGAACTGTTTTACTATAACAATTAAAGGTGTGATTAGTGACTTAATTGGTGTCTTGTACTTATTTTGTTTCCACTGTACCTACGACGATCGTGTAGACCGTCGTAACAGTGGTGTCAGAACTGGGATAGAACGGTTAACAGTGGAAACAGTGGATACTTTGTACAAGACGAGTGTAGTTCGTAATTAATTAATAAAATGGATACCAGTCAGATGATAGAAGCATTCCGAGCAATGCTACAGCAAAGTCGGAAACAAGAAAAAGAAGAACGAAGACAGGAAAGGGACGAAGCAGAAAAACGTAATCGTAAAAATGAAACAACAGAGGGACGAAAAAAAGAAGAATTTAGCCGTCAAGCAGACGACGTTAAGACGTTCGTACAAGAGGATACCACTGCAAAATTTGTCCTGTTACAAGGTGAGCTGAACAAACAAGTTGACAGAATATCTGAAATAGAAAAATCTGTGTTAACTATGAAAACAAGTATGTCAAGCTTAGAAGATTCAAAATATCAGAGAAATCAAAGAACGCTATTATCTAAAGTAAGGTCAGTTTTTACAAAGGCCCCATCGTTTAATGGAAGCACCCACTGGGCAACTTATCATCGCCAATTTGAAGCTGCCGCTCGCTTAAATAACTGGACGGAAGAAGAGAAATGCCTCTCACTCATTCTTGCGTTAAAAGGACCTGCCGCAGAGATAATACACAAAGTGCCATCTGACAGTCAGAACGTCTATGCCGAATTAACTAAAGCTCTGGAATTACGGTACGGTGACCAGCATTTGTGCGAAGTGTACCGTGAACAACTTAAAGCGAGGCGACAGCGTTTAGGGGAGAGCCTTCAAGAGTTTGAAGCGAATATCGACCGACTGACGAGATTGGCTTATCCCGAAGAATCGGAGGACTTCCGGAAGTGGATTTCTCTCATTATGTTTATTGACGGTATCAGAGATCGTCAGTTACAACAAGTGTTAAGAATGGCTCGGTATGATAATAAATCAGACGCTCTTTTTCATGCTCTCCGTTTTGAAGCTGCCAAGTCGGCGACCTACATTAATCAAAGTATGCCATCACGTTGTAGCCAAACGGATCCAATACCACAGTATCGTCATAGCGGACGACATAAAGAGACGATTCATAAACAGCAGTTTAAGAAGTCAGCAGCACCGCAACGACTTTCGAACCAAAGGACAAAAACAGAAGACCGAAGTGTTACAACTGTGGGAAACGTGGTCATCTACAGCTAGACTGTTGGGAGAAGAAAATACCGAGAGAAGGGAGTGATCGCACCAATTGGAGAAGTAAAGCCTCAGAACAGCGCACAGTTTCCACGCTACATAAGACCAGTGGAAACCTGATCGTTAATGGATTTGCGGAAGGTAAACGAAGATCATTTACAGTTGACACGGGCGCTACAGTGTCCATTGTGCGCCCTGACTTAGTCAGCAACCACCAGCCTCTAATTAGCTCTTGTACAATACAGACTGTGACTGGAAGCCCCGTCAAGGTGCTAGGAAAGGTAGACGTACGTGTACGCCTGGGTCTTCTCGAGTTTAACCACCAAATGCTCGTTGCAGACATTGTCGATGAAGTGATTCTTGGCACGGACATTATGAATGCCTACGGATTTGTTGTGAACTTAAGAGAGAATGTCCTGTGTGTCGGCCAAGAGGAGTTAAAGCTTTCCATGGCTAAAACGACAGGGTCTACCAACCATTCGATTAAGCGAGTGGCATAAGTCGAAGAAAAAGTCAACAAGTCTGGTTAAGAGGAACCCTCCCTGTTGCCAGCGGAAATGGAGGAAGAACTAGCAGAGGAAGTACAAATAAGTATAAGGACAAAAGAAGTGATTGGGAAGTCAACTATGGGTGTCGAGACAAAACTCTTGCTTGTTCCTGAGCTGATAGAAGCGCCCGAGGGTAAAGTGGCTGAAGATGAGGTTACGCAAGAGGTTGTTGACGAGGACCAAACAGACTTGGATCAGCCAGTGGTATTTCGGTCATCAGTAGGCCTACATGACGCAACGGGAGTGATTCCAGCGAAACTAGTGGTTGCGCAAAAGACTCGCATTCCTGGGAACGTGGTGTTCGGATCACACGAGACTGAATCCGAAGAACGGGAAAATTATCCTTCTCAAGGACGTCCACCTAGATCGCCTGGTCGAGTATTACTTCGGAGACGCTTTGCCAGTTCGGGACGAACAGGCTTAAGGAGGGGGCAGTGCTACGACAGCACAGAACAATCTACGCGTTTATCGAATGCGCCAGAAAGATCTCGACGTAAGCGTGTGGTGTACGTGCTACTAGACGCATTTTGCGAGAATTTTCTCGACTGTGCCAGGCTTCGCTCGGGCGCTCGGACTGTGTCAAGGCCGTAGCAATTACGTAGTTCGCGAGAGATAAGACGCAGTTTGAAAGCTTCTGGTGTGTGAGCGTAACTATAAATACATCGCGTCGCGGCCTTAGTTTTCAGTTCAATGCGAGATTTTTGACTGTGCGGTTCGAGAGTATTAGTGCGATATATTTACAGAGCGGTTCGAGTTATTACGGTGTACGTTCAAGTAGTTATTAGTGAAGTGTTGCGTTTTATATTCGGACGGTATAATTGTAATACAGTTGAGTTTTAATATTAGTGGACATTTTATTGCGTATGAACAATTTCATTTGATTTGTTGTAGACACTGTGTTGTTAATTACGAACTGTTTTACTATAACAATTAAAGGTGTGATTAGTGACTTAATTGGTGTCTTGTACTTATTTTGTTTCCACTGTACCTACGACGATCGAGTAGACCGTCGTAACAATATTAAAGGTACACAAAATGTAGTCGCGGATACCCTGTCCCGTATGTTCCAGTTGCCCACTAATACTCCCGAAAGCAATGAGATTCTAGAAACACCCGTTGTTAACACCGTAATTACCGAATTCCCCCTTGCGTTTACCAACATCGCTCAGTATCAACAACAAGACCCTCTTCTGAAGCCAATTATAGAACAACTCGAGGAAGGAATTAAATCAGATAAATACGTATTGAGTAAAAGAATACTATGCCACAGAGTAGCAAATGGAAAGGAATTAAGAATAATCGCCCCTGATGTAATTAAGCCCATGCTGATGGAATACTTCCATTCATCCACCATTGGAGCACATATGGGAATAAATAAAACAATACATCGCATTCGTAAGGAATATCATTGGAACAATATGAACAGCGAAATAGCTAGCTTCGTAAAAAAGTGTAAGTTATGCGCGCTCAGCGAACCGGCAAGAAACAGTCAAATAAGCCAATTAATTTCAGAAATCCCTACTACCCCGTTCTCTAAACTTTATTTAGACTTTTCAGGTCCATACCCTCGATCTAAATCAGGTAATACTATGCTACTCATATGTGTAGATTCGTTCACCAAATTTGTTTGGATGTATCCCATGCGGCGAGGGTTAGCGTCAACCACTGTAAAGATATTACAGGAGAGATTATTTAAAGATTATGGTACACCTGTACATCTAGTGTCAGATAACGGACCCCAGTTTAAGGCTAAGGAATTTAAGAATATGTGTTTCAAGTTAGGGATAGACCATATTACCACTACGGAGTGTCGTCCGCAAGGCAATATTGCTGAAAGGTATTTGCGAAACCTCAAATCTGCTTTAATAGCCTACCATGCGAACGACCATACGTCTTGGGACCAGAACCTATCCTGGATACAATACGCCTTTAATTCAGCTTATCACGAAGGACATAAGTCTACCCCGTTTGAGTTACTGTATAAATACAAACCAAACCACCCCTTGTCCACAAAATGGAAAATACATGACTTGCTACCTCAGAAAATTAAGGATAAGCATATAAAGAAAATCTGGAACGAAGCTCGCGCAAATTTAAGAGCGAACTTAGAGAAATCGCGAAAATATCACGAGAGACGTAATAATAACAATTTAGTTAGGTACCAAGTCGGTGACTTAGTAATGTACAAAACACACCCGACTAGTAGTGCAATTGATAAGACCACCTCTAAACTATCATACCGATGGTGTGGTCCTTACCAAATCCAGAAGTACTTAACCCCAGTTACAGTAGCCCTGTACGAACCTGCGACTCAAGAATATGTACAAAGAACACATATTTCGCAGATAAAATTGTATAACAAAAAAAAAAGGAAATGACAGAGCAAAAACTAGAAAAAGGTAATACTAGGTAGACAAGTTATCTTGTACCTGAGTAACCATGCTAAGTGCTAATCGTAGAATTAGGAATGAGGCCTGATCAACCTTAGATCCTGTTCAGCGCAAGATGAGCGAAATGAGTAATCAGCTGACCACTACCTGACCACTAAGTAATAAATTATTTAGAGAGTAACTCTGTGAATAGAGTAACTAAAACCCAAAGAAAAAAAACCGTAGTAGATTTAAGTAATAGAAATAAGAAGAAGTTTATGTGTTTTAATATGTAGTCATTAAGGGTGAATTTTACGTAATTTAAGAATTAGTTTGTAAGGATATATATATATATATATATATATTGTTTGATACTCAGAAGAAATAAGTTGTGTATAGCTCATGCAAATAAATAAATGAAAGAAAAAGGGAGAAGAAGGAGAGAAACTCCACACAGTAACGACAAGTGTGCCCCAGTACCTTACTTTCGAATTCACCTTATTAAAAGTTCCCCCCCCCCATCTCTCTTTTAAGCGGCGGAGTATGTGACGATTTAAATTTAAAACAAATATAAAAAAAATAATAATAAAAATATAAAATGGGAAGTTAGTGAAAACCATTAAATCGCACTATTAAACCAAATACCCCTGAACTAACTCATAATAGTAATGAGAATTAAAAACGGAATTTAACTAAAATAATTGATTAAAACTGAGAAAGCAAAAGTTAAAAATAAAACTGTTAACCCTTTATTAAATTTATCATGCTATGACCTGTGTATAACGGGTCCAACTTGCATACCGACCCGGCATTAAATAAAAAATACCTGTAAACTATAATGTAAATAATTAATAATTCAAAGTCACTAGTAGTAGTTGTAATAAATTCTGTAGACAAGCAAAGTCTCGATTGTTTATTTTGTCGAACTGTAAGACTGTATTACTAATTAAAAGTTGGAACTATATTATGGCGGAGTATTCACTCCGCGTCGTTACAATTTTCCTGTTGTAACAATGTAGGACTTGAGATGCGACTTTCAATCTGTAAACAGCTCCAAGCGGGGCTCTGCACAAAATGTTAAAAAAAAATTTTTTTTGTTATTAGCTTCCACTAACAGTGTGGAGATATAGATCTATGTAACTAAAATGTAGTGTGTTTTAACACAAAGATGTGAAGGAAGAAAATAAGTGTGTAAGGTGACATCTCCTATCTCAAAAAAAAATATGGTTCAAGTTATGTGTAATTCCATCATAATGTGAAACGAATATGTAAACTCCAATACTACTGTGCTATTACAAATGCGATGTGAATAACTGTGAATAGTGAAGACTAAGACCTCATCTGCATTTACACTACCGCTGATAAACAGGACGACTTCACGCTAGATGACACCATAACATCGACTTCATCATTAGTTGACTCCGAGGACATCCACTGGAAAGACTACCACGATGACAACCCACTACTAAGAGAGTACAGAAGAACCACGCGGCAGGACATGGACAGATAACATTTAACTAGAGGTGACGCGGAAGCTTGTCTTCCGTGAATAATGTATCTTTTAAAATATAAGTAATTTTAAATGAAAAAGACTTTTAAATGACAATCTCTAAGCGTTAAGCATTGCAATGGTGTAACAAGTAATTTCAGAAATCATACGTTGTAACACAACTCTTGTGATGCAGCTTTGAAACATCGCACAACTAAATGAAACCATTCTTCAAATGGTATTTTAAGTAATAATGTAATTGACTAAAGAAGTAGATGAAATTTGAAAATTCCTAACTAGTTTAAAGAGACTCGGATCCGAGGTAAATACACTATCTGAATGATCATTTTTAATACAGAAAACCCCTTTACAATTTCTGTGTAAGTAAAAATTTATTTGTAATGTATTATCAATCATACGTAAATAAAGGGATGTCATCTTTGTTACATACTAAATTGAGTGCATAAATCAGCAAAATTCCCTCCCCTGTTTCCTTTTATTAGAGTACTTATAATTATTGTTAGTAATGTGTTTAATTTTCAGTTTGTTACAACGTAGGCAGCCTGTATAATTGGCCAGAGTCAATTATCACGGGTTCCCTGGGTTATAACGTAGCCGACACGTTATATGTTGGCACATGGTGTTAAACTCTTACGTTAGAAATACTTCATTTGTACATTACTTTGTATTCACCATATTTTTGCTGTTTTCATAATTATATGTGTGTATGTGTGTATGTGTGTATGTGTGTGTGTGTGTGTGTGTGTGTGTGTGAGAGAGAGAGAGAGAGAGAGAGAGAGAGAGAGAGAGAGAGAGAGAGAGAGAGAGAGAGAGAGAGAGAGAGAGAGAGAGAGAGAGAGAGTGTGAGAGAGAGTACAATGGTATTGTGATTTACTTTGAAGAATAATTTTAGAAAATAAAATTTGCTGAAGTGTAGGGACAGCAACATGAAAGCTAAAGAAAATAATTAAGCGTATAAACCGTAGGGTTATCGTAGGGTCTCCAACCTTTCCGAGTTCCTGGATTAAAATGGGCAAATAAATCTAGTGTTGAATTTGCTCTTCTCACGCGGCCATAAGACATCATCCCATTTCCCAATAAACGATATAGGCCTATATGTACAATAAGTGATTTGCCGTTGACTTTTCTTTATACTACTGTTATTCCTACAACCAGTAACACAGTTTTAGAATGGTTACTTGTAGAGAGGATCGTAAGCAGAATCAGTAATTTTTCAGTCGTTTTTTGTTAATCAGAAAGTATTTGTTTCTTTTTTTAGATAGATGTTATTCAAAATTTCTCGCCACTTCTAGCGATTGGTCTCGTCACCCTAGTTAGGAACCTTAAGTACTTTTCTCAGTCGATCTAGGTGCTTGATTTTGTTGTACTGACCAGTGTTCGAACCACCAAAAATGACAGTATAAAATATGGGACTTAAATGTTATAAGAATTGGCCACCGATTATTATTTGTTGTACACAAAAGTCGGTCGCGTTCGTTCATGAGCGTACGCGCGTGCGTGTGTGCGTGTGTATGTTTTGTTACCACGTGCACACATGATTGACCTGCAAACACCTGCGCAGCATACATATTAGCGGGGATCGCACGTAATTTGGACAAGCCACAATTGTATATCTGTTACATCATATCAGTGACGTCACATTGATGGCAACTCGATAAGTGTGTACACAGTGTGCGCCTTACGGTTATCCGGGTCAAAGCGAGCCGATATATCCGCTTCTTTTTTTTATCCACGGTAGTTATATCAGTTTTTACCTGAACACACAAGAAATATGACAGTGACATGTTCTTTCATGACATGTAGTGCATGTTTCTTCGTAGTTAAGAACTACCGCTTCGGCTTTGACAAAAGAGGGTTCAATCGATTCTTCTCATGTCACAAGTATCTTAGACCGTATAGCATCTTTTAAAAACAAAATAGAGGACACCGGACGTTCTCAATCATCATCATCAACCGTGGCTCTACAACCCTGGGTGAGTCTTGGCCTGCTCCAAGAGTCGATTCCATTCCTCCCTTGGCAAGAGTCGATATTGCATGCCTTGGCTTTCCAGTTTCTTATGTTCAGCTTTCCGAGGTCCTCCTCTATCTGATCTTTGAATCTACTTCGGGGTCTTCCTCTTTTTCTACTACCCATTGGTTTCTGGTAGAAAATGTGTTTCGTAGGCTGTCCTTCCTCCATTCTCTCTATGTGGCCAACCCACCTTAGCCTGTGTATTTCGATTATCCTGACAATGTCCGGCTCTTTTTAAAGATGGTGTAGTTCATAATTATAGCACCCGCACCACATTCCATTTTCTTGTTCTCCTCTAAATATTGTTCTTAGAATCCATCTTTCACAGCAATCTAGAAGTCTCGCTAGTTTTTGTCACTGTCCAGGTTTCTGAAGCATATGTCAGCACTGGCCTGATAAGTGTTTTGTAGATTTTGCATTTCGTGCTTCTTGAGATGAAGCTAGATGTCAGGTGCTTTTTTAATCCATAGTATGCTTTATTTGCGAGATATATTCTTCTTCTACACCGGACGTTCTCCAGGAAAAAAATTGAAAAGTTTAATGCTAATCAAAAGAGACAGAACACGATTCGTGTTGATATTGGCAGTGACCTTGGGCCAAAAGCATCAGTGAGTAGTTAAATAACGTTAACTGACTTTAATAAAAACTATTTGTTTTGATTACGTGAGTAATTACGCAAAAAACCTATTATGTTTTTGTCCGCTACCCTATGTATGGTTATATGTTAGCGTACGTCGCTTTAATCCCAGAACTGCTTCGAGGATTATGATAAGCATTGGGTTCCTCTGTGTGTCGTTCGATGGTTTGAGTGAGGCTGTGTATGCAGCGTGTCAGAAGAACACGACGAGCGCCAAACGACATATTGCTGAACTCTCGAATAAAATATTTTAATTCCTTTTTTTAGTACCTCGGATTTTCATGTTAGTCCTTCAAATTATTGAGATGGCACAAATACAGTACTGTAATTGTGTACTATTGTCCTTCGTGAATTTTTCTTCTATATCAATATACCAGCTCATATATGTTCTAATAATGTTGGGATTATTGTTTTAATAAATGTAACCTGTGTGTCTCAAAAATTAAGATTCGAAATAAATTGAAATCGAAATGAAATATGATATTCACTAGTCTCAAGTCATTAGTGTGTTTGTTATTTAAACTTACTAGCTGTTACCCGCGGCTTCGCACGCGAATATTTAACTTTTAATAAGTATTTTAATATAATGTTTATTGTCTGTGTCTATATGGCGTTCTGTCAGCTTGTACAACAATTTCTACTCATTAGTCAAATTCTCTCCAAAGCTGTTTTCAACACTTATACTATTTTAACTTGTACTAAATTATTATGTTGGTCAACAGCCTTTGGAGATTTGAAAGTATCCGTTTATAAAGCCTTTGGAGATATTTATAAAGTACTTTTTAAATCAAAAACTCTAAATTCTTTATTTTAAGTGTTACTGTGTTAGAATCATTGTATAACACATTAAACGTTATGTTTTTCTCAACCATGGCTTTTATTTATTTCAGCAGTAAACTAAAAACCAACAACCGTTGTCACCTAACCTCACAAATGAAAACAACACGTATTTTCGCAGTAACAGGACAATTTACAATTAGTACACTTCTTCTTTTCCACATCGTAATATATCGATACAATCGCATATTATATAACACATCGAAAATGTACTGCAGGAATGGAAAAATGTACAGTTCCGATGCCGCTAAATAGCTTTTGTTTATTTACTTGTTACTATGGTAATTAATTCTGGTCTCCATGGTGTTGCTGACATCTTTATACAAGTCAACGAAAAGGGGTAAAGTGCCTAAATCGTGCAAACAGGGCAAAATATCAAATTCCAAGTTAGACAGCGTTTTTCGCCTTGTATCAAAAGTTACCTGTGCAAAATTTGGTGGCAATCGGTGCAACGCTGTGGATTTGTATTCAGTACACATAAACCCTCAGACTTTGAGTTTTATGTATATAGATAGTAGGTTAATTAATATACACCCCTACAGTAGTTAATATATTTCAGTTTCCGTTCCTGCACTTGATGATATCCAACATTCTCGTTTTTTCCCCTACTCTTCCAAGCACCTCTGCATTTGTCACTCTATCATTCTAGGTGATCATTTCTATCACTCTCTATATCACAGCTCAGAAACCTGTAACCTCCTCTTCTCTTCTTTTTTTAGTGTCCAAGAATGTACCTCGTATAGAAGCACGCTTCAAACAAAACATTTAAGAATCTTCTTTCTCAGCTTTGTGTCCAGTGGGCCACAAAACAATGTTTTCTTTCTATTAAGGGCTTCCTCAGTTAAGGCAAGTCTGCATTTCATCTCTTGACTGCAGCGAATGTCCTCTTCAACTTAACATTCCAGACATCTAAAAACTGGCTCTTGTTCAGTTTCCTCGTTAGCTGTTTTAGTCTGTGAAGTCGCACTCGTTTTGCTTATGCCCACACTATTTGTCTTCTATACTTTGATATTCATTCTGAACTCTTTGCAGCTTCTATTAAAATTCCCCAGCATACCATTTAATGTCCTTTCACCCTCAGCAAGCAACTCCATATCGTCAGGAAGAGAAATTGGTAGTAAGCGGCAGACACGAGGTAATGTGATGATAGAAACACTGGAGGGGCTGATGAAAGGAAAGCGAAATCGAGACAGGAGGAGAGATCAGATGATAGACGATATAAGAATCCGATATTAGGAAATGAAGCACCAGCCCAGGAAAGAATGAAGGCAGCGTGTTCTGAAAGACCTGCCCTTGGGCAGAAAACACTAGCGAGTTAGTATATTAGTTAGTGTTTCTGTTACTATACATTTAGTCTCGGGAAGTGCAGTGAAACGTAAGTCAGACACAGTAACTTTACAACTTCCGTATAAAAATAATTATTTTCGTAATTATTTCAACTCATTTAATGAACTAAAATATTTTCAGTTTTAGTAGTGCTTTACAGTCATCTTTTGACGTTTATACAAAAAGCTTCACGTCAGTTCATAAGACGTGAGAACCTTACTTGTAAAAATGTAAAAATATATTTAAATTTGCCCACATATATGTGGTAATATGATAATAATTATATTATTTATATAATTATATTATAATAATATAATATAATAATTATACTATGTGTAATAATATATGATAATAGGAATATCACAATTATATATATATAGTATATATTACACTACTGTTATTTAGTAAAAAATAAGTCCTGTAACTTAGGATTGCCATTGCTAACTCAACTCGCCGGGCAATCGGGTTTCGGGTTTTAAAAACTACAATCACGGACCTGACCTATAGATCCGTTAAAAATATGTATATAACAACACATTTGATGTGTAATTAGCATGTCATATATAATAAAATTACTATATTGTTAAAAAATATGATGCTTTTTCCAAAATGCCATTTTGTTTTAAAAAAATTGTTTAATTTATAAAAGACACGAAACATGTATTAATAACAAAAAATACCTTGTTACGCTGGTGTTATATGAAATAGTTCCCTTTCTTAACGGAAAAGGTAAATAGGAAACAGTTATAAAAAAAACACCAATCGGAAAAAAGAAAATATAAAATTGCTTTATTGGCAATAAAATTGGCATTATATTTTCTGTTACGTCACTTAAGAAGATATTTCTCAATTGTATGATTTTCACTTACACTGGTTTAATTTTATCGCAAAAATCGCAGCACGAACATTTGTCAACTGAGTGTACTTGATGCCTAACATGAAAACGCGCTTTTTAAATTCAGCGTTATCAACCATTTTTATTTTGGTTATTTTATTGATAAAATCCCGGATTTGGACAAGAACTCCCCTGAGGGCGTGTCCGTCTCACATGAAAAATAAGTCATATCTAGGAAAACCTGGTCATATGGCAACCGTACGTAATTGAAAATACGAATTCTACTTCCCACTGCGATGTACGTTTCAAGCTATTTGCTTATCAGTTCACAGTCAGTTCACACCCTGATGACAGTTTTTCAGTATTCTCCTGTTTACATATTGTCTTCACATTTTATATTTATATTAGTTGACGTAGTAGTTAACGTCATCGCTCGCTCATCTTCGATACAACCAAGAGTCTGCAGTAAGTATGTACGTTTTGCAATTGAATTGCGCGTTGCAAAACTCCATATCTGCATGAATAATAAACTTGTCAAACTTGACCTTTTTTTTTAAAACCAGCTACGTCTTCTCCTTTTCTTCTACTTCTTGGTGACCAACAACAACATTTAGAAAACGTATACAACGGCGATTCTGACATAAAGAAACCACAACAATTCGATTCTTAGAAAGTGAAAAGAAGGTCAGTCAGCTGTATGTGTGTGTGTGACCGTACGCGCGTGAGCGTGGCTTGCGCCCAAATC
>CM068375.1:111720395-111730395 GCA_034769895.1 Magicicada septendecula
AATTCTGAATGGATCTCTTGTGTAGTGTAGTGTTCAATTATGCGTGTTGGTTTTATGTGAATTCGTTCCAAAAATGGTTCAAAATGGCTGTCGATTTTTGGTGTTGCGTTTTATGGTGTTATACTGTGTTTTTGGAAACTTGTGAAGTGTTAGACATAGATAGATAATGTTATTTCACTTGTTAGTTCATCTCCGTTACACGCCACATAACCACACTTGGTTTTAATATAAATTATTTCGTTTTCAATACTCCGCTAATACATTTTTCAACTGTTCAGCTTTGCGATTAACAATAGACTAATAGACGCAACGTCGTCGTTTTAGGGCAATTTGTGGTATGTCTTTTTCCTCTTCATATTGTTTAATTATAAAATATCTGTCTAAGACTTGTTTCACTATCTAACTATACATAACAAGTTTTCTTATTTTTTACTGTATTTCAAATATTTCTTAATTTTACATGAATCTAACTATTCAGTAATATTGATTATTTAATTTTACATCTTTTGTTATATAGCTGGGTTTGTTTCAAACTCATTTAAGCCCAAAAATTACAATTTTATATAAGGATTGTATGCCCCATATTTTGTACAAATTCAGTGTTTTAAAGGTTTTTATTTGTTTTTTCGGTATAATATTTCCCTGGAATACACCTAATAACTCCGTAATTACTTTGTTGTTAATAATTTGGTTATTAAAACATTTCAATATTGATTAATTTGCTGTTTAGTCTGATTTGATTACTATCATAAGCCTATTTTTGACTGTTTCCAAAAGAAGTTAATTTTCTTTCTTTTGTCATTCTATTTGCTATTAACTGTATCTGTATTAATTATATTTTCAATTTCTGTATTGTATGTATTGAATTCTATTCCTATTACATAGATTAATTCTTTGATAGATAATTTTTTTTGGTTTATAGGCCAGTCTGTGTTTACAAAAATGGTGTCTTGGCTGGTCTGTTTGTACCTTATACATGGTTTACTGATTTGAATAAAATTATTACATTTTTATGCCCTACTTGCCTCTCTGACTTACACAATGGAAAATTAAATGACATGATTTTAAATACAATAGAATATCTTGTATCTATTAAACCTTCTTTATACTAATAACATCATTGAACCATAACATGAACATCTTATGCCTAATTTTAACAAAAACATCTTATTATCAACTATTTTCCATATATCACCTAATTTTAACAAAAACATCTTATTCCTATTATTTTTTACTGTATCATCAAATGATAACAAAATAGCTTATCCTAGACATAATTTAATTAAAAAAATAAAAAAACTCCTATTACTAGTAACACTGTCAGTCACTAACTGTCTTGTGTATTTATGATTCTTATGAAAACACTTTAACTGTGATAAAAAACCTCGTGTATCTATTTACACCTTACATCTAAAATATTATCTAATTAATAATAAATAGCAAACATCTTAATATTAGGCATACCTTCAGTTATGAACTGTCCTTTGGTATTTTTGTCCTTCTCACCATTTACTTAGCTATAATTAAAGAAAACATTTCATATGTAATAGTTTTTCTTATATCTAATTTAAAAACTCTTATTACTAGTAATGTTGTCAGTCCTTAGACTGTCTTTCATTCCAATGGTTTTATTATTATTATTCTACACTCATGGTAGTCTTTTTATAATACTTAAACTTCATTGAAGATTTTTTCATAGATTTTTTAACTATGTTTCTCACTGTACACTCTGTAGTTTCTTAATTTTGTTATCTCACTTCACTTTATTGGATTCTACACTCTGGTAGTCCTTTTAGTGAGTTCTACACTATGGTAGTCTCTTTTGACATATTTTTTGACATGTTACACTTACAACTAATATACAATTTGTGTTTTATAGTATTGTATCTTGTAACTTGTTTGGGGTTTACCTATATCGGTTTCAATTTTGTCTCATGGTATTTATTATATGACTAACATTTTGTTTTGGCATATCTCTTCCTGTTTCTGGTCTCTTTGTGGGAATCTTGATATGTTTTGTCCCTTCTTCAAATATCACATTAGTAGTTTCCTTATTAAAATGGTTTCATGACAGATTATTTCCTTTTTTATGGTCCTTCCCTTTTTGTACTGCTTCCCCAATCTACTGGGTATACTGCTGGTTTAACTGGTTTTTTCATCGTAGGTTATTTTAATTAATGGTTTTCTTTATTATCTTCCATTTTTATTAACATTTTATAGACTTAATTATACAGTTTCTAGTGTAATCCTTAAACAATTTATTCCTCTCACTCACTATGGAACTTTTTCTTTTATTTATGTAACATTAATTCAAATGTTTAGTGTGATAATTTTGTTATGTTACATATGCTCTCCTGTAAAAGTGATTAGTTCAGATCATACTCTGTATGGATGAAATAATTACTACTAATTCTTTTGTATTTACATTTTCTCCGTGATTACATGTTTTCACTTCATATACCTTCTTTTTCCACCATTTCTTCCTCTCAGCTGATGTGTATCTCCTTCATTGGTTTCTTTTTTCATTGATAAGTGGTCTTCAATCTTGTGTATAACATTATCATTTTATATTCCTTCTTATTTGGTGCTTCCTCACCAGTATGTTTACTCCCTAACATTCCCTAACAAATTAATTGGAACAGTTCAGAGTGGCACTTTTGGCTTCAATCCCTGCTGTCCAATACTTCAATTGAGTCCAGAGGTATTATCATCTCTGCTCAACACATAAGACTGATGGCATTTTCTACATCCAGTCATAAAAATAAATAAACAGTAAAAGTAGTCATTTTTGACTAAAATAAACATCTTTAGATTCTTCACTTCATAATACGTTATATTAATTAATACTTTTATACACTTGACTCTTCTTCTCTCTTAAAGCTTATTCCATATTAGGTGGTTTAGGTATGTGGTATCATATACATTTCATCATGTTTACATAGTAAGTAGTATTCATATTTACTCTTTCTACCATCTGGTATCCATTGAGTTATTTTTATTGCTCATGGTATAACATGAATTAATTCTTTATCACTTTCACTATAACAGTGGTTGTTGTAACAGCATTATCATTATTAGTATCAGGTTTTGTTTTTTTTTGTTTTTTGGTCTCACTATTTGGTTTTTAGTGAGCTGGTCCTTCTTCATTGTTCCATTTTTATTAAATTATTTTCTGTGTGAGTTTGGTTAATTTGTTTCGATTAAGTCATATGACATTCTGGTTTCCTTTCTCCTTTAGAATTTTGTATCTCTTTCTTACAAAATCTTTTTTCATATTTCAGAGGTATTTCTCATCATTTGTATGAGTAATGATGTGAGTTTAATGTTTTTTAATTTTAGACATTTTTATTCAACTACATTCTTTCTTATTCATAGTTGTTTTTCAAATATTTTGGTATAAGTTGTACTTATTATCGTTTTGAATTTTGAAATTATTATTTCTCAAAATTCTTTTTGCATTCATAATAGTCTTTGAATGTTTGTGTAAGTGGTACTTACTAATTATTTTGAATTTGGACAATTATTATCTCCCTCCAAATTCTTTTTACTTGCATAATAGTCTTTGAATATTTGTGTAGCTTGTACCTACTATTGCTTTTGAATTTTGAAGCTTATTATGTTCAAAATTCTTTTTATTTATTCACAATAATCCTTCAAATGTTTTGTTGTAAGTTGTGCTTACTAATTTTTGGAATTTGGTAATTTTATTCTTATCAAAATTCTTATTTTGTTCACAATATTCTTTCTGATATTTGGTGTAAGTTGTGCTTACTCATTTTTGAATTTTGTAATTATCTATTTAGCAAAATTCTTTTTTCATTCACAATATTCTTTCAGAGATTTGGTGTAAGTTGTACTTACTAATTTTTGAATTTGGTAATTTTATTTTTATCAAAATTCTTTTTTCTTGTTCACAATATTCTTTCTGATACTTGGTGTAAGATGTTCTTACTAATTTTTTGAATTTTGTAATTTTTATTTCTATCAAAATTCACAATTTCTTCATTATAGTTTTAACTCATAATTATGAGTCCTCCAAATATTTTTTAATAGACAACTGATTATAAGTTCCTTTTACTTTATTCGAAATGATATCCTTTAGTACATACGTATTGTTATTATTGTTTTTAACAATCAGGTATGGGCCGGTATACAGCAGTAATAACTTTTTGGTAATGCCTTCCAAAGTACTGGGTAATTCCCTGTTTTTTAGCAGTACCTTTTCTCCGACTTCATATCTTATTATTTTCTTAACAGCCTTTTGATATTTGTTCTTGCGCCTTTCCTGGTCTTCAGCCAATTTATTGTAGAATCTGATTCGATTGAATTTGTATTCTTGACTCCTGGGGAACTCTATTATGTCTTGTATTTCTCTCGGAGGCGGTTTTTCATACATTGCCGTGTATGGCGTGGTACCAATAGCGGTGTGATATGACAAATTAAGGAATTCTTCAGTCGCTAATAAATATTCTTGCCACTTCTTTTGTTGGTTATAGCAATAAGTCCGTAATATTCTTCCGACCTCTCGCAGTACCCTCTCCGCTGGATTGCTGCTGGGGTGGTAGACAGACGTCTTGTATGTCTTAATGCCCAATGTATTCAGAGTGTTTCTCCACCGCCAACCCTTAAATTGCGTTCCATGGTCGGTGATTATGGATGTCGGGCTTCCTACCTCTGGAATGTAATGATTTGTTATTATTCCTAGAGTCTTCAGAGTGGTGGCTCTGTTCACAGGGTATAGTTTTGTAAATTTTGTAAAATGATCCATCATAATAACAATATACTTGTATCGATGGCGTCCGCCACTGCGGGGAAATGGACCGCATATGTCCAGAAAGACCTTTTCCAGTTTGGCTTGTGAGGTAATTGGTATCATCATACCTTCCTTTCTCTCATTGTTGGTTTTCACCAATTGACATATCATACAGGTTTTAAGGTAGTTTCTCGTTTTTCTATTGATACTTTTTATGTGACAATTCTCTTCTATTGCCTTGATCACCTTCATGGCTCCCATGTGACCGTATCGTAGGTGATAGTCCAGGATGATATCCTTTTCGATTGTAGTAGGGATCATGATCTTCCAAACGTCTTCATCAAGGGATGTCTTGATGAATAAAATCCCATTATGTATACAATAAAATTTGTTTATTGTGTCATCTTGGTTGGAGAGACGAAGTTTAATAGAGTTTAACTTCGGATCGGACTGCTGGTGTTTGCTGATGTCCTGCACTATCTTCTCTAAATCAGATCTGTCCTTAATAATGTTATAGATTTTCAAAATGCTCTCCTTTTCGCCTTCGAATGTTTGTTCTTCCAGATTCACTCTTGACAATACGTCGGCTACTACATTTTTCCTTCCAGGAACATACTCCCACTGTATATCGTATTCCTGTAGGGCGAGTACCCATCTGGTCATTCTACCATGGCTTAATTTGCATCTTCTTAGAAATGATATTGACTTGTGATCTGTTCGGACGGTCACTGGATATCCGAGGATATACGTCCGAAACTTCCCGCAGGCAAAGACTACACTTAGCAGTTCTTTTTCCGTCACATTATAGTTCTTCTCACACTGGTTAAGGGTTCTGCTAGCAAAGCTCACTACTAGATGGTTTCCACTTTCATCTTCTTGGTACAGTGTTGATCCCAAGCTAATGTTACTAGCGTCACAGTTTAGAAAGAAGGGTCGGTTAAAATCTGGATGGTTGAGCATTACTGCATCTAAGAATTTCTCTTTAATTGATTTGAAGGTCTCGTCTTGTTCTTGACCCCATCGCCATTTATTCTTGGACGATAACTGGTACTGAAACTGGGCTGTTAGTTCGGAATAATTATTCTGGAACTTCCTATAATAGTTACACAGGCCCAAAAATGATTGTAGTTGCCTTCTGTTTTTTGGTGTAGGGAATCGTTGTATGGCGTCTACCTTTTCTGTTGATGGTGTTATTCCTTGACTGTTTAGCTGGAAACCCAGGAATTGAACTTCTTTAGCTATAAGCTTGGACTTGTCCAGTTTAAGGGTGACATTATTTTCAGCAAGCTTCTTCAAAACATACTCCACACGATAACAGTGTTCCTCCCAGCTGGTTGATGTTATTAGGAGATCATCAACATATACAGTCGTGAATTGGAGCGCTTCTGGTCCTAGTATATGATCCATACAGGCGACAAAAACAGCTACTGAATTCACCAACCCGAAGGGCAACCTCTTAAACTGATAATTGCGCCCTTCGAAGATGAACGCCATGTATTGTCGGCTTGCCGGGTGCAACTCCACTTGCCAATAGCCGCATACCGTATCCCAAGTGGTAATGAATCGTGTTCCGTGGAACCTCTTCAAAATTTCATCAATTTCGCCAGGTGAGGTACGATCGTTTATTATCATCTTATTTATCTCACGAGCGTCAAGGCAAAGTCTTACCTTCCCATTTTTCTTTTGTATGGCCACAATTGGGCTTGTGTATGGCGATTGACTGCTCTCGATGATATCTCTACGGATCATATTCTGGATCTCTGTGCGTACGGCTTCTTTCAAAGATTGTGCTATTGGGTACGACTTTCGGTTGAATTCTACCGGTTCTCTGAATCGTATGGAACATTGGTAGTTCCGGATCTTTCCAGGTTCGTCAGAAAATACAGCTCGATATTTCTCATATATTTCTACCAATTGATTCAGCTGGTTTTCCGTTAATTGCTCGTTAGTATTGTGGCACTGGAAGTTACGTATCTCTTGGATCTTTTGTTGCCATAGGTCTTCCTCCGAATCCTGATGTACTGGCTTGTTGTTTGTTGAGTGGTTAGATAAGTAATTCACCTTATTTTGGTGGTCGAGAAGTTGTCTGGAGTCTAAAGTCTTGTTATCAGTTAAATTGGCTATCCAGGTTGAACCTTCAGCAAAGAGTGATACCTTTCCTCGGCACAAGTCGATAATTGCTGAGTTTCGGCGCAATATGTCACATCCTATCATGATGTTGAAAGGTAATCCGGCTGCAACAAGAAATATCATATCCACACTAATGCCCTGACTTTTGACATTGAGGGATACCTGCTTTCTTATGGTCTTGTTCTGTCGGCCGGTAGCTCCTACAAGTACAATGTTATTAATAGGTAGTACCGGTAAGTTTTTGTGGCATTCCTGCTGTATCCGGTCCAATTCATTTCGATTTATTATGGAGACATTGGCTCCAGTGTCTATCATTATAGGAACAGAAATACCTTCAATTTCTGCGATTATGTATATTATTTCATTATCATTATTATTAATATTAAGCTCACTTTCTTCTAATAGGTCCTTACGGATATCCTTTAAATAATTGCTGTATATTATGGTAAAATTTTTTCTGGTTTTCTTCACATTCATACCTACTTGATTAAACCCAGCAGATTGGAGCAGTAAAGGGTTATTGGATTTTATTACTGCCTCCGTTCGTTTAAATGTTCCGCTTCATTACGGATTAGGCCGTTGGAAGCGTCAGCTTGAAGTCCTGAGGCTGTTTCGTTTGGTTCTGCTCGATCGTCTGGTTGGGCTTCTGTTACAGGTAGTCTTCGCTGATTATCCAGGCTGGAACTACGTCGGGGCTCGTACTCTCTGTACCGATTACTTCCCTGGCTCCCTTGGAAGGTCTCGTACTCGTAGTATCGGCTCCTTCTTTGAGGCTGGTACCTCCTGTGTCCACTGCCTTCTGCTCGGATGTAATTAACATTAGGTCGATATGTCCTGTAATTGTGGTTACCTCCACTTGGGTAATTTCGGTTATAATTACCATGATAATTATTATTATTAGAAAGGTTGGGGTTCCTCTGACCATTTGGAACATAGTTACTATTATGATTATAATAACCGTTGTTATTTTGTGGACGGCTATTATTATTATGATTATTATTGTTGTGGTTGTTGTTACTATTATTTATGCGAGGAATATTACTATTATTATTATTGTTGTTAAAACGGGGCAAATTATTGTTATTTCTGGGGTTATAATTATACTCGGCATTATTCCGATTGGCGGAGTTATAATTATTATTATTACCCACGTTCTGCCGATTATTATTATTATTCAAATTATTGTTGTTATTCCTTGGTTCCTGCTTTTCATATCTCCTGCGACTTTGACGGTAATAGTCTTCGTGCTCGTACATCTCTAAAAGCTCGGTCATGGCTTGCACCGTTTTTATTTGACTGTTTCGTCTGGCTCTGATAATATCCTCCTCATAGTGGTATGAGAGTTTGCTGACCAGGCATTCTTCCGGTATTCGGGGCTCTAGATGTTTGGCCACGCACACCTTTCCCAAAAAGTACGCCGTTAAAGTTTGGTTCCCATACGGGTTGTACTTCCCATGACATATCCCGTCTCTGGCGATATTTTGCGTTGATTCAGACCAATATTTGGCTTTGAATAGCCTTCTGAATTGTTGATAGTCGGTCACCTCGTCTCTTATCGCCATCCACCAATTATCTGCTATCTCCTTGAACGATTCGTCAAGCACCTCTTTATTCTCCCTCCAGCGATTACCTCTGTGTTTGGCAAAGTATTCCTCGATTCTTGCTAGGAATTCCATGGGTTTATTTTTATAAAACCTGAAGTTAATACCTTCACGATTTTCATTATTGGGACAACTGGTAATGGTTGTCGGGCGACTATGGAATAAGTCTATATCTGTTTGGTTCTGTCGTACCTGACTGTTGATACTGGTCACAGCAGCTTCGATGCCGTCACATTTTTCTGTGAATCGGTCCTGCACTCGCTCCCAGTCTTCCCGTGTTTCCTTTAGTTTTTCCTCCAACGTCTTCCTAGTCGTTTCTTCAATGGTGTTAACCTTCGTATTTATTTCTGCTCTGATACTCCGTACTTCTTGTTCGGTTTGACTCCATTTTTCGTCAGCTCTGGTAACCCTTTGTTCGATTACCGTTATTTCCTCTTCTACTTTCTTGCTGATTGTCTCATTGTTTTCAGCTATCTTCTGGCTCAATTCTTCCTTCAATATTTCCATTCTTCCGTCTAACCGGTTCATGTTTTCTTGGTTCGTCTCCTTCAATTCTTCTCTAGAATTACAGAGACATTTAAGATCCTGTTATGCTAAGTTACCCTACCTAACCTTCCTACCCTAAGTTTTGTAACATAAAACGATGAGGAAAACTTTAAACTCTTGCTGTTACCCGCAATAAGCACTATTATAAGCATGAAGAAAAACGCAGTTCCAATTATTAAATATCTTCAGCGAATGTTTCGAGGGTGTTGATCAGTAAGGACAATTAATAAAAAACACTGATAGGTACATCAATAAACAACAATTTCACGCTATCACAACATGGCAAGAGTATTCTTTTCCAACTTAAATGGTGTGACGACAGAAGCAGGCTAGAATTTAGGATTGGTTAGTATTCTTCCATTTGCATTTGAACAGAAATGCAAATTTGATTGCAGCCACCAGAAGATACTATCAACAAAATATCACCAGAGTCAAACTGAGAAACAAACTCACTCTCCCATTCGAAACTATAAAAGGCGTAAGACAAGGATTCTGCTTGTCCCCTACCCAGGGCTGAGAGTAGGAGATGACAAACTGTTCACTCTATATTTTGCCGATGACCAGATTGTGGTAGCAGAGGTTGACGAAGACCTCGAGTATATGGTCAGAAAGTTAAAAAAGGAATATGACGCAGCTGGTTTGACGATGAACATGGCAAAATGTGAGTACCTGATAGTGGGCAATGAAGAAGTTAAGGACTTAAAATTGGATGTGGATAGGATAAGAGGTGTTGAAAAAAGTAAATACTTAGGCGTTATTTTCAACAAACAGGGAAGCAGCAAAGATGAAATTGAAGAACGTGTTAACAAGGGGCGAACCGTTATAATAACGCTGAATTCGCTTCTATGGGAAAGCAGTATAACCAGAAATACAAAGAAACATATATATGTAATAGCATGGTGCGAACTGTAATCCTTTATGGAGCAGAAGTTTGGAACGTTTCAAACGTAAATAAGAAAAAACTGATGGC